>VZRH01007887.1:642764-669521 GCA_013397555.1 Urocynchramus pylzowi
GAAACTTTTTTTAGTTTTCCTTTTTTTTTTTTTTTTTTTCTTTTCCACAATCCTACATTTAATTTTCTCCCAGTCAAGTCTGATTTTCCCATGAAGGTAACTGGTAAATGGTTTCCCTGTTTTTATCCTGACCCACAAGCTTTTTCATCTTATCTTTCCCACCATCCTGTTGAAAGAGGGGAGTGTGAGAGCAGTTGGGTGGGCATATGGCAGCCAGCCAAGTTTAGCACACCACAAGGGTAAATGATTAACTTCCTAATGGCACTGAAAGTAATTTTGAATCCCAAAGCTGTGATAAAATATTTAATTTTTACTGCTGTTGAATTCTCTCATGATATTTTATTAGTTATATCATCCTCCTCAGTAATACCCACATATATTAAAAAATGACTTTGTTTTAGATAGGCTATTATATATTGTAAACTTGAAAAAGTAGACATGAGTTGCATGCTTTTCTGCAGTTACAGAATGAACACAAAGATGACATGATAGGCAAGAGCTTTACTTGTTTAAGCATCATTTTTGGAGACTAGACAAGAACATCACTTTGATGTACAATACCAAGATTTTTTGAATAATAAAAGCAGAAAAAAGACCATAAAATGTAGCATGACTGAAAAGCTGTCTTTAGAAAGACCAGAATAAATTTTTTTTAGAAATTTAAAGCTGTCTTTAGAAAGACCAGAAATTTCTTTTTGCACTGCAAAAGAAATGGTCTGAACAAACTTGGGGGGACATATAGGAAGGACTGTAAAAGGACTATATCTACAACTGGGTGAAGCCAGAGATCTTTTCTAAATTTGAATTAATTTGCCTATTAATTTTTAAAGATATGTTTCCTGTTTTCTATTTATCTAACTATTATTGATATTTTAACTTTGTCTTCCTGTTTTTTTTTTTTTTTCAATCTAGACTGCAGCAACAGCAAAAACACGCTGAATGTTGTCTTAATTTGTCAAATAAAATGATGAACAAACAAATAAATGCAGAATCACACAAGTTTTCAATAGTAATTCTCAAATGCTTTCCAAAACATTGGTAGTACTGGCTCAAAGGTGATGTGTCTTGAAATAGAGGAGTAGCTGCAGGTACAGTACAGAGCCATCTCTCCAGGCTGCAACAGTATATAGTTAGAAAATGCACTTTTTTTATAGAATACTTGGTGCTTTTCAAAACAACTTTCAACCATCACTGCTGTCAGTATAGTATTAATTATGATAACAACAAGAACAACAATAAAAGGGACAAAAATAATTTTAATTGATGGATCATTCGAAATAAATCACTCCAAAAGACATGGAGCAATCCTCCTTATCCATACTTTGATGTTGTTATTCAAACACATTTCATCTCTCTCTGAAACTTCTATTTCATTTAATCTTATATTCTAATTAGCACACAGGAGTAACTGAAAAGGAGGCCAAGCAGCATTAGTGCACAGCAGAACTAGCACAGTTACTGCTCTAGGTCCCAAGAGTTAGTGGTGTTACACTGCATGCAAACAATCTGGCCTGCTCCCTAGGGAAGAAGACTGAATGGGACATAACATTCTGTATTTCTAAAAGATTGAATCAGGAGTTTGGATTTCATTTCCTAGCCAGCTGAAGCAACTTGGATGCAGCTGCTATTTACCAAGCAGGCTGGCCTCTATGTTCACTTTAATGGGTCAGAGATACCCAACAGTAAAGACATAAATGTGACAGAGCACAAATTCTACAACATCTGTCTCTCTCTCTCCACATCAATTTTAAACCCATTCTTACAAATTCCTTTATAATGAAAATTAAGAGAAATCCCATATGTTTTTCCTGTAGTTCCAGTCTTAGAATTGTAATGTATTATTTGTATTCTAGTAGTGTCAAATTCACCAGTCAAAATGAATGCCTCCCTATTTTAGGTGTTGCGTATAAACATTCAAGAAGAAAGCACATGACTGAAGGTCTTATATAAAAGAAGAATAGACCTTTCATAAAGAGAAGGAAGAGTGTTTAGGACAAAAAGTTACATGGTTTGTTTTACCTCTTGCTTCAGAAAATTTAACTTTTTTATTATAAAATTGAAACAATGAGTAAGATGAGTGTGCTTAGATGGTAACTGGTGACAGGTAGATCACTGATAAAAAGAAAAACCTGGACTTTTAAGGAAATTTTTAAAAATAATTGTATCTTAAGGAGAAGCAGAACGTAGGCAGAGAGGGCAGAAAGCCTGACAGGAGGAGAGACCTAGAGGAAGGCCAGCTCTGAGATGAGTGATCTCTGAAGTGTCACAGAAAAGTTCCTGATCTAAAGACATTTACAGTGAACAAGATTTTTTACTCTTAACTGCATAAGTTAGTAGCAGGGCTGGGTTTTTTGGTTTTTTTTTTTTTTTTTTTGGTTTATCTTCTGTCTGGGGAGGAAGAAAAGGTGGAGTAAATTCTTTAAGAAATCAATCAGCTTCATAGCATGCGGCTTCACCAGGGCTTAATTAGACTCCAGGTCTCCTCTGCTCACCCCACAAGAGCTGATATTGGAAACAGGAGTATAAAATCTCCTGAGTCATCTCTGTGCAGCACTGGGAATGCCATGGCTTTGGTGAGTAGGAGCTGCTCCACAAGCAGGGTTATCCAGCACTGCCTCATGGAAACAGCACCCAGCACTGCTCCCGAGGCCACTTCTCAGATTGCATTTCTGAGACCTTCAATATCCCAAAGTGAAAAAGAAAATCTTGTTACAATTGATACAGGGTTAGGGAATTGCATTCTTAAGGAAACTATTGCAAGTAGTCAGAAGTTGGTCCATAATATCTTTATTTCCAACAGCATTTTTGTCTGAAGATCTGAGGACAGAAAAAGAAACCCCTTAAAATAATATTAGTGTACATAATAAATCCAGGAAGAGCTGCTGCTTAGCGTGAAGACCCATATGGCACTTTCATCTTTTAAGGAGATAGGAATGGGATAAGCTGCAACATGAAGTTGATACTGCTTCAGAAACAAACAGTAAAATACGTATATGTCTGGGTCTTTAAGTTATAATTAAGTCAGCATCTCATGAGATACCGGTTAAAGAGAGATTTGCACTTCCAGATAGTATATTTCTAAAATGAGAAAGACAGTACAGAGAAGATGTGGCAAAGACATCCTAAGCCAGCCCACCTCTGTGGAATGCGTTTTTAAATACCTTCCTTATCACATTGGAGAAAATTCTGTGATGGTACAATTTCTTGTTCTCAGAGAAATGAAACAAAATAGCCTTGAGAGCAGAGAGAAAAAAAACCTCACTTTAAGAATTATTGCCTTTGTCAGCAGCTGTTACTCAAATTTCTTACATATGGTGCCGAGAAAAAATATGTTTCTTCAGATATAGTACAGTACACTGTGTAATTTTGTTAGTCAGATATTTATTTCTTGAATTCTATTCAGAAGAATACAGATACTAAAACTGAGCAGAACTTAAGGTTACTTAAAAGAGTCAAAGCTAACAGAGTAAAAGCCCATATGCCAATATAAAATCCACCCAAAAAAGTAACAGTTGTGCACACAGAATCAAAATCGCACAGGCTGTACTATAATAAACAATCTCTAGTGACTGCAAGCAGACACTCTTCCAAAGAAAATCAAGGATTAAAAAGAAAAATCTTTTCCATGTGAAAAAAAAATCTGCAATTACTTTGAGGAAAACTAAATATTTACATTAGTAAAAAAAAAAAAGAAAAAAAAAAAAAAACAAAAACAAAACAAAAAAACCCCAGACTAATTAGCCAGTAGTCTGCTCAAGTACACCTTATTTACATGTGTAGAGACCTTTCCTATGATTTGCCACAGAAGATATCCTCTCTAGGGAAAGTGGATAATTTCAGCAGCCTGAGATTACAGGAACATGAGGAACATGAATCTCAGCTATGGAACTAATCAAATAAGAATGCAGATTATGAAACAAAAATTCAAAGTTGTGACCAAGTAGACAAAGTTCAGGAAGCACAACAGCCTCAGCTGGCTGGTCACCAGGGGTTCTCCCAGGGCTGAGCTTTGGGTCTGGTCCTGTTTAACACCTTCAGTGAGGATCTGGATGTGGGAATGTAATGTACATTATTTCACTGTATCCATTCCTTGGATTTTGAAAACTTAGCCTTTTTCTACTACTCCGCTTTAAAAAATTTCAGTGTTGGTAATATCTTTACAAATCAAATTTTCATCAAATATTCAAAATTCCTTTACACTAACATTGTTTATTATTTATGCTTTGTGATTTGTTTTCACATGATCAGATACTAGATCTGTACATTTCTATATTAAATTTCCTGCTCTTTAACTTAATAACCAGCAATTTATACCTGTAGATGCAATGTTATCTTCTCATTCTGGCTTTAAAAGTCAGCACGTTTTCATATGACAATCTGCAATTATGAACTGGTCAGAGAATAGTAAGGATAAATTCCATAGCTAGGGGGCTATTAAAAATCATTAAAGAGATAAGACTGACATTGTCAGAAGAGCAATATTAAAAACTCACTCTGAAACCTTTCAAAATTTAATTTGATATTTTACATAAAGAAGGAAACTGACATTTTATAAGCATAAAAATGACATTCATTTCTATAGATAATTTATATTGAATGTATTAAATTCAGTGAAACAACGAGTAAGCATCTGAGAAGTGAGGGACTTGAATAAGTTTAATCAGGATGAGTTAAAAGTAAGGTTTATTTATCCCTTCCTGAGTATTTCCATGAGTGTGCATTTTTCAGTGCTACAACTACAGCAGCTGAGCTATGAATACAATTTTGAACCATGAAATCCATATTCCACTCCCAAAAAGCAAACAAATCAAAAGATTGCCTATAAAGCAAAATCCTCAGTCTTTTAAAGTCTTTATTGGGGATTTGATACCCTCTTTAGCAGCTTTTTTATATGGAAACATTTCAGAAGGAATGGTACATTAGGAAATCTCAAAGATAATTGAAATACATTCTTTTCCTCACTACTAGTGTTCCTCATTGGCTTGTGAATTCCTTCCAGGAGAAATTTGGTGCATGAACTTCACTAGCACAGTCTGAATTTTACATTTTGTTTGGATATCTCTGCCTTCCTCAGACCAGTGATTCAACTATCTAATCCACAGGGATAAATGCACAGTGTAGCTCTTAAAGATGTCTTAGGTGGAGAGGATATGTATTTGTATTAATAAACTTTGGAAGCATATTGTATCAGACTGCCTAGAAAATAAGCAACAAAATCTGAATAATTTTGATCCACTACAAACTTCTTTTTATTTTTCTTTGTTTCTTTTTTTGTAAATAATAAGCATTACAAGATCCTGAGGACTACATGCTGGTTCTTTCCATTGGAACAGAAGAAAGTAACAGTTAGGATCAAATAAACCCTGGAAGATATCCTGCAAAGTAATAGAATGTCATCTGCCTTAGAAAAGCCTTTTCTGACTGGGCTGCTGTCTACCTTGCAGAAGTCATCAATATATATATCAAATTTATTATATACATCAAGTTGTGTGCTTGTGTATTGTGCTCCATGAAAACTGTTTCTTCTGTTATTATTCTTGTCTGAGCATACACTTGTGGCTGCAACTCCTATTGATTTTTCCAGAAAGGGACAGGAACCAGGCTGTATAAAAAAGTGCTCTGTTATTACTGGTGGGAAATGAACTATTTCCTACTCCATCTTTTATATAACCATCCACTGAAACATCCATCCACAACCACCCTTGCCCACACTTCTCAGTGCAGGAGAGTCATTTTCTGCATAACTTTTTAGCTCCTTACAGTAATTTCAGTCACATAGGAGCAAAAAAGAATCAAAAGTGAAAGGCTGTAAGAAGTGTCCAGAGAAAGCCTGGATTCCCAGCTGAGCTGGTTTTCTATATTGTGTGTCCCTTTGGAGCTGCTGTGTGTTTTGGCTCTACCTAAGATGCCTTACATAAGAAACTAACTCTGGCCAAAATAAACCTATTTTTTTTTTTTTTGACCATTTCATAAACAAATATTCTTTTTTAATCAGACTACCTAAAGCATTGTCTGTATTGCCAGACACAGGAACNTGGCTCTACCTAAGATGCCTTACATAAGAAACTAACTCTGGCCAAAATAAACCTATTTTTTTTTTGACCATTTCATAAGCAAATATTCATATTTAATCAGACTACCTAAAGCATTGTCTGTATTGCCAGACACAGGAACACACATTCTTGACATTTGTGTCCTGCTCTTGTCCAATTTACAATATGTGTTAATTGACTCTATATTTAGTACATTTTGTGGTATTTTTGCATTACTAAAGTCATCTTCAAGATTCCCACTGAGATTTCTACTTACCCATTATATAGAAGATACTTTTTTAAATCACAGTGGGTTTTTTTTGCATGAGACCAAATGCCAAATATTTAACTTTTTAAAAGTTAATATAAAGGTTCTTTAGTAATCCCTATCAGGAGTATATTTTTAATTTTGTTAATATCATCTGGATATGGCTACCTTAGTGATAGTAAATATAGTAGAACAGAATATGGCATTGAATAATTGAACACATACACTAAGAGATGTATGCTTTTTCTTTGATTTTCAAAATGAGAAATTTTAATTAATTATTAAAACACTAAGAGGAATTTGATCTCTCTGCTGCTATATAGATAAGCAGATCATTGATAGTAAACAATTATAAAATTGTTTTTCACACAGAGGCAATTCTACTCTATGAAGCTGCTTCCATACTGAAATAAACATCAGATTTCCCTCATGTGATTGCTTTTAGGAAATGTATTGAGTGAGAATAATTGACTGATAAACTCAGAAGCTCTTTTTGGTTATATGAAACAAAATTTTCTGTAGGTTATCAAGTGACTCACAAAATTATCCCTTCCATGGGGTTCCTGGTCATAAAAGAAAGACAGCATATAGATTAAAAAATAACCAAGTAGGGTATTAAAGAGGTATTGTCTATACAGCCACTACTGTACTGATTGGCACATTAGGTGTGCATTGCATGTGAATTAAAAAAAGAAATGTCTGTATTCATTGTGATGAGAAATTCACAATAAAAGATAATTAGGAGTCAAAAATCTTGATGCGGCACCTAAGGAATAGTGTACAAATAATAGAAAACAGGATTCTAGGTTTGCATCTCAGATGTTCAGTACTTTGACTTCAGTGAACACTCAAAATTTCAGCATGAGAAAAAAATAGTATTTTTGCTTGCTATTAGCCATTGCATTTGAATAAGCTGTCCTGCAGGACAAGCTCAGATTTAAAGCTGTATTTAGGGTTTACCAATTAAGCTAAAGGCCTTTTTTTTTTTAGTGACAGAGAAGAATACTGGAGTGATTAGTATTAATAGTCAATATTTTTCAAGTGGCTGATCATGAAACATCCCAGCATAGCACAGTTCTTCACTATGATGAGTAACATAGCAACCAAAATCTTAAACTAAAATCCTATTAATGGACTTCATGAGAAAGATAAGCCTGAAAATAGATAGATAGATAGATAGATAGATAGATAGATAGATAGATAGATAGATGATAGATAGATAAAAAAATCATAATTTAAATTAATTATTATGAAAAAAAATTCTTTAAGACGTTAACTCAAATCCTGTCAAAAGTTCAGCTTGTGCCAGGAGAGACAGCAGCTAGGCCATGCATGGCTTCCTAAGTGTGGTCTCCACCATTACTGGAAAAAAAAGACTGTCACAGAATATTTCCCAAAACTGAGTCATTTATTTTCCAAAATCTCATAAAACTTCTTTTAATCTTCATTTTTTCTAGGTTTCCCTCAAGATCAATAAATTCTTAAGGTTGTTGTATGACGAATGAAAGATGAAATTTCTCCTATCTGATCCAAAACCATAAAACTACACACCCTTTGCAAGTAAATATACACGTAAATGGTTGTGGAAAAAATCTGAAAACTGCAAAGAACCACTTTATACAATTGATCTAAATGCCTCTGTTGACCATACAGGCAATGTCATTGCAAAACTATGAAGACGTCATTATTTGCATGCCTTTTAGAGCCATTTTCATGTGTGCTATGACTGAAAAACAATTAAAATTCAGATCTTTAGAGACCCAATGGCAATGCTGTCACAATACAATTTTAGACAATTTAATTTAGATGCTGCAGCAGCTGCTTTTCAATGAGATTTTGATGTTTACCCAATTTTGCTGCTGGGTTAATTGAGTCATATTGAGGTCAAGTGGCTTGTCAGCAATCACCCAGATGTAGGCTCACTGAGAATTACAACTCAGGACTATCACATCTATAAACCTCTGTTTCCCCAAAGAGGGCAAAAAATACAAACAGAAATAAACTAATCAATGAAACACTCTCAGTAGGAAATTATGTCACCAGCCACAGCAGCAGATTGCTTGGGTTACTTGTGTTACTGAAGAATAAAGATTAAGTAAAATGGAAAAAAATACATTAACATGAAAATGCAAATAACAGAAGAGCAAAATATTTTAGAATTTATCTCATCTTAACAAACTGACTTATTTTAAAAATACCAACAAGTTAAAATTGAATAATAATCCAAGCAGTAAAGTTTAAATAAAACCTCTTGCTTTTTCTACGGGACAAAATAATTTCTTACTTAACTCATTACATCAACTGACTGCTTCTCTGTCTGAAAGCCATATCCAGAATTGTAGGCAATGTGAAAAAAACACTTGCTCAAAGAATAGCTTGAGTTCTTAAACCATTAATGGATTCAGCTCAGCTGAAAGGTGTCATGGAAAATGTCCCTAGTGCATCTGCAATCTCAGCTGCAGCAAAAAATAATTTAAAAATTGTAACTGTCCAGGGGCACACATAAATAATTAAAATTAGTGTATTTTTACTTTGAATATCACAATCCTCTCTCAAAACCATACTTCAAACTATTATGTAATCCTAGTTTGGAATTTATGTATCTATGACTAAACTGCAAGTTACAGTAGGAATTACTAGAGCATAACTCTGCCTTTAGAATCTTTTGTAAACACTGTCCCAAAGGTGATGTAAGGAATCAAAATATACACCATACAGGACTAGGTAAAAAACAATAGAGTTTTTGTAGGAGACTAAAAGAAAAAAAATTACCACTAGTTTAGGTTTGGGTCATGTTGCTGTGAGGGGAACATATTTTAGAAAGTGTTCTCTCTCTCCATTCTAAAGATGGTCTCTCTCTACAGCTGGTATTTTGGCTGGTCCAGCAACTTTCTTCTCTGGAGTTATTTTGAACTAGAGATACAATCCTCTGATTTCCAAATACATCTTTAAAATTGACATTTCATCTTCATATTTAATTGTTATATGGAAATTTGATAAATGCCATCTTGTAGTTGTGTTGAAAATCTCCATTTAAAACAACACATTGTTTACCATTTAGATTTTGGCAAAGAAAAATGATAGCAAGAGGACAGATTAATGACAGCTAGAAAATAAAGCAATTCATTCTGATAACATTAAAGTCAAAGGGGGAATATAAGGCTAAAAATTTATTAATCTGACATAAAACTTCATTAATAAAATAAATGTTTCTCTTTATTATTTTGGTTTAGAATGTTTTATCAGTTGAAATATTCATAACCAGATTTTTTATCTACTGGCAAGCATAAATAATAAAGAGAAACAATTAAGAAATCATTATATTTTCCTGTCTTTTCTACCTTATTTTAGAAGATACTTTAACAGTTATTACAATGATTTTTTGGAGTGGAATTGGAACTGGCAACTGACAAAACTAAGTTCAACTACTTTGTAATTGTGAAAAAAACACCATGTGTGTTGAAACTTGTTATTGAGATATGCTTTTAACTAATTCACCTTCTCAACATTTTCTACAATTTTAGCAATTATAAACTTCTGAATGAGTAAACTCTAAATTGATTCTATCACAGGAAGAGATGCTATAATATCATAGAAGTTTGAAATATTACCTAGACCAAGAATATCACAACTGTATATAATGTGAAGGAAAAACTTTCAAAAACTTTTTATTTTCTCAATTTCTATTTCCTTTGTTTAGTATTAGTTTTAGTAATTTAGAGACGATTTTTCTTGAACCACTAAAATAGAAGTTTCCTAAACTAATCCTAAATTTCTTAGTGTTCCTTTGAACACAAAATTTCCCTTTTTCATGTTTTCTACTTTTAAAACACCATCCAAAAATCTTTGTGGCCAGATACTGAATGTTCCTGTTGGGAAACACAGACCAAAAATTAGAGAAGCAAGAAGATCAGAGAAGTTACAGACTTCAGATCAGAGACTGATAATGCACAAGCAGATTTATTAGTGAGATCATTATTTCACCAGGACTTTATGATAGTAAGACAGATAATCAAGCTTTCAAACATTGTATGGCCCTGTTTCATTTTTCCAAAACCTTCTGTGATTCTGTAGCAATTTTAATTACTGACAGAGGAGAGCCAGAAACTTTGTTCTTAAATAAACACAGGAAAAAAATTGAAACTATTTGCACAGGAAGGCCTTATTGATTGATAGGGTGCAATTTATTACATTCTTTGGCACAGAGTTCAGATTTCATGACAGAGAGTAAGAGGTATAGAAAGAAGTGAGCCCCTCTCAGTGAAGCAGTCTCTAAAGAAAATATTAGGAAACTGCAGACTAAAATAACAGTGAGTTGATGGAAGACCAATTATAAGCTTTTAGTTATTTTGTTTAACAAATGGGCATCTGCAGGAATACCTTATTATTCATATCAGGTCTATTATTTTGTTCATATCATAATAATATTATTCATATCAGGTCTATTATCTAGCTCAACAAGGATAATTCTTACATCTGAGAAGGAACAACTCTGGGTAGAAAATTGTGCTGGGAGACACCCAGCAGCTTTGAGGCAAAGGACCCGAGGGTCCTGGGGAACATCAATTTGAACATGAACCAGCAATGTGCCCTTGCAGAAAAACAGGCCAATGATATCCTTGAGTGCATGAGATGGAGCACTGCCAGCAGATGGAGGTGGTGCCACACCTGGAGCAGTGTCCAGCTCTGCCTTCTCCGAGTCAAGATAGACAGGGACACACTGGAAGGGACACTCAATTGGTTAGGAGACTGGAGCACGTTCTCATGTAAAGAAAGGCAAAGAGAGCTGGGACTTTCTAGCCAAAAGAAAAGTCTCAGGGGGATCTCACTGATGTATATAAATTCCTGAAGGGAGGGTGTGAACAAGATGGAGACTGGCTTTTTTCAGTGATGCCTTGACACAGGAAAAGAAACAAAGAAATTTCTGTCTGAACGTCAGGAAGCACCTTTATCTATTTCCTTTTTATGTCCTACGTTCTTGAGATCAAGGCTGCCATTATGAGACAAGTGTTTGGTGTAACACAGCAGCTGCCACAGGGATTAGTTATAGTGGATTAGGATCTTTTTCTTGCAAACAGCTCCATGTTAACAGTTTATAAATGTAACTGCAAGAAAAATGAAGCCTAACAATAGCTGCTTGTTCTTAGAATATCATATGCACTAATTTCCATGATACATGCTTTATATTTTTTTAGGGATACTCCAGTATTAAGGAAGAAGTTCAGCTCTTCTGGATGAGAAAGGATAAGATGCTTTTTTTTATTCAGTTTTTGTCCTTCTAGCTCACGGGGCTGATGCCTCAAGACTTGGATGGGTGCCCCTTCTTTTGTCATCGAAATTAAGTCATTAATTCCTGTGTCAGAAGAATCCAGTTTCAACAAGGAGATGCAATTGATCACAATTTTTAAAAATGTAATAGGAAATGGTGTGGAAAGATTATCATTCTGACCTTGCAACGGAATCATTAAAATAATGTTTAAAGGGATCTATGAGTACTGTATTATATAGTGCATACTGTGATTTTTTAAAATTGTATTATTTATATTTGAATTTAAATTTTCAACTACAATTTTTGAGCTTTTATCATGAGAACTATGTTAACATTAGGACACAATTCCTCAAGGAGAGTAGTTGTCTTTATTAATGCATGATGGTAGCCCAATCTTATCTTGACTTTCTTGACTATGCACATACATGAATACACAAGCACTGTATATATATACTAAAACACCTCAGCTTTTTTTTAGTTTGCTGACTACAAGAACATTAACATTTGCTTTGTCTATATTAGCAAGACAAATAGATAATATTCATGTGGCTTGCGTATGCTGGGCAATAAATTTTTCTGACAGTTCATTAAATACTAGACCAAAGCAAATAAACTCAATCTTATGCAATCAATGTATAAAAGCCTTGAATATTGTCTGAACATTTCACTGTAATGAATGCTAGTGATACTCTGACAAAAATAAAATACTTATGGACAGCATGATCTTATAAGCTCCCCCTATTCATACGCTCCTTTTCTTATTTTCCAAAATTTAAATGTGTGGTGGCAGTTACACAATTCATAATCTGCAATGTTCTTCACAATCCAATCTTATCTACATACATACATAAGATTTTTTAAATTGTTTTTGTTCCTCACACATACTCTCTCATGCAGAAGAAAGAGATAAAGTTAATTTTCAAATAAAATCACAATTCATCAACATCATTCATCTTATTTACATTATTTGTTTCATTTCAAAAATTCACAGGCCACCTTGGCTGCCTATTAACTTCAATGAAGCATCTTGTCAAAATCATGCATGCAGTCTTGTCTTTTCATATATAGTGTGAATTATGTAACCATCAAAATAACATACAAGACTAGACAAATGATTATAAATTCAAAATTTGATAAACATTTACAATAATTTGCCTTAGAATTCCTGTAGTTGTTCAAAGCATGTAAAGTATATCCTATGTCCTGGAATTCTTTGGAACCTTTTTTTTTTACTGTCCATAAACTCTTTTTCTTTTTTCATCTTGTATGACTGGACATTTAAGTGTTCTGATACACACATCATGTCCTCTTTCACTACAGTATTAAAAAAATGGAATGAAAGAACAGTGAAGAATGAATCAGCATGAATGAATAGCAAGGCTATGGGTCAGATACAAAGACTTATTTAGCACAGGAATACCAACACCAGCTATTTCATAGCATTTAAGCTCATGATTTTCTACAGGTTTATCAAGACCCCTTGGTAAGGTTCCTGGATAACTATTTTAGGTTCCTTCTCAGGGAAGGATCTATTTCCAAGTAATAATATTAAGGTGAATCCTGAGGAATAAAAGCTGTGGTTCCATTGCCAATTCTTTTTTTTTTTCCCCTTACATCTAAAGAAGTCATACTATAACCCTGTAGTCTAACCACCTATAAGAAGTAGACTATGAAATGCATAATTTTAGTACTGGTAGCATTCATTACAGTAACTTCTGTTCGAAGTGTAGCATGTATTTTACAAAGATAATTTTATTCAGTTTAAATGTTCCAGCGAAGGAATAATTCACCAAACCAATAAGTAAAAGGCTCTGACTATACTAGCCATAAGACAATCACTTTTTCTAGCCTGACTGCATGTTGCTTAACTTGCTTGCCACAAAACCTCATCTTGCCTTTCACTGAGCCATCCTACTTGATGTTCCCATCCTCTGTCACATATTTAGGATAATAGATGCAGAAATAAAACACGAGTTCAAGTCTGAGCATTATTTAAATTGACTACATAGATCTTTTCTCAGTCACTTCATTTCTGAGCAGAGTTCCTCATCCTGTGCATGTGAAGCATTCTCTGTTCTAGAAATTTTAATGCAGATACGATGGGATTAAATGGTCACATTTTGGAACAGGCTTACATTATCAAAATTAAAATCAGTGTTTACAACTATCTAATTTATCATCTGCCAAATGTCTCACATGCATAAATCTGCCAGGAGTAGCTGTATATTTTCTCCAGAAAAAGGAGATTTGTAATGGCCAGAGAAGGGATTGAAATGTTTGAACAAATGCACAGTGCTCACTCAGGAGGGCTGTCTCTGGCTGTTGTCTATCAAGGTTCTCAACCTTATCTCAAATCATCTGGAATGCAATTTAGTTCATTATTTACCTCTGCTGGACATGGCATGACTGATGCAGTGGTGCACATATTTCAACTGAACTCCTGATATTTCCTCATTTTAAAAAATGCATATATAATAATAATCAAGTAGCTACATATTTATAGACTTGACTACACACTTAATTTTTTCAAGCTAAAATAAAATTTTCAGGTAATGGCAAGATGCTTATCTGCTAGTGTTTTGTCTTTATAACTGTGGCAGCTATGATAGTGTTTGCACAATGAAAGAAAGCAGAAAAACATGGATCACAGTATGGTTTGGTTAAATAGCTGGTTTTATACTACACTTCTTTACACTTAATACATTGCATTCTTGATTTTACTTGGATTCAAGACAGCATTGTATTGATCAGACTGTTTTTCATAATATTTTACACGTTTGGCCAGATATTTTTGTTTTGCTTTCTTTACTGAAATTAAAATGTTTTGAAAGCATAATTAAGTTAGTTAAAATATGGGTTTAGGTTCCCTAAAGCTCAAAATTCTTACAATTAGATAAAGCAGTGATCTCTAACTGTGTCAATCCACTTAAGGTTTCTTCACTGAGGGTACTACATAATAGAAGATCTAATGGGCTAGGAACTAGAGGAGAATACCTTCAATTGCCTCTATTTCATTGTGTGTTAAGTACATATGTTTTCTAGAGAAAATCCTAAACACATATCTCCCCCTCTTCCTCCTTTCTTATAGATACCACAGAGAACTGGAAACATATTACATTACTTTTAGAAAATGTTGGACAGCTCTCCAGGCAAAGCCATTTATCCCTACCAAGCAGCTCACCTGTCTGATTGACAGAAGATAACCATGCCTGTCCACACTGCCTGCTCTCTAAGCTGTAAAAGTTTAAATAGGGGAGGCATCATTTTCATTGTCTCTGTAGAGAAATATGTATCTTCAAGACTAAAAGATCAAAATTCCCTGATGATCATAGAGTCATGGATTATCCCAAATTGGAGTGGACACATAATGATTGAGGCCAACGCTCTTGGCCTCACAGAGCTACCCAAAACTAAATTATGTAGGTATACAGTGGTAAAAACAGAAATTTCAAGTAAATATAAATAATGTGAATCATGATACCCTCGTTTATTTGTGATCTTTGTATGTTTGACTCATTTTAAACAAGATGGAGATTTTTTTTTGCATGATTTCCAGTTCAGTTTCTTTTCTAAAGGCAATAATTAATCTAAAGTTCATGACCTCATTAGGATCATAAAGCTTTTTGACATGCTCTGCATGTCAACCTCTAACTTTTAAGTGAAGTGGTAATTTGCCAATTAATGAAGCTGAAATTACTGAAATAAATATACCCTTTATACACTTAAAAAGAGTATAGCAAAAAAAGCTGCAACAATTCTGAGTGTAGTACACAATAAGCAAATCACCCACACTTGATTGTGATTGTTGTCTATATTGTGACACCAAATTTACTCTAAACACATAAAAAGTAAGTCCTTGCCTATTTTTATCTAACAATTATTGAGTGCCTTGCACTAAATATTTTATCCTTTTTTTTTTTTGGCAACAGAAAATCAAACTCATCATACAATTCTCAGTGACTGTTTGTACACTTTAAAGAAATATCATCCACTATATGATTCAGATTTATACAAAAATGTATCATTTCTGCATGATAACTTGCAAAATCTGCAAATTTGATATACAGTGCTCCAGGAAACATAACTTTGACTCTCACATGTCTTCCAAATAGAACTATTGAAGAATCAGAAAGAGCGAGATACTGGTTAATGTAAAATGCTCAAAACTCTATTAATCATGTAGCTGTTCACTCAAAAACATTACTTCCCCTTTAGCACTCTTCACTGTTGAGAGTTTATAATAGTTATTCTGTCACTCAAATTTCTTTGGTGCATTTTTTAAACACCAAAGAGCAAACCATGATGGTCAAGGTAAGTACTGCATGCCAATGAGATGCTCAGTGTCAGCAAAGGACTGAAACAGAAGCAGATTTCTTGTTTAAAGCCACCATTTAAATGAGACTTTGAGAAGAGAGATTGACAGTAGGATTTGCTGTAGTTTCCCAGGGCTGAGGTTTTAATGCAGTATCTGCTGTTCTGTATCATACACAAACATTACACTGTGGTCTGCTACAGAGCCTCATCCTCGTATTTACTCCCTCTCCCATCATTGTAGAAGGAAGACATACATTGCTGGATACCCTCCACACATAACACCCACTGTCCTGTGTAAATGACTTTATGTCAAGTCTTTTCAATGAGATAAAGTAGGTATCTCATAGAAAAGACTTGACAAAGTATCTATGAGTACTGTCCAGCCCAGCTTATCTCATCTGTCAGCCAGCCATGCCTGTTCTGCTCTGATGGGATTGAGGGACTCTGATTTTCAGTGCTTGAAGAACACATTCCAAAAAATCTGGGTCATAACATACCTTCCTCATATGCAATTGCATCTTATCTCTTTCACTGACACAATGTAACTGTCATGAAACCTAGCAAAATTCATGTCTTCAGATCATGTCCACAGAAATGGCTTTTATTGATTAATCTTGTTGATCATATTATTTTGACTATAAACATATTAATCCAAACTCTTCTATTTTAGCTGATTTAATTTCATTTGGCCTTTTCTGATTTTCCTCATCTGCTAAATACCCACAAGATTTGAATGTGTGGCTGTATTTTTCTCATAAAGAATAGGAAAGCACAGCTTAAAAGTACCACTCTAACAAATTGTACATTATTGCATACACTGTCAGTTTATTGCCCTAATTAACAACTGGGTATTTTCTCTCTGGTGAGCAATATGAGAGGTTAGCAGAGTCCTTGTTTTTGTTCATTCCCTATTGAACACTTTCTGAAAGCAACAGGTCTAATGCTGGGACATATATGATTTTAGAATTATTCCCTACATAACGTTCCCACCAAAAAAACCAAAAAATCTGCTAAGATAAGGAAAACTATTTGTATTGGGAAAACTGAACATTATTTCAAAAGCAGTAGAAAATATTTCAGGCCAGACAACTGTTCTAATATAACACCTCTTGAATAATGAACAGGCTTGAGTTTGAGAGAGGGTTCCTGAGGCCCATAAAGAGTCTGCATGCTGTTTTGGCTTCAGCACTTGAGAGCCAAATGGAAAAATTAGCAATTTCAATAAGCATAAATGGAGTATTTACTGTCAGTGTATCATAACAGTCCTGTGATCTCACATTGTTTGAGGCCATTCTTCTCACTTGAAGTGATGAATGGATCAATACAACATTGCTGCTGCAGAAAAAGGAGCTGTCAGTTACCAAGCATAAAAGCAATGCTACTGTGAAGGAAATCTTTTGGGGAGAGGGAGTTTTGGCATGTAGCAGCAATGTTCTGCAGCAGGGAGATTGGGCACATGCTCAGTGTCCCCTCCAGCATCAGCTCTGCCTGCCTGGGGTCACTTGGCCCTCTCATTCCTTACCTGAAAGACTAAGAATGATTCACTCTAAAAATGTGAAAGCTGTGTATGTCCCTACTAAATCTCACTGCCACCTTAGAGATGTTTTTAACAAGGACAAGGATTCAATATAATTTTGTATAGCAGTAAAGCCATACAATTTATTAATAACTTTTCTACCTATGATGTTACAAAGCCTGGGGTAAAATTCATAGGACAGAAGAGTGGGAGATAATATATTAATTTTAGCAAGGTATGCACACCCCATTGAAATTAAAATCTTATAACTCTGCTGCCATGTAATCTGTATATTTTAAATACCTGAACAAAAAATGTGAAGTAAAAAACCTAGATGTAAAGGAATGCAGTAATTAAAGGTTCCTTAATCCTGCCACCCTGTATGCCTATATTACAATGTTATCTTTAAATAGCATGAGAACACTTCTTTTTCCCCAGTCTTTCCTCCACTCAGCCGCTCTCTTTTCAGATTTGGTACTCTGGATGTGCAAGCCCCAGTAAATGTTCTCTGATCTCATCTTTCTTCCTATCTGACTGCTCAGTATGCAGGTCCTGGTTTGACTTACTGCATATCCTGAAGTGAATACAAAGGATTTCATTTCCTTATAAACTCGTATATAGTTTTATCACTTCACTATCCAGGTTTTTCATTAAACTTTCACCTTTCAAACTAGAATATTTGGCTGCAATCTCACAGGGAAAATATTTTTCCTTTTTCTGTCCAACCTGAAAACCTAGGCCAAACAATTCTTAAAGAGGTAGGTTTTTTCACTGCAAAGTTAACTGAAATTTTTGATCCTTAGATTAACTCCTCTCAAATAAACCTTGACTGAATGAAAGTTACTATTAAATGACATGTACTTGGAATGACTGCATGAGCAGCTGAAAAAGCTTGCTCCAAGGGTAAGTAATGTAGACTCAATTCCTGAGTTCCAGCTGCTTAACTGAGTACTCAGTGAGTGCAGCGAGGACTCTCACATTCATGTTTAGACTCTAAGTGGTTATGAAGGACATTTCCAGCAACTCTTGAATTTTACCTCAAATGAAAACACATTAGTGTGATAGAAGGAAAGAATGTGTTTGTAGTTTTTAACAGCTCTGAAGCTTTTCATACAAATGGATGACTGCAAATCCAGGTCCCACTGGAGTTATCAGCATTTTCCAGTGACTAAAAAGTCAGAAACTTGGTCAAAAACTCAGACACTTTGAGAAGGAAGTTTCATATTGAAAAGTACTTGTATTTTCTGCACTTTGGTAGCAGTGCAAGCCTTTTCTTGTTGGGGAAAGAGCTGCTCCTAAAGCAAATGAGATTCAGATGCCTTGAAGCCAGAACAGTGGCTTGATTAAAGCCTTTTTTTTTTTTCTTCAGTATTAGTTTAAGTGCTCATTTTTTAAGATACTCTTTTCCAGCTCAGCTGAGAGTAGTGACAAATCCAATGCCTGTCAGTCCTGGAATATTGCCTATCCAGGGGTCCTGAAGCAAATTAAACAAATATGCTGGTTTAGAAGCCTCATCTTTTGGTTTTTACACCTTATTATTAGCATTATGCAGAATCATACTTCAGGACAGTGTGTCACACATATGCCTTGCCTGTATTCTGGTAGAAAGATCTGGGGGTTTCTGAGGCTGAGAATCTGCTCTGTTTTGCTGCTGAAGAGATACAAGGCCTGAAGGTCTATGCACCTTATCCTTCTTTCCTCAGCATTGAGAGGAAAGGGATTCTGGAAGCATACTTTAATTAAAAGATGAGATAAGGGCTTTTATTTTTCATTTGCTTCAATATAAACTTTTATGCCAAAATAAATTTAATTTTTGTTAAGCCTTGCCTTTTTTCAAGGATCCACAAACAGAGAAATAGTACAAGAAAACTACAGCCAAAAGCAAGGATGTTACTAGCAAAGCTAATTTAGTATGTAACACTGATAATGAGCACACAAATTTGAATGCATTTTGATTAAACTTTTGCCTGTAAAGTACCATATTAATAGCCATACTTTAAACAGTACTGAAGATAACATGAACAATAGCTATTTCAGTAGGTATAATGTCACACATATAGAAACTGCCTGTGAGTGTCATTACTCATTATCAACCACCACAAGGGTGTATTTGACTATGTGCTCTTAATTTAATAACATACCACATCTGGGGGTTACTGGCTGCTATTTGAAACATATAAGAATTACATTCATGGTACCCAGATTGAGAATAGCTGTGAACCTGAACCTGAAAGTCATTAATCCTATTATTTCCTTCATCTACAGATACATGTGTGCCTGGGGCCTCCAGCACAAGAGAGATGTAAGAGGTTAGAGAGGGTAGGAGAGGGTCCAGAGAAAGGCCATGAAGGGGATCTGTGGCACCTATGCTATGGATAGGCTGAGAGAGCTTTGTTAGTTCAGCCTGGAAATGAGAAGACTGAGGAGACTTTCCAGTCTCCTTGAAGGGAGCTTCAAAAAAGATGGAGAGTGACTTTTGCCACAGGCAGACAGTGATAGGACAAGGAAGAATGGTTTTAAGCTAAAAGAGGATAGGTCTAGCTTGGGTGTTAGAAAGAAATTTTTTATCCAGGGGGTAGTGAGGCACTGGCACAGGCTGCCCAAAGAAGCTGTGGCTGCCCAGTTTCTGGAAGTGTTCAAGACCAGGCTGGATGAGGCTCTGAGCAACCTGCTCTCGTGGAAGGTGTCCCTGCCCATTGCAAAGGGTTGGAAATAGATAATCTTTAAGGTTCCTTCCAACCCCTGAGATTTTATTATTATATACAAAGAGATATATTTTCAAATATTGCACATACACCCATATTCAAATCTGTATGTATGCTGAGCATAGTTGAGCAGCTATGGATGTATGTGTGTGTATGGGTGTATCAGAGTGGGTATTTACATGCACAAACTAGCTCTTGCAATAAGTGAAAAAAGGAGCTCTTCTCACTGTCTACTCTTGATTAATTTTCTAAATGAAGACCAAATTTAGCACTCAAATGCTGTATCATAATGCTTACTACATTAAAAGGCTGAATGAAGATTACAGAGACATCCTTGACCTTTGATAGTCTTCTCAGCTTTTGCAGTTAAATACCACAAGATTTGTTTGGTCACTGTCATCACCTTTGAAATTAACACCACCAGACTATATTACTTTGAAAGATGGTAACATTAAGCATGCACCAAATATGCAAATTTCATTAGTTTCTCTCTATAGTGGGAATATCTGAACAATAGGATTTTCAGTGTTGCAAGTAAGTTCTATCTGTTAAGTCTGCCTGTAAGCTTTAAAAGAAGACATTAAAAAACTAAAGCAAATTTATTTTTTTCATACTAACATCAATTCAGGATACAATTACTAAAAAAATTACTCTTTAGTCATTCTATGGAAACCATTGGAACTGAAGAAACAATTATGAAATGGAATCTTTGCAAGCATGGGTTGTTATTTACCTCTTGCTTACATGTGAACTCTGATTTTGTGATAATAGAACAAGGAAGTGAAATATTTTAGTCCAAATTATTTAGGTGTTACAAGATGTCATTTTATTACTTCTAGCACATCAAATCTGGAGTCACTTTGAGATCTCACATGATTTCTCCAAGTACTCTACTCTCTTCACAATGAACTATTGAATCATGTGCATCAGCAATCCTTCAAAAAACCTGCTATTTTGACATTGTCAGACTCAGCAAGTAACTGGCTTTTTTCATGCCCTACATTTCCAAGGCAATATTTCATTAACATCAGTATCAGTATTTTTTCTTCCAGTTCCCTCCATACTCTCTCTTACTTGTGCTTTTGACTAGGAGCTAGAATTCCTATAAAATTATTTACTGGATGACCAAAAATAAAAAGAATCTCTTGGTTGTATTGGAAAACTTCAATGAAATTAGTTAATTAATTAATTAAATTATATTTAATTGCAGCCTACTTCTTTTTCACTGCTAACCTTACCACTGTTTTCTCCTTCATTGATTTTGTTATGACTACAACAAGTTTCCAAATGTTCACCTGATTTTCATCTGAATATCTGAATTTTCCTGAACACTTCTCCTCATAGGTATAAAATAAAAACCCTCCAAGAGTTTTTTAAAGAAATTTTCTCACAATGATATCCTCTTACATTTACTCAATTTTCTGTAGCATACACAAACAACCCCTAGATAAATAGTTAAACCTCAGACTGAAGACTTGTGATAAATATGTTTCTTCTTTTTTTTTGTATATCAGATAAAGATGATATCCCAGCTTTTTTTTCTTTTTTTTTTTTTTTTTGTAGAGAAGAAGATTAAAGAGAAGGGAAAGAGGGATGGAGGCCTTCACCTTCCACTCTTTATGCTGGGAATTACACAACCTCTTCTTCATTACTGGGAATACTGGGTGCCTGTCTCAGCTTTGTGAAGGAAGAGGAGAGAGAAGCAAGGGTCAGAACAAGGACCATGGAAGAACTTCTCACTGCTGCTAGGACTGCTTTAACTCAGTATTGGCCTGGGGAAATAGTCTAATTGTTGTGGGAAGTAGATGTTAATGGAATTGTTCCAAAGACATCCTGAAACACAGCACCTTCTTCCCAGCTTTATTTACTCTTACCATAGTGGTAGCAGAAAGTAGTCAGTAGGTAAATTCCCTACAGTGTTTCTGCTGTATTAGTAACTTTTTTGGGTCATGATACACACCCCCTTTACAGATTGAATTCTTCTGGAAAAGTCCTGAAAACATCATCTCTCTTCACCAGAGATCATCTAATATTTGATACTTCTGGGAGCCTGACTAAAGACTCACAACTGCTGCTTTTCTTTCCATTTTCTAAAGGATTTGTAATATTTTTTGGTCAGACACCTTGGAAATACTAATTGCTAAAAGACTTATTTGTTGTACTAATGGCTTTTAAGTCAGTCTGATAAATTTTGTGAGTGTCAATCACTATTTTAGATTTGCATTTCAGAAAAAATTATGATCATAAATTAATTAAATTCCATTACTTTCCTGTATTATAAACTCATCCACTAAGTTTAATATTTTAAAATGACAGCTTCATGTCGTAGCACAGTACAGACATATGTCCCTTGACTTTTATATCAGCCACTGCATTTCAATGTATGTGATGGAAACACACAAACAAAGTTAATTTAGTTTAGAATGCAGTTCAAGACATTTCATTTCTGTCATCCACTTACATTCATACACCTGTGTGCTACATCTAAACTCCTACTGTAGCTGTCAGTCTGCCTGATGGAGCCTAGAAATTGGTTTAGCTTAAAAGCCATGAAAAGCTCATTTTATTTACCTTAGAGTGGGTGAGTAGTGGCATGTGGCTTACCCAAATGTATCCCACATTCAGCCTCCTCCAGATCTAGTGTCAATATGTCATTCCCTTGGAAGTGTCCTGGAAATGCTCCTAGAGCCTCTAAAACAGCATTAGACACCTATCCCCATATAATGGAATCAAATCTCAGCTATATTTTAACATCAGTTAAATTGCCTTCTGTCCTGAGAACAAGCAGAATTAAAAAAGGAAACAACTGACATGCAGATTTTTAGAACCTAGATGCTTAAACTGAATTTGATGTCCACAGATAGCTTATATACAAAGAGGTAAGCACTTGCAGGGCAGATTCAAAATACAATATTAGATACTGAGAGCAAACTTAAATGACCAAGTAGGTGGCCCATATTACTACTAGCAATACAACTTGGTTGTTTTGAATTCTATGAGAGGAAACAAAAAAAAATCTATAAAAATTTGAAAAAAATCAAAAGCCCCTGTTTTGAAAATGAGTGAAAGTAATTTTAGTTCTTTGCCTTTGTCTTCCTTTTTTTTGTAGCATTGTGAAGAAAACAATCAATCCTTGACTTAAATATCTATTATATGGAACTAACTTTATTTGTATTTTCTCTTTCTCCTGCATTTGCTAAAGAGGCAGCTGTAAAGACACTTCTTCCATTCTGTTGCAAGTTTTTTTGACTTTTTATAAGATGGATGAAGTTAGATGCAGAGTGAAAAATAGACCAAATACTGCCCACTCTTTAACAAAATAGAAACTATGTTTTTTTTACTATGAATGTTGCATAGTAATGCAACCTGACTATCTGTTAGGACTTTCCCCTCTTAAATTACATATGTAAAATCAAACATCCCAGTATTATTTTACGATTTGTTGAAATGAGATCTGAAGTGTTACTTTTTTGATCAGAATTATTAATTTAGTTGTGAGCAGAAGAACCTTGATAATCAAAAGGCAAATCTAGTTTGCTGAAAGTGTTCTTAAGGAGAAACTAACAAACCTCTAATAAAAGAGTGGGAGCAATAGTCAAACTGTTATTTGTTACACTGCTGCATTTAAGCAAATATCTCAACAACAAAAGAATTAGCAGTAAACAAAACTGGATATAACATATAAGGTTTTCCTTTAAATCTTTCTTCAAGCATTATTTATGACACTCTTATGAGTTCAGAGCTGTTAAAAATACAATATTAACAATGCTTTCTGCTCAGTCATATACACTAATTTCTTAATTTTTTCCAATATCAACATTCTTCCCCTATTCTGTGAAAGTATAGGCATTTGCTATTTTGCCCTCATAAAAATTAATGTAAGTCTTTATAGAAACCTTTAAGTCCTACTAAAAGAATTATCTGGACTAACCTGTTCAGTTCTAGCCCATCAAGACTCCTCAGTTATTCATGACTCCACCCACTGTAAGGGTCATATTGCTCCTTTTTCTACTCATCACCATGCTTGTTTGCTTGTTTTTCATTGTTGAGTTCTAACTCAGCCAAGCAAATAGCAAACACACGCTGGAATTTAGCTTTATGCATAAGTTATACCAAGTCCACAATGAAGAGATGTACCCTGCACTCACCTGCTCATCTCCTCAGTACTAGGTATTTGTTTTGTCCTAACACATGTGGAAGGTGTTTATCATGTACTATGAAGATGCTAATGTCAGACAGCTGACCTCCTGCAGTGTCAGGACAGGGGAGTGAGGAATAAGTAGATTTCAATCTCCCTACTTTCAACAGTCATTAACTTCAAGAAAATCCCACATTTATTTCTAGGAGCAACTGCTTTTGCCATCTGTACAGAACACTTAATGTAAGCTCCAGCTATCCAACCTGTAAAAATTCCTAATGTTAGCTGGAAGGCTTTTTCAACTCACCAAGCCTCTCTAAGTCACAGTCAAAAATTACATCAATATCTGATTAACCTACCAAGCCTGCATTTGAAAAGGAGATGGAGCCAACATAAGAAAATAAGAGACAGATTCCTTGTGATGGTTACCATCGGCACAAAAAGAAAAGACCTTGTGAAAAGCTCAGACAAGCTTACAAATGGAGTGTAAAAATAACAAAGACAGAGTTAATTGGCCCGATGTTCTCAATAAACCAAATGACCACAAAGGCAGGGAGTAAGGAAAGTCCATCTCATGTGTTGAACAAGGTTCTCCTGAACTTGCACACCATTTCAAAAGGCTGCCAGAGTGGTTGTTTTCTTAGAACCATCAGATTGCTAAGGTTACAAAAGACCTCTAAGATGCTGGGGTCCAACTGTTAACACAGCACTCCCACAGCCACCACTGTGCAGCAGTGTCCTATCACTTGTTACCCAGGACAATGAGTGGTGACACTGCCTTAAAGGAATTAACAGAACAGGCTCTTCTGAGACTTCCTTCTTTCTGACTATTGCTAGCTCACTTGGTATTCCTTTGAGAAAGCTTATTTGTCTTATCCATTGTCAGATTCCTTTGTCAGTAATACACATAAACCTAACCAAAGATCTCACGCAGATCTAGGGAACACCATGATTCCAAACTTTAAAGACAAACTAGTTTAAGACCTAATTTTCAGATACTTTCTCCCTCTTTTCTTTTTTTTTTTTTTGGGGGGGGGGCTGTTTGTTTTGTTGTTTTTCGGGGGGGTTTGTTTTTTTTTTTTAATTGAGATTTGATATGNTTTGTTTTTTTGATTGAGATTTGATAGGTAGTTGTGGTTGTTATATGAGTGCTTACTCTTTTCTTATGATAATATTTTTTTAAAAAACTCTAAAAAGAAATAAAAATATTTATAAGCATATATAGCCAGGATAAAAGGCCCTTCTCGGGTAAGACAGATTTCAAAAATGTTTGGTACCCAGAAATAGCAATTCCCATTTGTAAACATGTTTTACATTATTCAAGATGATGAAGAAATGATGCTTCCACCAGGTTTATGAAAAATTGATTCTATTTCTTTTCTTTTTCTTTTCTCTTCTTTTCTTTTCATTTCCTTCAGTAAAACAAAGATTTCCTTCACAAAGAATTCACAAACAATTGTGAATACATGAAATATGTAAAAATATATATTCTTCTTAAATTGAATTGGTAATTTAGTACGTTCCTACTGTGGATAGTTAGCCTTCATAGGAAAGAAAGAAAGAAACAAAGAAAGAAAGAAGGAAAGAAAGAAAGAAACAAAGAAAGAAAGAAGGAAAGAAGGAAAGAAGGAAAGAAAGAAAGAAAGAAAGAAAGAGAAATAAAGAGAGTGTTTTCACTAAAAATTAATTACACATGTTATTTTAAAATTCCCATTTATTATTTCAGATTTATTTAAAGAATAACTATGTGTTGATAACAATGCATCATGCATAACTGTGATTTTTTTAACTAACTGTACAGAAATTAACAGTTAAATAGTTATATTAATTAAGCCATAATTGACATGATTTGACAAAATTAGATGTTTAAAATTACAGAAAACCAATACTTCATATTTGAAGATGACAAATCCTATCTAAAAAGATAAATTTATGCTTTCTAAAGCTAAAATTAATTTTCAGATGATGAAGATAACTCTTTTTCATAAATTCAGCGATCTCACATTTCTCACGGAAAAAAAAAAGGTGTTCTATATTGTGATAGTGATGATTTTAAAAGATAATTTGGAAGCAGTTTTAACTGACATTTTGTTGAAGAATATCAATATTCTGTTATTTAAAATATCTCTATGGATTTATATTTTATTTGTCAAATAAAAAAAATATATATACTAACAACTAGTATATATACTAGTTGTTAGTATATATACTATATATATATGTTAGTATATATACTAGTATAACAACTAGTATATATACTATAGCAGGGAAATTATGTGATTCAGCAATGTAATATCTGCGTGTGTGGATGCATGTACATATCTATGTGTAAGTATAAAAACAGAAACTACAACTGCTATTAATTTGAATTTTAAACACAGCTAAACAGAAAAAATAAAAGCTGACCTTAAAAATTAATTAGAAATACTGCTGCATTTGAAGCCTCTACCTTCACACATGCAAGACTATAGGAAGGGTAATGAAGCTAAATGTAAGAGCAGACAATAATCTGATT
>VZRH01007888.1:0-18077 GCA_013397555.1 Urocynchramus pylzowi
CCTTCCTTCCTTCCTTCCTTCCTTCCTTCCTTCCTTCCTTCCATCAGAAAATTCTGTACACTTCACACTGTTTCATACTTTACCTCTTTGTCTAAGTTCTTGTACTGTGTGTTACTAATAGAAACAGTTAAGTATACTGAAGCAGGTGCTCAGGTTTTTTTTACCAACTGGGGACAAAAATAGATTTGAACAATCTCCACAGATGCTGTTATTCCCTGTTTGAACCTTGCTGTCATCTGAATTTGAATCTTCAAAGCTGAATATCACTAAATGAATTATAGGCAGTATTTTTATGGCTAATAAGTACCTAATGAATTTAAGTATGTTAAAGATGGAGAAGGTTTTTCATCTATAATATAATTTGTAATGCTTTATTTAAACTTCTATTGTTATCTCTATTTGTCTGTATCTTAAGCATTCTTTATAGACACTTACATTACTGAACAAGACATTCATATGCATTTTTCTTCACGAAATGTTACAGCTTAACAAAGCAATTAATGTTCATAAACATTAAACATGTTCATAAATATAAATCATGGCTGGATCTCCAGGGTCATGGTGAATGGTGCTACATCCAGTTATTGGCCATCACTAGTGGGGTTCCCCATGGTTCACTACTGGGGCCAGCTCTGTTTATATTTTTATTGATGGTTTAGAAGAGGGCAATGAGTGCACCCTCAGTAATTTTGCAGCTGACAATGAGTTGGGCAGAAATGCTGGTCTGCTGAATGGTACAAAGGCTCTGCAGAGAGTTTGGGACAGGCTGGACTGATGGCCTGAGGCCAACTACATGAGGTTAAAAAAAGTTAAGTGACAGGTCCTGCACTTTGGTCACAACAGCCCCATGCAGTGGTACAGGACGGGGAAAGAGTGGCTCAAAAGCAGCCCAGCAGGAAAGAATCTTGGAGTTCTGGTCAACAGCCCAGGTGACCAAGAAGGCCAACAGCACCTGGCCTGTATCAGCAATAGTGTGGCCAGCAGGAGCAGGGCAGTGATTGTTCCCCTGTAGTCAGCAAAGGTGAGGCCATACCTCAAATCTTATGTCCAGTTTTGAGCCCCTCACTCAAGGAAGACATTAAGCAGCTGGAGCATGTCCAGGGAAGGGTTGTGGGGCTGGTGAAAGGTCTAGAGAGTGAATCATATGAGGAATTGCAAAATGATCTGGGATTGTTTAGACAAAAGAAGAGGAGGTTCAGGAGAGATTTTATCACTCTAAAACTATCCTAAAGGAGGCAGGTGGGGGCTGGCCTTTTATCCCAGGCAACCAGTGACAGGAAAAGACGAAATGGCCTCAAGCTGCATCAGGGGAAGTTCAGGTTGGACATCAGGAATAACTTCTTCACTGAAAGGGTATTTAAGCACTGTAATGGAGTGCCCAGGGAAGTTGAGTCACCATCCCTGGAAGCATTCAAGAAACAACTGGATGTGGTACTTTATGCAATGTTTTAGTTGATGTGGTGCTCCTTGTTGAAATGTTGGACTCTGTGATCTTGGAGATCTTTTCCAACCCAAATGATACTATGATTCTATGATTCTAAATCACATAAATCTTCACTAAGACCTAACTACAGAACTCCAGTTCCACTGATCTATGCTGATATTATGTTGGGCAACTACTAGAGACATAATATAATTGTAACTGATGTTTTCAGCCAGGGAAGGAAAAGAATACATGAAGGAAGTGTTCTCTTGATAGGAACAATATTTCAGCTATTTTTGAAATTTTAAAGGCAGAATTTTTGACAGAAACTACTTATTATTTACTATTATACCAGATGTATGTAACATATACGTAATTTCTGGGAGCTGCACTTGAATATATACGTTAACTCTTAGTGCAGCTTATCCAGCTATATTCACTGTCCATATAAGATAAATAACAAGCAACCCTGTGACATGACATCCCTTTCTTCGTCACAGGGGGGTTTCTAGGATTGACCCCATCCTCTACCACCGTCACCAATCCCCTTCCCATTCCTCAGTGTGGCTCTGGGATGTGGTTCTGACCAGCAGCAAATGCAGCCTGCACCCCAGTGGAGCAGAGTGGCCAAAAGTGGCAGTGCTGGTGTGGGAAGCAGCTGCAGGGAACAAAACAGCGGCTAAACCAAGCCAAGAGGAGCTGAGCCCAGTGCAACAGAGTGGCAGTGCAGTGGGACGTGAACAATTCAGCTGTCAGAGGTTTGTCCATCATTGCTTTCCATTGTCTTGGACTTAGGGATGGGGAAAGCCAGCTGTGGGAAGCTCCCACTAACTCGTCTTTGTCTGGGAAAATGTCCATGGTGCTGGGTGCAGGAAGAGCTGCCACCTTGTCTCTGTTTGGGAAAGCCGCGTGGCGCAGCCTCAGGGGAGCGATAACATCTTGTCCTTGTGCCAGTGGCCATGCAGAACTGGGTCAAGGTGATGAACACCCTTTGAGTGTAAAGCACTGCCTTAGGTTGCAAGATGTGGCTGGGGGTGTGTATTCTACTGCCATCTAATAGAGATGGGGCAGTTTTCCTCTGTTAATTGGGCCACCTGTTAAAACCAGGTGGAGCAGGTTTTTTTTTATCTCTGCCAGGACCAATCCTCCCTCTGGAATATATCTTCTGTTAATGGGCCACTGAGTCTCAATGCATGACTGATAAAATTACATCATCCCACTGTGAGATGCTCTGCCCAAGGGGAGGGGCCAAGCATTCCTACTTGAATGGAATCTGAGCTTTGGAACACCACAGGCAGTCTTCCCTCTGGATTTCTAGAGGAGCAGCTTTCTTTTCCATTGGATTCCCAGAGGAAGACCAGGCCCATCTACACCACCACTGGACCTTCAGAGGAAAACTCCACACTTCTACAGGATCACTGCTTCAACAGAACCACATCTGTCACTCCAGGAGGGCTGCAGCCACCATTTAATGGGACTGCTACCAGCACCCTGACCCACAGGGTGTCTCATTCTGACCCACAGGTTGTATTCTGACTTTGTCAGTGTTGTTTTGTACTACTGTGTTTTTGGGGTTTTTTTTCTAATTAAGAACTGTTATTCCTACTCCCAAATCTTTGCCTGAGAACCCCTTAATTTCAAAATTATAATAATTTGGAAGGAGGGGGTTTACATTTTTCATTCCAAGGGAGGCTTCTGCCTTCCATAACAGACACCTTGCTTTTCAAAGCAAGACAAGTACATTTTCATTTGTTATTAATATTGCTGTTAATACTGTGCATTTCTTACTCCACTGCTGTGTGCTTTCAGTGAACTGTTATCTCAACCCATAGTCTCTGCCTTTGCCCCTCTCTTGGCAAAGGGGGTGGTGGGAAAAGGAGTGGTTTATTTGTAGGTCTAATTTCTGACTGGTAGCATACCATCACAGTAGTTTAAAGCAGATTAGAACATGGTCCTACCTACCTACCTCTAGATTAAATAAAGTCCATGTAAAAAAAGCCATGAATAGAAGTTGAGATGATATACATAAAGTATGTCTGAATAGCTAAATTCAGCATTATCAATACTTGCTGGAAACTGCAACATCAGATAATTAAGATTTTCTCTATATAAACAGAGGAGATTAATTATGGTATTTTAAAATAGCATTATGGAATAATTGACAAAACTGTTTTCATTTTCATGGCTACTGTTACACACTTATCAGAAAATATTAATCCAAATATAACTAAAAAGCCTCGTGAAGGAGCTTAATTTGTAGGTTTCTATGTTTTTCTTTTTAAGAGAACTGTCATCCGAAAAAACATGTTGAATATGCTATTGGACAAACAATGTGATATGAAATGTCTCACAGCTTATATAAAGAGCTCATAGAATAATGTTTTTATAAACACATTATTTAGTAAAAATCTCCTTCAGTACACACAAGACAGATAGCAATCTTTGCTCCCCCTCCCTCTATCCAAGACAAAAAACCAAAACCAAACAACCAAAAAAAAATCCAATTTAAAAAAAACCCTAAAAAGTTGGCAGACAGTAAACATTTCCAGTTGCTGATAAAACAATTTCCACATTTTCCTTGCATCACTGTACTAGCTGCATCCTGCATTCCTTTTCTAGCTGCTCAGTTGCTCTACAATTTGCTTTTGACTCTTTCTATTGTGTATTAGTAGCAAGACCACATTTATAGTTATCCAGATAGAGAGGAATACTGTAAAGGGCTGGAAAAAATATCTCTGTGTAAACCATATTAAAGATGCAAAAAGAAGCTGCAACCTGTTGCAGAAAGCAGAAGCAGAATCCAGTCCAGTTTCTGGTGACAAAACTTGATGGATCAAAAGGCTAAATTTTTTTGGAAGACCTCTGGCACCCAGCCTCTATTATCAGATTAAGCCAGATGCATTTGCAAAGGATGTATATAAAAGTGCTGAAATTTCACCTTCTGTTTTCCTTGATGCAACTAATTTACATCAAATAGCAATTTTTTTTTTACTGAAGAAAAGTCAATTCAGTAAAATCACTTAACGAAATCCACACAAAATTAAATCTGAATATAAAAAAAAGGGGTTTTTTTTCACTCTAGGATAGTGATTCCAAGAGTGAAACTAGAGTCAGAGAAAGGAACAGATGACTTATTCATCCTCTCCCAACCACCTTATAAATTTTAGATTTTTTTATAAATAACTAAATTTATACAAAAGCAAGTTTAATTGTTTAAGACTTCCAATAGCAATTTCTAGTCAGGCACAAAAAACCTTCAGGGAAGGGAGCGCCAGGAGCAGAAGAAAAAAGAACATAGTCATAAAAATTTTCTTTGGCACAAAAGTGTCACTGTTAAGAGCCTTGTTTTATGTTTGGTCAATTAAAATGCAGTATATTAAAATATAGTACCTTATAACACATGCATAGAGCCCGCTGTCTTGTACCACTGTTGGTCTGAACCAAATGGAGTCTTCTTCTTTGCTCATTCTGGTTCCATCAAAAGCTATCGGTTCCTCAAAATCTCCAGGTCCAGAGCTTTTGTACCACATCAAACTAAGTCCAGCACTTTGGGCTAGGGAGTAATTAGCTCTAATATATCCATAAAAGAGAGCACATTTTATACGAACAGGTTCTCCCACTAGAACTTGATATTTCTTGTAATCCACAGACCAGTCAGTGCATCCATCAGCTACAAGAGAAGAGAAAATGACAAGAGATTGTCAAAGGCTTTGGAAAGCACTATTCACACAGCAGTCTTTATTGTGGGAAAGTATTGTATTTGAAAAAAAGTCCCTTGAGGGACTAGCAGTATGCTTTTTATCCCTGAAAAATTAACTGCATTTTCATGATGTTTATGTCTTGTACTTGTCTATAGTGGACAGAGCTATTAGGACATATATTGCTAAATGTTGATAATCTCTGAGCAGTAACTGAGCAATTGCTCTTTTATCTTTTGTGGAACTCCAGCATGACCAGTTATAAAATGCTGAAGTGAAAACAGAGGGCATGTGGTTCACAGGATGTCACCATCTAAATTGTATCAATCAAATATCTTCAGTGTTACCATGTAAGTGAAAGTCTCAGAAGATATTAGGACAAGGAGCTGTAGTCTGAACCAAAAAGTGTGCAAGTTTGGGATAGATTTAAGGGAGGAGAAGAAACTGTCTTTACAATAAGACCAGATGCACAAAAAGATAGTTCCAGGAAAATGACTATCAACAATGTAAATGGATTATTGAATAACATGATTAAACAGATCTTAGTTGGAATTCATGACTTTCTAGAACTACATTACAAATTATGGTTATTAATGTTTTTATTTTTTTTCCTGTTTAATAACATCAGCCCTTACCAATACTGTCCCACAATAACTGCTCGTCAGAAAGCAAAACTAAATTTGACATGCCAAACCCCAGTAACATAACTAAACCCCAAGGCCAAAAAACCACCAAACTGACACCCTCTTCCCCTGTATTTTTATTTAAGAATACTAAAACAACAAAAAGAAAAGAGCTATTTTCTACAATGCCTTCCTTAACAAAAGCTTATTTTTTTTTGAGCAATTTCAACCATGAAAATTCACCATTAGGTTCATACACTAAAAAACTCAGTGTCCAATCTCAACTAGTGAACTGGGCCCCAATCCAGTCAGTAGAAAGCAATCAATACATCCAAAGGAAAATTTACTTAATCTTAAAATTAGTATCTATGTCTCATATAAATATTTTGTCTTTGTATTTGACACTTTATTAACTTTAAAAGAGCTCAGATAGATAGCCATCTTAGAAAAACAACTTCTACAAAGCTCCATTTTCATCTTTTCATCCTAGAATTGGTTAAATACTGAATACTACTGTGCAAGGTAAAGGAGTATTTGCACTTTAAACTTAGACAATATTTTGATCCACTACTTGGGAGAAAAATATACTAGATAGTGATTTGAGTCCTGTGTTTGGGTAATGCCACAGTACTTATTATATATTGCAAAATAAGAAAGACTTAGACATTTTCACACATCCCTGTGTAAGCAATAACCTAAGTTGATCCAATATAGAAAGATGGAGCAAAAGTGAATGCATTAGTGTGAGTGAAAATAAAGAGTGAATTTGCATGGTGAACAGAATTCACACAAACAGATATTTCAGAAATCTTTGGACCATCTCCTCCTGCATTTACTTTTATGACCAGGAAGGGACAATAATATGTCCCTGTTCCAATTTTCCTACACAACAGTTCCTAAAAATTAGTAAGCGTTGTTATAAGGCCCTAATAAGACTTAGTTGTACTCATGCATAAATTGAAGTGAATGGAAACAAAGCTACACTATTAGCTTCCCCTTAGGACCAAAGAAACTAACCTTCATGTACTCCAGGATTCAATTACATCTTTTATCATTTCATTTTTACCTCTCCAAAAGAGCATTCTCTCTCACCTGATTTTATTTCTCTCTGCTTCTAAATCCCAATGCCAAAATGAATTAACAGCCAGCTCAAAGTAGTGTTAATTTCATTATATAAGTTACCAGGTAATAACTTCATCATACTTTATCATCAGATTGTAATCTTGCTTTTCACTGCTTAACTTGGCTAGTACACAATGGTTTACATTGTTAGTCTGTAAGTTATGTCTTCTCTCTCAGGATATTCAGTTCTAATGGCTCCCAATTCCTTTAACTGGCAGAATCCATGAGAATATATTTCTGAATAACACCAACTCAAGCTCTTTGTATTGGATGAAGGATTAACTATGCAGGGTAGATGCCACTGACTTTGTTTCCACAGGATATTTCTCATAAGGGAGCTTGGGGTCCTGGTTGATGGAATGTTGGATGTGAGCCAGCAGGGCTCTGGCAGCCAGGAGGGACATCCCTGTCCTGGAGGCATCAGGCCCAGCATCTCCAGCTGGGCAAGGGAGGGGATTGTCCTGCTCTGCTCTGCACTGGGGGGGCCTCACCTCGAGTGCTGGGGGCAGTTTGGGGTGACACAATATAAAAAAGCAATGAAGTTGTTAGAGAGCATCCAAAGGAGGACAGTGAGGATGGTAACAGGACTGGAGGGGAAACTGTATGAGGTCACTTGTCTTGCTTAGTCTGGAGAAGAGAAGACCAAGGGGAGACCTCATTGGGGTCTTCAACATCCTCATGAGGGGAAACAGAAAGGCAGGTCCCAATTTCTTCATACTCATGACCTGCGACAGGACTTGGGGAAATGGCATGAAGCTGTGTCAGTGGAGGTTTAGGCTGGATATTGGGAAACTGCTTTTCAGCCAGTGGTTGGGCACTGGAACAAGCTCCCCAGAAAGTGGTCACAGCACCAAGTCTAACACAGTTCAAGAAGTGTTTGGACAATGCTCTCAGGCAGATGGTGTGACTTTTGGGTTGTCCTGTGCAGGGCCAGGAGTTGGACTCCATGATCTGATGGGTGCCTTCTAACTCAGCATATTCTATGATTCTAGAAAAGCCTGCTAAGGATCATCTGATTTATCTATGTATTCACTGAACTATTTATTCATTTTTTTGCACAAACCACGTCAAAATTTCCCACCAGATATCTTAAGAGAATGTCTACTTGTCCTGGATTCAGCTGGGAGAGAGTTAATTTCTTTTCAGCAGCCGTTACAAGTGCTGTATTTTGGATTCAGAACTAATGAGCCCACACCTGGAGTGCTGTGTCCAGCTCTGGACTCTTGAATACAAATGATATGTACAGACTGCAGTGTCCAACAAAGGCTCACAAAGCTGATTAAGGGACTGGAGCATCCCTGCTATGGGCACAGGCTGAACAGCTGAGACTGTTCTGCTTGGAGAAGGCTTAGGGGAGACCTTAGTAATGAATACAAAAACCTGAAGGGAAGGTGCAAAGAGCCAGGCTCTTTCCACTGGTGCCCAGTAATAGGACAAGAGGCAATGGCTGCATATTGAAACATGGCAGGCTCTTTCTGAACACCAGGAAACACTTTTTTTCTGTAAGGGTTACTGAAAATTCACACAGCAGGTTGTGAACTCTCCATTCTTGGAGATATTTAGAAGCCAGAGAGACATGGTGCTGAAAAACCATTTCTAGGTGGACTGTATGACCTACAGAGGTGCCTTCCAAACTCATTAATTTTGTAATTCGGTGCTTTATTACAGTTGCACTCAGTGATAACCTTAAGGAAACACATGTCCTCTTCTCAAAGTGGTCTTTGAATGAAGTGAACATGAGAGTGTTTCTCTTCCTGCTTTCAGAAATATTATACCAGTTAAACTGCCAAAACCGACATTCAAGTCACTTAGAACTGTATTAACCTTATTACAGCTGGAAGGCTTAATACCTTAAAAATCTTCCAGGAAAATCCTCACATTCAGCCAATGTGCTAATCTGTGTGAAGGTGCTAATTCAATTTTGTCAGATATAATGAAAAATCATCATTCCCATCATAAGACACACTGTGATATTTTCTGATAGCTGATATTTCAGGAGATAACTGTCGATCTCTGCTTAAAATGATCCCAATTCCACAGTAACTGAGGAACATAAACAGAAGCTTAAAACCACATAATGTAAAGAAAAACAGACTGTCATGTCCTTAAAAATAATACTGTGAACATTTAGATGATGATAGCATGCATGCACCATAACCAACACTTTCTATGTACACTCTGCATGTGGTGTGTAGAGCACGTGTGCATTTTTCAGTCTAGAAAAACTTGGATGTATCAAAAACTAATTAAAAGGCCAATTTCCAAATTTCTGGAAGAACATAAAGATACATTTTAAAAGACCCAAACATATATTCAGAGAATTCTTTTGATTTTTATATTGCAATTGTTACCTTAAAAATGTTACATATTTACGTGTTAAACGTATGTTATTGGCTTTGTAAATAGGGACAGAAAACAACAAAGGTTTAATGTTCGTTCAGATTTTTTAATATTAAATCTATTGAATATTTCTATTCATATTGTAACTGTGTCCATTTCTACTTTGATTGGATTTTTTTTTTGTTTGTGCAAAAGTAGGGCATTGACCAAATAAATTATCTAGTGTGTCTTCTCTTAATTATGGCTGCTACTGACACAAAATCAACACCTTCAATTACGATGGTTCAAAACAACTATGGGGAAAAAATAAACTCCATACTTTTCAATGTTTTTATTTATACCATCGCATCATCAAGCAATCAATCATCTTTTTTAAATTGAAAAATACTTGAATAATTCAACAGCTTTGAAATTTCAGAACTGCCTTCAAAAGAATGGTTGTAGTCCCTAATCTCTATTTTAATATGCTGCCTCTTATTGCTACACATAATAGCACAATACAGAGTCCAGGATAAATATAATCCACTCAGTTATTTCCTTGAGTGATTTCAGGGTATCAAATAAACCACACTGCATCACCCTCCTAATAATGAGATCATTCTGCTCCATACACAAGTGTCTTGCAGGCTGTATCTGCTAGATAGGACCCAACACATAGAATATTTAACATTACTAAGAAGGCCTTCCCCTTAATTTTTGGTATCATATGTATCATTTTCAAGGTAAAATTCACTGCTGAAAAGGACAAAAATATAAAGTTAATAACTCCTGGGTCTGCTGCTACTGCCTGATTTCATTCAAAAGCTTCAATTCAATATATAGGTTTCAGGGTTAGAAAAGGTCTTCACTTTTTCAAAATACATTGGTTAAAATCTTATTTCCAGACATCTAAAAAAAACCAGGTCTGACAGTTAAAAACAGGTCTCCTAAAACATTTGTAAAAGAAATAGCAAATTATCCTAATTGTTTTTCACTTAATGATATTTAATAAAATAAAAAAAATAACATCAGATTTACTTTTTCCTGCTCACCTGTGTTTCTAATTCTGTTATGAATTTTATATACAAAGGATTATGCAATGTCACTGTGTCTTCTATTTATTTGTCAGCTACTTTGGTGTTTTTTAATAAGGCATCTGCAAACCTGACAAAATGATATCATAAATCACAAAAAAATCTGAAAAGTGGGCGTGTAAAGGAGAAAGCACCAGGTCTTGTTCCTAGAGCTGGGAAATTGTCAAGGAGGGCACTAAGGGATGCAGAAATAAGATGGCAGTATGTACAGAGAGCATATCTGATAGGTAGAGAAATCAAAGGATGTTGTATACGAGCTGTAAGATTTTTGAGTAGGGTGGCAAATAGCAGGCATAACAGGTCAAGAAAACAGGTTTTCCTTGATTAGCTGCTCATAAAACAGCATTTAAAAAATCATGGAGTTATGCATAAGAGTCAGTATTACTTTCTTCAAAACAATTTCCACAACAGTATTTTACCATCAAAATCACAGTCTGTTCTAGATTACTTTACTCTTTATCATCCTTGTTACTTTCTGCTTTTTGCTTAGACTAGCTAGCATTAAAATAAAAAAATGAAGATTTTATAGTTTATAGCACATTCATTACAGTGCCTGAGCCAATTAACTCTATCCAACATAACACATGGTATTCTAGTGTGGGTTCTCATTATGAAGACATGCAAAGACTTTTTTGTCTATTTTTGGTTTGCGTATGCTTTTATTTGATACAAAAATAAGCTCTGACAGGAATGAAGAAGCAGAGCTTAGAAACAACACATTATGGAGATGTGAGAGAACATGGTCAGTTCTATTCTTAGACTGCTTAGATTTTGTTTTTTCAAAGTACTACCAGTATGGAATTGGAAAAACGAAAAAAAAAAAAAAAATATTCGTACTGATGTTATCAAACGACCACATCAGGTATTTTACACACATTAAATTTCTTTTTGCACTGCTATTACAGCTTTGCATATTGCTGTACTATATATGCATATTGCATATTGTGCTTCTGTTGGATACAGCATTTTCATTTTGAAAAGGCATTTTTCATTCTCTTGAAAACTCATGTAAAATTATGGTTTAGGCTAAAAACACATATTTTGTTCTCAGTCTAAAACTGTGTAGTGACTGTCAGGAGAGAGTGCCAGTAATGGAAAAGATGTTGAATGACATTTCAGGGAAACAGAAAAATTATTTTGGATATCATCATCTATTAAAGAAGTTAGTTCCTAAAAATTGCACTTTTCCCAACCCCAGATAAGTTGTAAAACGGGTAGATATGGTAGTGGAGGAATTTTGGCAAATGCATTAGCCCGTAGGAAGAGGAATAACGAAAAAAGAAATCTATGTCTTGCCATAAAATAATTAAAAGTACTGTTTCTCAGCTTCAGAATACTGCACTAACAAGAAACAGAGTATATATGCCTAGATATTGGACTACTTAGAGGCATAATAATCATGAAAATAGCTTTATGTCAATCTGGTGGAAGATTTTTATGTCATTCTCTCTTTTACATAATCCAAACCAAATTAAATAGAATTTTTGTCTGATTAATTACTATTCCTTTAATTACCACAAGTATTTTGTAGAAAATGTTAAACCAAAAAAAGCTATTAAAAAAAAAATATTGTTCAAGACAGACCAATGCAGGAGCAAATGAGCAAATGCTGCACTTCCTAAGTTCCTACTCTAAACCAAGAGTTTTTTCCCAGTTGCTTATACAGTCCCTTTTGCATCTTTCAAACCCTTTTATATTCTGTTTTACCATTTCATATAAATTAGGAAGCTCTGTAAACACACACTTTAAAAGTGTTCTGGCTGGAGTGGACTGATCAGGCTCTGCTGGATTGACCCCAGGCCAGCAACAAGCACCCACACAGTTTCTCAATCACTAAGCAACAGAAGATTCTCAACCACACATGCAACAGAACAGAGAAAAGAACAGGAAAAACAAAAGAAGATTCATTGGTCAAGATAAAAGTAGTTTAATAAGTGAAAAAACCCACAAGTGATGCATAAGCACTCCCTCATTATCTCCCACAAGCAGGCAAATGCCCAGCTGGTGTCTGAACAATGGCTACCTCCATAGCCAAAACCTCCCAGATTTATTTCTGATTATGATGTTATTTGGTGTGGAATATCCCTTTGGCAAATTTGGGTGAGTTGTCCCAGCAGTGTCCCCTCTCAATCCCCTGTCTCCCACCCTTGGGGAGTAGAATGGGAAAAAGAGAATTCTTGTGGTGCAAGTGCTGCTCAGCAATAGTCAAAACACTGGTGTGTTACCAACAATTTTTTAGTCACAAATCAAAAACACAGCACCATAAAGGCTGCTGTGAATAAACAAAACTCCATCTTGCACCTGGTACAAAGATCCCTAATCTNGGGTGAGTTGTCCCAGCAGTGTCCCCTCTCAATCCCCTGTCTCCCACCCTTGGGGAGTAGAATGGGAAAAAGAGAATTCTTGTGGTGCAAGTGCTGCTCAGCAATAGTCAAAACACTGGTGTGTTACCAACAATTTTTTAGTCACAAATCAAAAACACAGCACCATAAAGGCTGCTGTGAATAAAAAAAACTCCATTTTGCCCAGACCTGGTACAAAGATCCCTAATCTTCTGTGTGCTTCTGTCTGCTACCTTCTTTCAATTATTCATTTCCAGCTCAGGGACTGTCTGTGCATTTACAGTTATAGCATAGGGATGAAGGCATAATTTAATCAACAGCCACACAACACAAGAGTTTGTTTACTAGATTAATTTCCAAAGCGTGATATTAAACTGCATTAATTTCTGTGCCCATCTGAAATGAATTGGTTCTTCTTTGTTATATTTACCATAAAACTTTATTTGAGGGCGGTTCTACATCCTCTGTTTCTTTCACAGAATCACAGAATAGTCTGAGATGGAAGGGACCCACAAGGATCATCGAGTTCAGCTCTTAAGTAAATGGCCCATTTTGGGATCAAACCCACAATTTTGGTGTTGCTAGCACCAAATCCTTTGTATTCCTTATGTGGCTATACAAGATTGTCTGCAGTCCTTTTTGAACCTTAAGAGTTCAAGTTTCTTTCCTCCCTGATCCCAAACATACAGTGATTTATTTTGAAAGACATCTTCCACCTAGTCTCACTATCACACAATTTCTATATAATGTATAACTTTTTATGTAATCTTATATATATATATATATATAACATATATATGTTTAGATATACAATCTCAACATGAGTATGTGAAGAAGTCAAGTCTGGTACATGCTGGTCTTAAAATTCCCTCTGGAATGACTAAACAAAGTGACTGAAACAAAATAGTAACTCAGCCTGAAGAGAACTACCATGAGAAGAGGTTGAACTAATTTCTAAAAATTGAACAAGCTCATGTAAGGTTAGGGGTTTTTTTTTTTCCTTTAGAAAGGAGATTTCCCAGAGAAGAGAATCTCTGGGCCATACTAGGGTATCATGTTGCATAGCAGATGGCAAATTATTTCATCTCTTCCATAATCTCTCAATTATTGAAACTGCTTCTGAAAATACATTCTGTTCACCAGTAGCTTCATTTTGGAGATTATGAGGAAGATCAGGGATTTTTTCATGTTGGAATTTCAGTAGCACTCAAGTAACAGCTGCACTGTATACCTCTAAACTATTTCTACAAATAACCCAACCACTTAATATCACAAAATTGCTGAATATCAGCTGAACTGTGATAACTAAATATATGAGAATTGTCAACTTGCAGTAAATATAAGAAAAATCAGGAGATTAGTTCATAACAAAAAAGGATTAAAATTAATCAAATGACAACATGTGCATGGGAGAGTACAATTACCTTGTTGCTGTGACTTATCTAGTGGAAATTTCTTATACTGCATTATCATGAATATGTGACTAATACTGTGCAGAAATGCAAAGAATTTCTGTGAGAGCTTCAGAAAGAGCTGAAACCCAGAGAAAAACTCTATTTCAAACAGACTTAGAATCAAAGTATGATTATTACTTTAAAATTTCAAAGATTAAAAGTCCTAACCATATAATCATTAAGTATAAATAGGCCATGATGTTACCAAGAATATACATATTTTTAAAAATTACATATTTCTGTTTATTATTCTGTTCTACATTACTTTAACTCCTAAAATACTGGGATATAGGATTTAAAATATCAATATTATTTGTGAAAGAATATATTAACTGCGTATAACTCCTGTTGGTTTTGATGGCTATTTCTTGCCTGCAAGTAGTCCTGTTAGATGTGGATTTATTTAAAGCCATATATGTGTCAGACAGCTATTTGTGTTTAGAACTGCAATTAAATAGAAGCTAGAATGCAGTATAGCATTAGAGAGCACAAAGCAGTTCTAGGAAGTTTTTATTTTTCTTTATTCAATATGACAAAATAATTTACTTTTCCCAAAGCTGGGAAGAATTTTTAAAATAATCTTTAGTGTATATCACTGTTTCAATTTTATTTACTGTATGTGTGCATATGAAAATAATTGATGTAGCAATTGCAGTGTTCTTGAACAGGGATATGATGTCAATATTTATATGAATATGTTAATACAAATATGTGGTGCCATTAGGAATCTGCTAAAGCCTTGCTTTAGTAATCATCAGCAGTTTTGAGACAGTCCAGAAACATTTAAACACTTGAAGAGAGAATAATGTCCTCTTCCCACGGATGTTTTGGGGCAGGTCAGTGGGACAGAGCTGGACAGAAAGGCTGAGTCTGGGAGGAGGGAAGGAGGCCCAGGGCAGAGAGGTCTGGAAGGGCAGTGGCTCTGTGTCAGGGCACCCTGGTTGGCCTGGGAGTGACCAGCACAGCTCCCAGGGACCAGAGGGATTTTCCACAGCACAGGTCAGATCAGGACCTGCATTGTGCTCCTACCAGACAGGGGCAAATAATGACTGAAGATGGGGAAAAATCCCCACAAACTTCCCCCTCCATGAGGCTGCATCTTCAGCAGGTGACACTTTAAAAAATTACTGCCCTTGTAACAGTCTATTCTGTTATGTCATGACATATTTTAACGAGTTTCAAAAAATATATACTGGTAATAGATACTGGTACTCTGCTTTGTTACATGTGGACAAGCATCCAGCTTCTGGGAAGGACACATTTTCCTTCTCTTTTGCATTTCTTTTTATTCCCAAGGGCCCTTTAACATCTTCTGTGTGAATGACTGAAAGGAAAAATAAATTCTTGACATTACCCTTAACTTCACTACCAGCACACAACACAGAGCCAACTACCATAATGATTAGGAAATATGTATTAACCAAATATAAGAAATGTAGTCATTGTCAGTTTGTAGATCCTCTTTTATACCATTTTATACCAAAAAAACACCATTATGTAATGACTGTTCTACCAAAGGTAGAATATATCAGACTCTGGGAACAAAAAGCCAAAAAGTATTCTCATTTCCCAAAACCACAAGAAAACCTTCTATTAATGTGTAACACTGGGATAATTTATCATCAAATGCCTAAAGAAAGGGCATATTTTCTTATGAAACAGAAACTAATTTTAAATTTAAGATGCTTTTATGATGTATTCTCTTTTCCTGCAGATGTTACTAAGTACAAGCTGATGGTAATTTGAGCCAAAAGGAACTTCATGAAAGACTTAGCAAGAAACAACAATATTAACTGAACTTTAAAGAGAAAATATTAACTATAGTAAATCCAGGATTACAAAAAGTCATTATAAATCTGTTTGTACATATTTTTTTTCTGTTTTAGAAGAACCCATATTATTATAGCACCTGGCATTTTCCTTCCTTTTTTATGGGTCCATATTAAGACAAGAAGCTAAAGCTTATGAAAGTTATTGCATTTTGTAAATCTTTGCTCCTGTCTTTGACATTTCCTCTGTTCCCAGATCCACATGCCACATGTTTGCCACACTTGAGACAGCTTACCAAAGAGAAAGAGGTCACCAGAGTAATACAGTAGTTCACTACCTTAATCTCATTAGACAAAGGAAATTTAAATCACTAATATTTGAGTTTGAGAAGAAAACTTTACACCTTTCACCAAAGTTTACTTTAAGGCTTAGTATGAATGTTTTTGTTGAAGCATATCTAAAGAAATAGAAAGGATTTAATTGAGTTAGGAATCCAAATCCCACAAGACTCAGATAAAAAGCTTCCTCAGGTACCTTTGTGGATCAGGTAACCACACTGATGTGCTTAGCTGCATTGAATTTCAAAGACAAAATAAGACATCAGATAATTTCCTTTTCTCTCCTTATGCTATATTCTAGAAGACATTCAAAATTAAAACTCATTAGATAAAGCAAACAAAATACATGATTATACTGAAGTACCATTTTGCATCATGATTCTATGAATACCATAGAAATATTTTTGATTGAAATTCTGAAAACATTTTAAATGAGAAAATCATGTCATCTTCAATTGAAAGACAATTTTTTGATGTATTATAAACCAAATTTTTCATTCTGTTTAAATGAACAGACACCAGAATATTTATTTGATTGTGGAATTGCTTTCTCCTACAGTTACATTGGGACTCACAATCAGGTTAGATGGCTGAAATTTGCCCTAGCTAGAGCTGTCCCAATGGGAAATAGAGTACCCAAAAGCTGTACCAATGGGAAGATGAGAGACCAGGAGCTGTCCCAGCAGGAAGATGAGAGACACCAAGGGTTGTCCCAAAGGGAAGACAATGGCAGAAAGAAATTTATAAACTCAACTCCCTGACTGGATAACAGGAGCTTCTGGCAGGGGTGGTTCATGGCCACTGGCTCCTGGCTCACCAATCCAAGAAACCCACCAACTCTAGGGAAGAGGAAGACAGAGCAAGCAGACTAATTTGCATAAAATACGAGGGAATCTTTTAAACAATAGAAGACAGAATACTAAATACTTAGAGAACCACATAATTGGTTTGTTAATACATGTAAATAATGAAAAGTATTGATAGTCCTGATGCTGACTTTGTGGATTTGCCAGCAAATCCACACCCATTTCTGTGCAGAATTGAAGATAAATCAAATACTTCCACTCTGTGGGGGATTATACTTCCACTCTCTGGGAGATTGGCTTCTTGCACACTGGGAAAGAACAAATTTTGGGATAACATTAATAAAACATGATGGTTTTCCAACCATGCTATCCTGTGCCTAGTCCATCTTGGGAGCAAGACAGGTGCAGACAAGACAACTGAGATTTCAAATTTAATTGCTGCACAGTTACTGTGGCCAAGATGGTCACCATTCACCACTTCACCCACAAGAGCCTCTCTGGAAACAAGTGACAAATCACAGAGGTCACCTGTCTGAGTCAGCTCCCTGAGCCCTGTACCAAAAAGCTGTCATCCAGCTGTTTGAGGAGTTTCCTGGACCTGTTTCTACCAGCTGTGTGGTGTTCCCAATTAATACCCACAAGCTTAATTCCCCCATAAGGACAAGGGTAGTTGATTTGGAGGCATTGCTTGGGTCCTTAAACAAGAAATTTTTGGTGCCCCTGTCTTGGCTGGGTGGCCAAGAGCAGCCTCCCATGATGACAGTCACATCATTTGTTTTTGCCTCAGTCCTTACACAGAGGCCTGGACATTGCAGCCCCTCCATTACATCCAACACTCCAACAGTGCCCTGCACACTCCCAGTGGTGCCCTGCACACTCACACCCTGCAGCAGTGCCCTGCACACTCCCACACTGCAGCAGTGCCCTGCACACTCACACCCTGCAGCAGTGTCCTGCACACTCACACCCTGCAGCAGTCCTTGCACACTCACACCCTGCAGCAGTGCCCTGCACACTCACACCCTGCAGCAGTCCTTGCCCACTCACGCCCTGCAGCAGTGCCCTGCACACTCACACCCTGCAGCAGT
>VZRH01007888.1:19706-59796 GCA_013397555.1 Urocynchramus pylzowi
AAAAAAAAAAAAAAAAAGAAACTACTTTCCTCTTTTCCTCTTCTGAACTAAAAGAAATAAAATTAAGGGTAATGAAGTAGAAAAAAGAATATATCAAAAATATGAGAAAGAGCCAAGACTAGATAATCCTGAAAGGCTGAGAAAACATACGAAAAGCAACATATTTGATAAAGTTTCATATACTTTTCATTAACAGAAGTGCTTATATCGCTCTTTGTTAGTCTTGTTTTGTTATGTTCCTCCTCAGCATTCAAGTTTTTTTCATGTGAATACAATTCAAACAAGTGAGTTCCTGCAATAGTTCATATTATCCCCCATACTTTCCTTCTGGGGCAAATAATAGGTATCAGTTTAGAAAATTTTCCAACTCAAAGTTCACGCATGAACATGTTTGACTGTTTTAGGATGTGTTAAACTTAAGGTCTGTTTCTTTCTGGAGAGAACTGCAATTTCTCATAGACAGATTAAAAAAATATATAGAAGAGCCTAAAATTGCAACACTGACTTCTGAATTTCTAAGCCATTGGAACAGTGGGAAGGAAATTTAGCCTGAATAGAAGTTCCCTTTTGATAATCAAGTTATTTAGTTTGCTTGGACTTCCTACAGCCTTTATGCCTAGGATAAAAGTACTTGGGTCATTCTAGTGTCTTCAGAGCATGTTTAGACACCAGGTTAACTGCCTGAAATAGGGATACAGCAGGAGAACAATAGCCTACCAGGACTCTCTAAGAAGCCAGGCAAAAAAAAACCCAAAACAACATACACAAATATACACATATACAGTTTTTTCTTTTTTTGTTTGGCTCTTTTGGGTGGGTTTTGTTTTGTTTAGAGTTTTTTGGTTTTGGTTTGCCTTTTTGGTTTTGTTTCCTGTCTTGAGTAAGAAAAAGACAGGAAACAAATATTTATAAGGCAGGATAAGGCTGCCTTATAAATATATTTATAAGGCAGGATAAGGCTGGCTTACTTTACCTGGCCTGCACTGACTGAAACAGCCCAATATTAGCACAGTAGTGCCCAAGCTGTTAAGTTTTGTACTTCAGGTTGGGAGCAGCTCTGTGCTAATGAGATCACACAGCTTCCAGCCTGGAAAGCTGCAAAGCTCACAACTGTCAGTGTAGGCATCTCCAAGTAACACATAACTTCTACTTCCCCTTTCCAGATGAGCTCAGCCTCTCAAAGCAGCCAGAGCAGTTACAGCAACCCTTCATTCATTTTTTTCACACACTTTCCCCGGGGTTTCCTGAGTACTGCCATTCATTGTCCCATTTTGCAGCAATAAATTAGTGCCACTCCAGCAGCTCAGGCTGGCTGCTCACATGGTGTTTCTCGGCACATTAGCCAAACAGTAGGAGAAGCCACACCTGTCTCTCATTTGACACTTGAGTCTCATTTCACACTTGGGTTTGCCAACAGAGTAAGACATAGTATTTATCAATCTTCTCCTCAACACAGTCTTCTTAATATCAAGGGAAAATTGTCTTTGAGAGGAAAATTGTCTCCAGCTGAGAAATGTTTTCTGCACTACTATGGTGCAGAGTGTAAGTAAACTTAGTTCTTACACTGGTCATCAGCAGCTTATTTACTACTGTCCTCTAAGGCTTGAGCTTTAATGACAAAAAATGTACTCAAGGAAAAGGTTTAATTCTTTTTGTAGCTTAACCATAGCAAACAACTAACATGAATAAAAAGATTACAGTTTTACAGAAAAGGCTGATTAATACAAATGACCCTGATATGTAGGATTTTGAAATAAATCTCTTTTTCTTTCAGCTAACCTTTAAAATTGAGGCCAACACTTTTCTAGAGGATTATTTTTATTTAGAAAAAAATCATATCATGATACACAGACCTACTAGCAGCAAGACAGAAAAAAAGAAAATCTAAGGTAAGATTATATGCCTCCTTAAATGGCAATTGCAAATCTGTTCTTTAATGTGCCACAAACCCAGAGGGGCAGGTAAGGAAATAAAATCAAAACTAAAACACAGCCATTGTATAGTATGTGTGAAATTTGATGAGATTAAACCTCACTGTATGGCACACACTGTATTATTTCACACATAATAAAGGAAATAAACAGGATAAGGTATGTAAATATTAATCCCAAAATTCTCATAGACTTCATCCTCAGGAAGCTGGTTTGCTGTTTCCTCAGGAGAGATTTTTAAAATGATGATGAAAGAAAAGAAAGAAAGAAAGAAAGAAAGAAAGAAAGAAAGAAAGAAAGAAAGAGAAAGAAAGAAAGAAAGACTATTTTTAGTTGTAGGAATTGAGTGATCAAAATTAAAATTTAGATCTCCTATTTAATTTGGTCTGCTTTAGATGATTATTTATGGACTCTAGGTGATATGACATTTCATTATTATAAAAATATTATTTGTAACTCCATAGTTAAGGACACACTGAGATTTTTGCTGAAAGTGATTACATTTTTCCCATTTCACACTTCATTGGTTGAATCTCTGGTTTAGAATTAACACAGTATCTTCACAGCAGCACTGATTTTCTTTTTTTCAAAAATATTATCTCTTAGAGAAAAAAACTCCAAACATTAAACCAATTCCCTTTGGATTTTTCTTTTATCTTCTAAATGCCTCCTATGTTCCTTCTCAAAATCATGAAAATCACATAGTTCAAACTTACATTATATAGCTTTGTATGTAACCACAATTTAGACAGGTTACATTTCAAAACACATTTTATTCCATTTATGCATCATATCACCCTCATAAAAGTTGAATTAAAAGCCTAAACTTTCTTTTCTCTTTTCTACAATTCAGCATCTCGCCATATCTCTATCACTACTTTTTATCCAGTTTTTTTGAAGAAGGGATAACTACAGAAACCAGCAAAATTATCTGTTCAATTCACTGAAATCAGGGAGCCTTCAAAATTGGGTCAGCCTTAATAAAAAATGCTTTTTGGAATGGAAGCTGGAAAAGAGAGCAAGTGGATAACATTAAACTCAAAAATATATTTACTTTTCCCTGTCAAATAATTATATTTTATATTCGTATTACTACACAACAACATAGAACTTAATGCAACATATCAGTACTTGAAATAAAACATATACTAGACTTCATTTTCATCATATTTGTTTATGACAAAATGGCCAAACATTGCTATTCATTGCAAATCCAGATTTTAAAATGAGCACGCCTCAACAAAATTGTATTACTAACCTCTGGACTTGCCTTATCTAGGAAAAATCCCTGTTTTCCTTCAGTTGGAAAGCTCCTGCTCTATACAGAAATTCCCTCTGACTTGATGTTCAGTCAGGAGTCACTCAGCTACCTGCACATGGACTGCTGTGATGGGTAACCCCAGCCAGATGCCAGGTGCCCACCACAGCTGCTCTATAACTCCCTCCTCAGCTGGACAGGGAAAAGAAAATATAACAAAAGGCTTGTGAGCTGAGACAAGGACAGGGAGAGATCACTCAACAAATACTGTCACGGGCAAAACAGACTCAGTGTGGGAAAATTAATTTATTACCAATCAAAATCAGAGTAGGATAATGAGATGCAAACCAAATTTTAAAAAAACCCTCCCACCTCTTTGCCCTGCTCGAGCTTAACTTTGCTCCCAATTCTCTGCCTCCATCCCACAGTGGAGCCAGGAGATGGGCAGTGGGAGTTGTGGTCAGCTCATCACATGTTGATCACATCTCCTGCTGCTTCCTCCTCAGGGAAAGGAGTCCTGCCCCTGCTCCAGTGTGGGGTCCTTTCCACAGGAGACAATCCTCCACAGACTTCTCCAATGTGAATCCCATGGAATAAAGTTCTTCACAAACAAGAGACCAATTGGTCTCTGAATAAATGTTTTTTTCGTTGCCTCTCCTCACTTTCCTGTCTGTATTGGAGTGTGTTTTCTGATAAGTGGGAAAAAGGACATTCAAATTTTGTGTCTACTCCCTTATAGAGGTGTCAGGTATACCTCTCTTCTTGGTTATCTTAATTTTTTCCTTTTCTAATGTTGCTGGAGGGGGCCAGCACAACAGCTGAACTGCAGCCCACCCAACTTACAAAGGTATTAAAAGTTGTATTTGTCTAAAAAAACAGAACTCACTCCACTGCAGCCAAGTATAGTAAAACTGTCAGAAAGGATCTAATTAGTAAGTGCCCAAAACACTCATGATAGAGTGGGTGTTTCACTCTGGCAAAAAGATTTTAGAAATACAGTATTTTTTTTGCTGTTCTCTGATTTCCAGGCATATTGGAATTTTTCAGCCTGACTAGAAAATGAATTAATTTATAAGGTTTTCAATTCAGCTTTGATTTGGCTGCTTTCTATTTAAGGTATTCTTTTGTCTGTTGTTTTTTTTTGTTTGGTTGGTTTTTTGGTTCTTTTTTCTTTTTTGTTTGTTTGGTTTTGGTTTTGTTGTTGGTTGTAGGGTTTTTTGGTTTGGTTTTGTTCTGTTTTGTTTTTTTTTTATTTTGCCACATATATCCAACATCACACTATGGTGTTAATAAATAGTCTGCTGTGGAAAACTTTCAGTATAATATAAAATTGTTCCTTTTATGATACAAATAAACTTCTTAACAAGGAAATAATAATAAAAAAAAGTTTTCAGAAATAACTCATAGTGTTATGTAACAGATATTTTGTTTCCAGTGTGAAATATCCTGCAGATCTATTGTGGAAAGCATATTTTAAAGAACATTAGAATATCAGGTCACATCAAGGCATTCAGTGATGTAGAATTATTAACTTCTTTGTGAATCGAGCCCTAGTGAAAAGGTGGCTACATAATGTAAGAGTAAAAGAATTAACCACTGTGAATAAAAGACAGTGAAATTACATTCTAAAATGTTAGAATCAAAAGTTACATAGTAAACATAAGGTAATGAAAAATCATCCAAAGGTAAATAAAGAGCTGAAGATTTCATAAGTTAGTACTTCGATCTATCTGCATATAAATGCATTATTCTATCTTTTATTAGAAAAATCAGAAGAACCATTTCACTAAAATGAACATGTAGAGATACTGGAGGTTAATGAAAATAACCTTTCATAGGAAAATATGTGATATATACTTGAATATTACTGAAAATGAATTATGCATAAACAAAAATGAAATTCATCAAGTTTTATCACAATAAAACTATTCCTAAACACTATTGTACAGAGCACTTACTAGGTACAGACTGAAAGAATTTAAAAATGCCCACTTTTTCTCTTCCATTATAAAGTAATCCAATATTTTTAATGGCAAAGCAGGGTCAGGTCTTCTGAGTCAATGTTTCTTGTTGCCTATCAGATCTATCAAAGGAGTAAATAGAGATTCTTATAGTAATTCTTATGTTAAGACCACTTTTTTTTTCTGAAACTCCTACTGGAAATTGCTGCATAGTTTCCATCATTGATTGTTCAGAAACTATCTTGTATTTCACTGCCCATATTTAATTTATACCTTACATTTATCTGTGGTCAGTTTATATTTACTCTTTTTTGTGCAAATGTACTTAATTTATTATCCCTTACTTGTGAATAGCAATTTAGGAAAGCCCTACAGCCACCTTATGGTCATCTCTTATGCTCATCTGAAAAGAAAAGGAAAGAAAAAACAATTTGACTCATCAAGTGTATCTTGATCACTGTAGTACAAGGAACACTCCCCTTTGAACATGTGGAATATTACTAGTAGTAATAAGAAGTCTCTTTGTAACATCAAATTATACTAACAAAAAATGTTTTCTTTTTTGAAGATACATTAAAAATATTGGAACCAGTACACTTCAAAGGCAGAATTAAAAAACAGCAGCGCTGAAAATAATTGCTTCAGCTACTGGTGCTACAAGTTGCTGCCAGATGGGTCTAGCATTGTCTAAAGAAAAATGCAAATTTATAAATTTTAATAAAAGCTGAAAGAAAACTTTATCAGTATCTTTATCAATATTCAATATGATCACATCAGACTTTAGTCAGTTATTTAGTTTAGGTTTTCTCCAGTTTGATTAAAACAATCATATGCTGCCTAGCAGAAATTGAGATCACTCCAAGAGAACCATTGCTTTCAATGATCATTACCCATTTCCTCATTATGATTTACTGTTGACATTTTACATCTATTGCTAAAGTACACACACAGAAGTAGTGAATCTCAATACAAAAATATCAAAGATTGGAGAGATGGTCTTGTAAGAAAGAAACAAAAGTATAAGCATTCTATTTTCTTCATTTTCCACAAGGTGATTATTAAGAATTATTTAATTCATACATTGTAAAAAAATATGGAAAGTTGAGATTTTGGATGCTGACTACTCAGAATGTCTACTTTAGGTATCCAGGTGCCCAACAGAAACTTGTTTCCTGACTACTCAATAGAGAAAGATAGCAAGGTGGCAACCTGGAATATAAAAATTAAACAGTTAAAATTAGGTTATGACTAAATCTCCCATGTTTACAGATGGAGACCTTGGGCACTGAATCCTCGAAGGAGAGAACTCACAACGGGGTCGCAACAGCAGCACCACCCGCCCTTCCTGTCCTCTGCACCTCTGCTGATGGGACAGGTCATCTCCCTTAGCAGAAGCAAATGAGCAAAGACAAGTTACAGCACAAGAGATGAGCTGAACTGAAGATTGTTTCCAGTTTATCCCATGATATCAGATCATGAGCTGTGGTGGGTCCCATAACACAGGTGGGAAAACACAAAGGAATGTTTTACTGTGTAGCCACAGATAAGAACCCCTACAATTTCTAAGACAGAGGGTCACAACTTGTACAGCAGAGCACACACCCATGTTTGCTAAAAGACTTTTTGCTGTAAGGACACAGTAATCCCCACTTTGCCAGTGACAGAAAATCATATCTCCACACCTTGGTTTTGTAGTCTGTACGTAGTCACTAACAATATCCTTCGTCCTCCCTTTCCCCATACCCCCAACAAGAGCAGGGCTAGAGAAGGAGAGCTAAAACCAAGGTGGTGTTGTTTCTGAACACCACTGGCTAAGCATATTTCCCCTCCTTTCAGCAAAATAGAAAAGCAGTTTTCCCACCTCCCTTTCCCACCTCCAGAGAGTGTAAGTTACCAAAAATCAGCTCTCAGCAGCTGTAAAGCTGGAGCCAAGCAAGCTAGCCTATGTGAAGAAATCAGACAACTGAACAAACCCATGGGCTGGAATCAAGCCCCAGTGCTTCACAGATATTCTGCTCAAAAACATTTCAAAATATACACACAGATACATTACAGCAGATCGGTTTCACCCAGTGAGAAACAAATTAACATCTGTCTAGAAAATGATGCTCTGTTGTGCACTTTGTCTTTCTCTGCAACTCCCCCTCCAGTTTTCATTCAATTTTAATTCCTGTTCAATTCTGTTTTTCTGAAGAGTGAACAACTCGGGGATTGCAACTCTGAACTGCATATTTTCTAGCTAGTGAAAAATGTATGTGTTCTAGTAGGTGCTCTTGCCAAGACAAATAAAATGTTAAAACGTAGTGATTTTCATTATTAAGCCTGCTTTCTCAGATATGGGAATTTCAGAGTCCCTGAATTCTGTAATAATATCTGCTATGAGAGATTAGGTAGGCAAGTGCTAATTAAACTGCTGGGCAACAGCCACGTTATCACTGCTAAACAAGAAATACCTGAACAGATGTGTCTCAAACAAAGGCAGGAGATGCTACTTTAAATAATTGTATGGTTCTACAGTTCACAAGACCTTTCAGATGCTGGAGTCTGAAGCTTACAAAGATAATGGCTTTTGTCTTTTGGTTTTGGAAAAAACTAAGAAAAGAGTTGAACTTCAAAAAGAAACCACAAACCACAAACATACTCTAAGTGGCATAAAAACTGCAATACAGCATACATGTGTTTTCTATTTATTTTGTAAGTTTCTGCAAAATAATTCCAATACCTTGCACCTCTCCCTTGCAGGAAGAGTTTATCTTTCACCCACCTGTAGATCAATGTAATATAAATAGAGATTGATGAAATTAGCTATTAATTTTGATTAACAGTAATGGCAGCAGTAAAGGTTAACAGTAGTAGTAGTAGTAGTACTAGTAGTAGTACTAGTACTAGTAGTAATAATAATAATCATTTTTTTTTTTTAGAAGGCAAACTATAGGGTAGCAAAAGCAAAAAAATTCACAGTTTGACAAACATAGAAACTACTTCACTGTCTCTCACTAACCATTCTCCAGGGGTTATTTGGTCAAACGGATTAGAATCTAAATTCTGATTAAAGTGAGTGAAGCATTATAGACAGCTTCCTGTTATCCATTGTGAAAATCAGAAATGGAATTTCACCAGTATGATCAAGTCTTTTAAAGGCCATTACAATTCCCAGCTGGATATTCACTTTGATAACCAGACCTGTTCAGCACTTTTTTCATCCTTTTTATAAATATGATGCAGTGCTTGTATTGATGAAAAGGAGTATTTCAAACGTGTGCTAACTTTCTTTTCAAAGAGTAAAGTTGTTACATATTTTTTAAAGAGAAGTCAGTGCAGAATCATTTGTTTATAATTAATTAGTTTGCAATCAAAGGCATAACTGGAAATAAATAAAATCTTTATGAGCATTGATGTTTACTGTTTTGCACAGAAGACATAGCCATGCCATACATATTTTGGTATAAAATTATTTTTTCCTGTTGGTCTCCTGCAGGCATGCAGTTCAGGGGAAATCAGATTTACTGTTGAATAAGAAAACAAAATCTGTAGTAGCATTTATAAAGCAACAGCACTCCAACATATGTGATTATTACAAAATTAATTAACAATATTAATAATTAAATATTACAAACTGCATTATAGTAAATGTATGGCAGATTAAGCATCACAACAGAGTGATAATACCAAGCAATATTTTCTCTCCTTTGACAAAGAGTTTGATTTTTACAGGTATGGTGTTCTAAGTGAGCTGATGAAAAAACTCAAAACCTCATAACTTTTCCTTATTACCTACACTTAGCACACAATTACTTTTGTCTTCTTAATGTTCAGAAGTCCCTTAAGTGAGTATTCCTCACTCTTCAGTTTCAACACCTTTTTTGCTTGAAGATAAGTGACCACTTGTAGCTTGGGGTACTTACTTGGCTATTAAACAAAAAAATTAACAGTGCAAGTAAACAAGCTTTTATCTGTATTCAGTTTCACTTTTAAACAGGAATGATTAGCTCAATTTTCATAATTTCAGATGACAAGTTGTCAAAAAATATGCTTTTCCCCTTCCTGATGTGTCTTGAAAAAGCACTACCTCTCTCCTGCTAAATTATTCAAAATCTCTTACCGTAATATTTAGTGCTCTTAAAAAAAAAAAAAAAAAAAAAAAAAAAAAAAAGAAGAAAAAAAGAAAAAAAAAGAAAACAGAAAACAGAAACCATGCAGTTGTGCAAGACAAAGCTGTGCATGATGTATGTGTATTATAGGAATTCATTAAAAGTGCCACTTCTCTCACACATCAGATGAAGTACTCCAGATATATATATATGTCAGGATTCTCAAAGGGCAGTAAGAGAGTATCTATAGAGATAATGTCAATTAATGTTTAAATCCCCCAAGCATTGATTTATAAATCCAGCAAAACAAATCAGTGAAACGACATTTTCTTGAAATAATTTGGATCATACTTTTTTCCCCTACATACCAAAAAGACATTTTAGATATTGGATGAGGCACTGTGCCATGAATATATTCATGTAAGGAAAAAAAATACAGTCTACTCCCACTACTTCCCTGTCTGACCATCCAGGTGCCACTCTGACAGCCATTCTGTCACCATCTGACCTCAACCAAGGATCCTTCCCAGCTACACAGACCACACTCCCAGCCAGACAAGGTTTCCTTACTAGCTTGACCCCAGCTTACCCAGAGCAGAGCCTCAGACACCTCAATCCTTAAAATAATTTAATCATGGTGCAGGAACAAAATGACAGCTCTGGCTGGGTGCCTCTGAGGAGGGACCTTAACCAAAGGAAACCCCGAGGTTCTACCCCCTCACAGTCTAAACGCTGGCAAGTCGGGGACTCAGTGGCTCCTGCCGTGTCTCTGGGTGTCCCTCACCTGCCTGGGCCACAGGTCCTGGGCCATTTGTTATGCAAAGGGTCATCACCCCTTCACAGCCCCTTTCCTCATGCTCCTGACCCCCAAAGCTCAGCCTGCATCTTGCTCTGCAGCTGCACTCTGAGCTACCTGCCCTGAATATATTCATTGACACCACTTCCACTGTACTGTGCTGGTAGTTAAAGTACAGAAGACATAAAAAATACTTAGTTTACACTTTTATTTTCCTTTCCAAATTTCTTTCCATTCGCTTGAAAGTATATTTTTTCCTTACTGAGTTCTGTTCTCAGTTATATTTTCATTATCTGAAATATTTTTACTGTTTATAGTCTAGCTTTTCCACTTTAGGGGTTTGCTAACGCCTCCTCCAGGGAGAACTGAATCTGACAAGGAAAAATCAGAGAATCATTAAAGGCTGGAAAAACCTGCATCATCATGGAGCCCAAACCTTGACCAATCAACAAAACTCCATAAATCTTGTAAATTAGGCCACAATAATAAGTGCTACATCCAGTCACTTCTTGAACACCTCCAATGGCAGTGAGTCCATTACTTTCATGGGCACTCCATTCCAATGCTCAACTACCCTTTCTGTGAAGGATCTTCCTCATGTCCAGCCTGAACCTCCCCTGGTGCAGCTTGAGGCCATTTTGTCTTGTCCTGTCTCTAGTTCCCTGGGAGAAAAGGCTGATTTCTGTCTTTGCTATAACCTCCTTTCAGGCAGAGGGCAATGAGGTCTGCCCTGAGCCTTTCTCCAGACTAAACACCCCACCCCCCTCAGGTGCTCCTCATAGGACTCCCCAGACCCTTTCCCAGCTCTGCTGCCCTTCCCTGGGCTCACTCCAGCCCCTCAATGCCTTTCCTGCAGTGAGAGGCCCAAAACTGGACACAGGATTTGAGGTGTGGCCTCACCAGTGCCGAGCACAGGGGGACAATCCCTGCCCTGGTCCTGCTGCCACACCATTGCTGATCCAGGCCAGGTGCCATTGGCCTCCCTGGCCCCCTGGGCACATGCTGGATCAAGAAGAGGAAGAGAAGGATGCATACCTATCAGCAAGTGACACTTTATGCTGACTTTTGCAGCCATGGCATGGTCTTCTCTGGATATTACAACCTTGATTCTAAAATACATACATACAAGTTTATATTAAAGAATTTGATGGCTAAAGTTAATAAGACCTCCCACATGCTGAGGGTTTTTCAGATGTCAAATGTCAGCAAAACTGAAACCAAACAGTTCAACAGTTCTCTTTTCAACTTCTATTTCTTTTCTGCTTTTTCACCTTCCCTTCAACCATTTCAAGCAGGTGAGGCAGATTTTATATGGCAAAGCACACGAAGGCAGGGGCAGATTTTTGAATAGTATTTGCAGTTTTAATGGGCTAGGCAGAAGCTAATCTTCCTCGTTTGTATCCTTGGCTTACAGAAACCCACAGTGGGATTAGTGTGCCTTCCCAAGTGCCAGTGAGAAGTCCCATTTTCTGAAGCTTTTGTCAGAGTAGGTAGAAATGAGCCAGCATCTTGCAGCATAGAGGCTCTCAAAATCTTTCAATGCCTTAGACATCAGTAATTATTTAGTCAGGAAGCATACAGAGGAATTAATCCCTACCTGAGAACCATTTGTTGTTGCGGCAATAAAACCCCTTATATCAGCATGAGTCGTCCATACTTTCATAATAGAGCTCTTTTTTTTCCCTCTAAGCTTCATGTAATTACATATTCAGAAAAATTCAGTGCAGCAGACTTCAGATTTACCTATCACATGTCTTACAGACCTCATTAGGGGAAAAAAGGAATTGTGTAAGAAAACCAATTCATGTTATGCTTTCAAACACATTAAATTTGCAGGTGAAAGTTAGAATTTTGTATCATTTGTCTCTGGCATATAATTCATTGTGTCTATATAAGCATAAGAGTAAGTATATGTAAGACTGAGTGTTATGGATGCTTCTAATCTGGTAACAACAAACATTAAAGCTAGCAGATTTTTCTATTTTCTTCTATTTACTTCCTCATTTTAAAGAAGGCTTCCTGTCCCCCTTGCTCAAAAAGGAGCAAGAAAAACACTTGCCAGAAGAACAAACACATCCATGCATAGACAAAAAAAAATCCAAAACAAACCAGAAATTTTTTAAAAAATCAAACCCTGGTGTGAGACTCAAGAAAAAACAAACAAAACCAAACCTCAAAACAAACTAAAACAAAAGAACAACAAAACCCCAGAGACAAACAAATAAAAGCCCCCTATGAAAATAACCAACCAACCACCCAAACAACCACCTAACACCACTCTCCAAAAAAAAACCAAAAAAAAAAACCAGACATGAAAAACAATCCAAGATCATGAAATGGAAAACACCAAATCATACGTAACCTTTTACTTTCTTGGTGCTGTTTCACATACATATATTGGGTTAAATTCCTTTTTCATTCTCCTATTATATTTACACCATGGCCCATTTTCTACTATTCATTTTAAACTAAGTCATGAAAAATCCACAGGATTCTCATGAAGTATAAAAAAGATGGCTGGAAAAAAAAAATCATTGAAGTAATTGGTTGATCCAACTTGTCCAAGCTGCTTTTGTCAGATATATTACAGAGGTATCAGTAGCAACACTACAGTTAATGCTGGATTGAAATGAGCACTTAAAGCAGGATTAAAATTCTCCCATTTCATCCTTCAGTGATTAAAATTAGACTCCAAATGATGTAGCTCAACTCTTCAAAAGATAAGTACATACCACGCAAATTACAGATGAACATTTGAAAATAATGCCTTATTAAACATTTTCCCTAAGATCCTTAGTGTGCTGGCATCAACTTAATATCAGAAAAGTAGAAATGTTTCAGAAATATACCTTACCCTTAGATACTTTCAAATTCAAAATGCTTTTTAGATAAGCATTTAAACATTGCTATTAGCCTCATTTCTCTTTTTTTTTGTAAGTCAAACAAGATCATGTGCTGAACCTTCCAGCAGTGCCTGGGCTATATAAGAACTTCTGTGCTTTCTTTGCACTAGTCCCTGCTCAGCTCCATAGGTCTGACTATTATTTTTACTATAATATTTCTTCAGATTGATTACAAAAATGAAAAATTCATGTGAACTCTGAGAACTTCTCAGGCGTTCCCAACAATTTTTTTTTTTTTTTACTGGAAAACAGAAAATTCGTGCAATTCTTTAAATCAAAATAAACAAATAAACTCATAATAAACTGCTTTCAATTAAAAATAATAATAGTCATGCATTTTATATTGCTTTCCTCAAGTACCTCTTCCTCTCTCAGGTGAGGGATGTTGTGAGATGGTTACATATGAGCACAGAAGGGCTGTGATAGCCCAAGGGGAGCTGCAGGAAGCCAAAAGAAACCAGAGCAATTGCAGTTCACCGCAGCCACCAGGTCATATATTTCCCAGGAAACAGCTATCACAATATCTTGAAAATCTGTTCTGACATATTTAAAGAAATAAACTAATGCAGTATTTCATAATAATATTTAAATTTTTTTGCTTGTTACAGAGTTTTTCAGGTGATGGTATTGTGTTCAACTAAAGAAGGAAGGAACACTGGATAAAAGCCAAGTTTTTACATGAACAACATTCACATAAATTGGAGGCATTGACTAGATCTTTGCGAATAACATCAGCAAATCTGTGAAGTGCTGGTAAAATAGCTACAAATAACACAAGGTATTTTCTAAAATCTTTTTGTGTCCTATGGCAGAAGGGCTTTTTCCTTCAGAAGGAACTTAATTAGTTTTATCAACTTACTGTGAAGCACATTTTAATGTGATTATAGTTTCAATTTATGGCTACCAAGATCATTCAAATGACACAAATGTGGTATTGGATTTGAACTGTCCTTTATGTTATGTTACGTCCTTGATGTTGTTTATTTTGGTGTTTGCCAAAAATATTAAAAATTATATCAAAGTAATACATTCTTGCAGAATCTTTTCTAGTTGAGTTACCAACAGCTCCTTAAACCTCAACTAGTTTTTTTATCTAGGTGTTGTGCAAGGTTGCATAAGAAAATCTTCACAAAATCTTCACTGGCATCTTACTGTCTAACATATGAATTTTTATCATAGAATGCAGTATTTTTTTCCAGTATGCATTGCCTTCCATGCAAACATTAAAGCCAGGAAAAACTTTGTGACTTTTCTTTTGTGATTGTTCTTTTGTCATAAAATTAAAATTATTTAGTTTAGACAATCTTATGAAAATTACAAGTAGAATGCAAAAAAACCCAACCTAAATATTTGCAAGACCAGAGCATGCAGCAGTCTAAAGAGAAAAATGGTGGGAAATATGGCTGAAAAGAGCCATTGCAGGTTCTGAATTTTGGGTTCTGAATCTCCAATGTCTCCAGTTATTTAAAAGTCATTACTTGTCTGATGGCTCTGCTGGGCAAGCCCACAAACAGGACTGAAGAGCTAATTGGTGAATACCTTATTGTTGTCAGATGCAGCTTTTTGTTTGCACACCAAGTCACAAATTCAGCTTTGGATTTCTCACTGGTCTCATTCATGGCTTCCCCTAGAAAAATTGTTCTGAAGCAAAATAATGTAAGCTGAGAGACTGTTAATTTTATTCACTTTATTTAATTTGCATTTGATTTGCGACCTGCAGAGGTACTTAGATCATCTCTTTTTCTGAGATAAAGTTCTTTGAGTATAACTTAATTGGAAATCTTGCCATGCCATTCTTTCCAAGGGTTTTTAAAATTTTGCATCTTGCTTTAGGTCTGCTGAAGCTTTGCATTACTCCCAGGCACCCACAAAGTCTAATGTTAAGCAACCTAACATCAAGGAAAATAAGGATGTACTTGACTCAAACAGTACTCTAAGGTGTATTTCCTCAGTGTATTTCCTCTAGCTGTTCCTCAACAGGGAAGCCAGACAGTTCTCTGATGAGTCATTCATGAAACTTTCCAGTTGCCTCAGTCTTCCTCCCAACCCATTCAAGTGCCACTGATTTTGAATATGGCAAAAAAATTCCCCTCTGAAATATGATCAGGAATTAAACACACAAAATTACTAAAGCACTTAGCCACCATAAAAAAAAAAAAAAAAAAAAAAAAAAAAAAAAAAAAAGGTTTTGGTTTTTTTTTTTTTTTTAAGAAGTGTGCCAAGACCTTTTTTCACTCTGCTCTCCATTATACATATTTGCTGTCCTGAATGCAGAATCTTACCTAGGTCGGTATCTGAATCACNTAGACCCCAAAAAAAAAAAAAAAAAAAAAAAAAAAAGTTTTGGTTTGCTTTTCTGTTTTCAGGAAATCCTGCTGCCAAAAATCAAATGACACAGCTGGAAATCTTAATGCTCCATAGAGATGGCAGGCTTTTCTTTTTCTTTTTTTTTTTCCATTTCATTTAGAGAGAAGTAATTGTGGAGGCTGCTCTGCTTTCTAAAAATAGATAACTGCAAAACAAATTAATTTTACATTTGCATTTTATAGGCTCTTCATTTTCCCTCAAAATATATGAATTCAGGAAAAGCAACACACTATTAGTCACTTTTTAAAGACACCAAATACACAATTCATATTATCTAAAAGCCTCTACTTTATTTTACAGCTTCAAGTTTCTTCTTTGAAATGTTTTACATGCAATACATGATAGAATTGTCACCTTATTTTGGAGTATGTGATATAAACAAGGTCACTGTATAATTCAGAGCACAAAAACCTTTTCTGATGGTGAAAAAATTGAGTCTTAGTACCACACTATAAAGTTAATTGGGCCACTGGGAAAAGATATTTCAGGTAAGTAACTACACTAGATATTTCTTTGCCACCCTGTAGAGATATTTTTCTCTGACTCCATCAGTTTACTTGCATTTTCTCTAAGAGAGTAACTTAAATTATGGATAAAGCTTCTCTCTAACCTATTTTGTACTAATATCAATACACCATTCAGTCTTCAGCAAAATGCTCTTGCTGGCAAATGAAGTTCACTGTGAAAGGCTGCTAACAAGGAGTTTTGCCGGCCTGTTTCTTATTTTCTGGACCATTTCTTCTCAGCACTGATCACTTGAATTTTGTTTTCACTATTTGGACAGGATAACTGCTATAGCATGCTGACTTGAGGTGCTCTGCAGTTATTTTAAGCAGAAGCACAGAGATCACAACCAGATTAAGTCCAGAGCCAGTCCATTATTCCTCATTATTGCTTTCAGTACTAATGTATTCCACTTAAGGCAGAACAATTGATTATTGGTCAGGTCTTTTGGTAAAGTTGAAAACCATGGAAGAAATAATTCAAGCTAAGACAGGTGATGGAATCCTTATAGGGATGATTTATCCATGGATAATGGTATTTCAGTCATTTTATGATGGAATGACTGGAACAGTTGATGAGGAAAGACTGACTGATGTCTTCTACCCAGACCTCTTCAAGGCCTTTGCCATGGTCCCACATGACACCCACATCTCTAAATTGGAGATAAATGGATTTGAAGGATGGACTATTTGGTGCATAAGGAATTGGCTGGATGGGTGCAGACAGAGACTTGTGACCATCAATCTTTCTTTGTCCGGGTAGAGGCCAGAGATCAGAGACCAGGGCTTTCCCTAAGGGCTCTGTCTTGGGAAGGATGCTCTTTAATATCTTTGTCAATGACACAGAGAATAAGATTGAGTGCACCTCAGCAGGTTTGTGGGTGGCACAAAGCTAAGCAGTGCAACTGGCACAACAGAAGGACAGGATGCCATCCAGAGGCACCTGAGCAAGCTCAGTGAGTCACCTCCAGGTCACCTTCATGAGGTTCAACAAGGCCAAGTGCTGCACCTGAGTTGGGGCAGTCCCAGACATGAGTACAGACTGGGAGAACAGCTCACTGAGAGCACCCTGTGCAGATGGACTAGGGGGTTCAGGTGGACAAGAAGTTGGACATGAGCCAACAGTGAATGACCACAGCTAAGAAAGACAATTGTGCCCTGGGCTGCATCCAAAAACACTTTCACAGCAGATCCAGGGAGGGGATTTGTCCCTCTACTCTGCTCTAATGAGACCCCACCTGCAGCACTGTGTCCAGCTCTGGGGGTCCTCATCTTAGGAAGTGCATGGTCCTTTTGGAGCAATTCAGAGGCAGACCAACAAAAGGTGATCAGAGGACTGGAGCACCTCTCCTAGGAAGACAGGCTGAGGGGGCTGAGGTTGTTCAGCCTGGAGAAGAGAAGGCTCCAGGCAGATCTCATAAAAAGCTTGCAGTTGGGGCCTAAAAAAGAACTGGAGAGAGACTTTTTACATGGGCTCGTGGTGATAGGTCAAGTGGGAATGGCTTTAAACTGAAAGAGAAAATATTTGAGTTAGATATTAGGAGGAAACTCTTTACTCAGGATGTGGTGAGGAACTGGAACAGGTTGCCTAGAGAAGTCAATGCATCATCCCTGGAAGTGTTCAAGGCAAGTTGGGTGGAGCCCTGAGCAATTTGGTGGAGTGGAAGATGTCACTGCCCACAGCAGGGGCTGGAACTAGGTGGTGTTTGAAGGCTCCTTTGGTACCAAACCATTTTATGATTCATTCTTTCATTCAATGACTCTTGTGACTAGGATTAAAGTTTACAGTGATGAAATCATAAGGTGACTCTGATACTGTGATGCATAGTTAAACCAGAAATGCTAGCTTAGGCTGGGGGCATGTAGTAAGTTCATTTAGACCTACCTTTTGATCTGACCTTAGCCTTTGCTTATTTGCTTAACTTGTCAGCCTTTAGATGTAAATAAATTCTTGAATATTAAAAAGAAGTACAAGTTTTATGATTTTAGTAAAGAAGGAGATGGAAATGAAGATAAGATAATAGGATGGATTGAGTACTCAAAATGATTTTTTTTTCCAAATCACTGCGATATCTCTTTGTTGAAAGCCCGTATTTGGGCAGAGTTAAAAATATTTCTGTTCTCCTTTAAGAAGTTATGCCACAATCTGTACCAATACAAGCACATATTACACATGAAGCATTTCTGATGCTAATTGTTTCCATTAGATTTTTCAATTATAATGTTGGTATAATATTATGAGGTACAATCTGGAATAAAAAGAATGACTGCAAGAGTGAATAGTAAGTTACATTAAAATGTACTTCCAGCTGGCAATGTTTTGCTTTAAGTGACTCCTTGAAAATACAATGCAAATTAAAGACCAGCTTGTGTAACAGAACTTGTTACCAGTTCATTGATATTTTTTTTTTTTAATACAAAAAAATCCTGTCTATGAGAGCAAACATTTATTTTTAGGCAAACATTATCATGCATCTTCACAGCCTTAAAAATTAGACAGGAAAACAAAACGTCATAAAGATTTAATCTACATTCCATTGTCTACACATATATGGGAAAACCACAAATTGCTCTGTATAGGACAGTCCTTTCTATATGTATTTATAGATATGAACAGTTTTTAAGCATCTTTCCAGATGTTGTTCCCCACTTCACACAAGTGACATCTTTACACATTAGGACTGAACTGTGGGAACCCAGGGCACAGGGAATATTTCTCTGTCTGCTCGGAGGGGTTCTGACCCCCAAGAAACATTGCCTTTAACCTTCGCCCATGGAGAGGACTTCCAAGATTTAGAGATTGACTAGAATTTATCAAAGTGTGAAATAGATAATAGAGAGTAGTATAGTATTTCACTTGGGTGAGAAATTTAGGTTTTGGGATTTTTAGTATGTTGTAGATGGGGACAAGATGGAGGAATTTGGGTGTAGTCCCTGTCTTTTTCTCTTCATCTACTCCATTTTCTGCAGTGTTGGTGGCACAGGGTGATTGGCCAAGGAAAGCACAGTGCAGAGGTTACGTGGACAGTCAAGGGATGAGTTATTGGTAGATAAATAGAAATAAGGTATGTTTTAAGAGTTAATTGGATGAGGCAACTTTAAAAGACCTTGAAACTGTGCATTTGGGGCTATTTTGCGGTGCTTTTCCAGCGCGCTGAGCCTGGTGTGGACAGCGTGCAAAACTTTAGATAAGATAACAATAAACAAGAATCTAAAGACTGAAAAAGTCCCGTGTGTCTCCTTTTTCCTGGCACAGAACTGCTACAGGAGGGTTTCCCCCATTTGGGGAGCCCCCAGAAGGGTCCAACACAAAACAAACATCACTGCTGAACCACCAGGCAGTGAAAGTCTAGCTGGGTTTCTAGAATCATGATGCATGAATCCCATGGATAGGCTGCAAACATCTGCACAAGCAACATTTATTCTGCACTTTTGAACTTCTCATTTGCACTATAATCATTAATATATCTTCCCCTCTCTCAATTGTTTTAATAACACCAACCTCTGCATGTGTTCAGAAGCATGCTATTACCAAACTCTTTGGCTTTTTCTCCTCCAAATGCTGATTTTTTCCCCCCCACCAGTTTACATTATTGTGAGATCTAGGACAGGTGCTACTCAGTCCTAAGCCTGAAAAAAACAGAAGATCTTTGGATACTGCTGAGTCAGAAAGGGTTTCTTTATGCCACAGGAAGGCAGTAAATGACAGCTTCATAATAGAATTCACTACAGGAGGTAAACACAAAGTAGAGGAGTTATTTCATGCTAGGTATACTAGTTTGCTAATTTTGATTATATAATGTTATTGGCACATAAAGAAAGTAACTCAAAGGTGAAAAAAAAATCTTTTCAAGATAATCAGAAGATATATTTGTAGAACTAATTATAGTGCCTTGCTGTGAGACAATAATAAATTAAATCAGGAAGCTCAAGGTTTGGGCAGAGAATAAAAAAAAATGACATTTTATGTTAGATGGTAAGTACAATGAATAGCAGAGGTACTTTTGATCTTATTACCTTCACAAGGATGTCACTGGTGTCACTCAGTATAATCCTACTACTACAAACTTACATTGCAGCCCTTAGCAAATTCTGACCTTCATCAGTTCTTCCTACTGAAAACTGTTCTCTCATAGCTTTCTTTCAATTTGTGCCATGGAATTTTCAAGGTATTTAGGGCTGGGATGGTGCCTTTCTGGGCATGTATGTGCTGACCACTGCCTGACTCTGGCCTGTAGCAGACACCATTGTGATTCTACGATTATAACTTATCGCACTCCTTTCATCCATGAACAGTCTTACAAAATAACTTCAAATTGGTATTGCTTTTGATACATATTTTTTTGATATGACAAATATAAAAAGACACTTTTAACTTGGTAACAGTCTCTTGAGATTTAAAAAGAGCTAAAACTTCAAAAGGCACAATTAAATGCTGTTTTAAGATAAGAACACAGGTGGAGAATTATGAAGAATAGAACATTCCTTTTATATCTCTGTCAAACCTGAGAATTTTTTAACAATTATTTAGGGAATAGAGATGTGAACTATTACTAAACCAAGTATGAAATGCTTATAAAATGATATTTCTGTGAAAAGAAAACATAGGTTAAAAAAAAGTACTGAGAAATGTTGTGTAACATGAAAAATTTTTTAAAAAATCAATCTTATTTTCACACTCCTTAATTTCAGTAATGTAAAAAATCAGTCTACTGCTCTCAATAGGATTGCCTAATTTTATCAAGGACTGGTTTGCTACTGAAAAATACTGTTGGTTAAGGGCCTCCTTAGTGCTCTCTTATTACCCACAAAGATGATCTATTTCTGCAAGTCAAGCTGTACATAATTTGTGCTGTGTCAGAAAACCGACTGATGTGCTCACACTGTGCCATATAAGTAACCAAGATTAATTATAATAACAATCCTGGAAACACCCCCACTTATTAGCATTTCAGTTTCTCCCTAGATTTGCCTTAAAGGAAGTGAAAAAACCCACATTCTTGGTTTTCACTGTGATTTTATTATGATTTTGCTGTTACTTTCCCGTTATCAAGAGCATCAGTGCTGTAAAAAATTCTGCTTATCACAGTATAAATTTCTGTAATCTCTGACCTCTTTGTGCTCTGAGCCCAGAATAGTCCCATAACCCTCAGCAGTAATTCTGAATTTATTTTCACTAGGTATGACTGGGATGAACCTTTCTGGCAGCCTCTGACAGACTGCTCAATTGCAATTTTAACTTGAACAATAAATCTTTCCTTAAAAAGGTATTTTTTTTAGCTTATGTACTCAACAATCTGTTGGGGTTTGGTTTGTTTGTTTGTTTGTTTGTTTGTTTGCTTGCTTGCTTTTTCCCTCCCCTCCAAAACAGAGAAAGTCTAGAATATGTCAGCTGTACCCTCCCCTCCAAAACAGAGAAAGTCTAGAATATGTCAGCTGTAAAGTCTGTCAACCTTATTGACATGTATAACACTTTGAATTTACCTTCACTGTCATATGCCATATTAACCAGTCTTGTTAACTTTTTCTTGGCTCTCCTTATATCTTGGGCTTGTTTTTGGTTTTTTTGTTTTTTTTTTTCATTAATATCCTGCTTTCATATTTTGGACTTTCAACTCTGTCAGTATGACCATCTCTCTGTGTACATGTTCATGCCCTTGTCAACTGCAACTGTGCATGTACTAACACAATCTAAATATCAAACTGTAAGAGCAATATTTAAACTGCTTTTAACACCTTTTTCTCCTTTTTTTTTTTTCTATTTGTTTATCCAAATTCAGTAAAGTTTATAAACCATTTAGGTTATGAGCTTTATCATTACAGTTGTTCACAAGTACAGTAAAAAGCACTGACAAACTAAACGTAATTTTGTATTAGCAAACCTTTTAGGAAATTAATTTTAATTTCCTGAAAAAGAGAATCCTCCCTGATTCTCCCTATATTTTTTCAAAAACTTTCTCAGTTTCCAGATAATGTCAAAAACCTACTACATCTTTCTTCCATAGCTTGAAAGAAACACTGACTTGGGCTGAAATTTGACTGGTATTTTAAGGCAAGTTTGGAAGTGTCTCATCATTGCATTTGTAACTGGGTTGCTGATGCAAATCTGAGTATGAAAATCTAATTTGAAAGGCAAAACATTTGTCTGTCCAAAGTTAATTTTATCAGCACTTAAATTAAGGTCAAAAGGAAACTGCTGTCCCTCCTCAAGTCTCAGACTGCCAGAAAACATAATGTTTATAGTGCCTTCTCCATCTGACTACAAACCATTACAAATCCCATATTTTTACCAAGATGATAACCCTGCAAAACATAAAGTCACACAGACCAGTAACTGTCTGTACTGTAACAATTCTGAAGTACTACAGTTACCCAGATTCCCATTTCTCCTTGTTACCAGAGGCTAAGCAAAAATTTTACAAAAATTTTTCCATGTAACTTCTCAGAGACCCATTAGATTCAATGCTTATTTTTCTTTCTATGTAATATGTGTAATATGTGTAATATGTACTGGGGAAAAAAGTTGGCAAGTTCAGGATTTAGAGATGTGGCCCTACTAGAACTTGTTGCCTATTTGCAAAGGATCCTTCCCAAACCAATAGTCTTGTTGGGTTTATTAATTTCTCGTACTTTCCTTTTTCTTCCTGATCACCTGTACTTTCTTACCCAGTTTACTTCACAATTTATCTACTGCATTTATTTTTGCCTGTGTACAATTCCTCCCTTTCCTAAGCTGTCTTCACAAGGCAACAATAATTTTCTAATGCCACATGCTATACTACCTCTTATCTCAGGATTTTGGCTACAAGTTTCAAAACTAACACCCTGGAGAAAAAGAGGCTGGAGATTGATGCAAAACATATTTGCAGTAAAACATACAGAAATACCTGTAGAGCCCACCTAAGGCCCATCTATCACTCCATCAAAACTTTATAAAAAATTCAGAAAGATAAAATTATTGCTTGTCATCCTCTTACATAAATCTTCATCTCCTGATAACATATTTTAGTTACCAAGATTTTTCACATGATCTAAACCTCAATAATTGAACTTTTCCAGATTATATCCATAAACTAAATACCTGATCACTCTTTAAAAATCAAAATGGGTAAATTAAATACTCGATGATAAAAACAGGGTTTTCTTTTCCACAAATATGTAAAATCATAAGATACATGCCTTGAAATTATCCAGATTAACCTCTTAGTCAGATTAGTCTGTGTAAGAGGTTACTTTTTATTAGTGTAAGTGTGCTACAGGAAAGCACCTCCACCACGTTTAGATTCCTTGTATAAATTTCTTGCAGGCACACTTGAAAAAAAAAGAAGTCCTTATTCTCCAACCTAGACTGCAAATAGGAGTACAACTTTTTATCTTAAAAAAAATAATTAATACAGAGATCTAAAAAGCTGATAACCAGCTGTTGAGACATCTGTTGTAGCAACCAAGAGGTTTCTTCATTGCAAACAGCAGAGGACTGAATGTTATGTTCTCTAAAGAAAGACTAGGAAAATGAAATGCTTTGAGCAGAAAAGTGGGAAAATATCTACTGCAGATTTAGGGGGCTCATTTTTTTTTCTTTTTCTCTTGAGAAAAAAAAAAATAAAAAGGTCTAGGAAACAATGTACCATTTTTGCATGCATAGAGGTATTCAATGGGATGCTCATAAAAGAACTGATAAAGAACAACTTGTCCTACGCAGCAAAATAAAAGAGCATAAATAGACTCACACGATGAATCACAGTATTTGTGCAGGCCAATCTACATAGAATTAAAAGGAGCTATTATAAAATTCCAACTTGAATCTAGGGAAAAAAAAAAAGGAAGTGACCTAGGTCAGTCTCTTCCTAGGTAGATTAAATAGTTTAGCCCTTGAAAAAATGGAAAAATATAAAGACATTAAAATTATTACTAGATAAATATTTTTCTGATTTTTTTAAGATTATGTACAAAGAAGCATACTTGTTTCCCTCCATTTGTGTAAGCCTGGATACTTGCAACTTTGACCTAGTCTTTTCAATATACTCACAGAAAATCTTTCAGCCTGCATGTTTCTGCATAACTTTAACCTAAGACTTCCCTGTCCTGTCCAGGAAAAAGCATGAACGCTTTGAAGAAAATATGTAATTTGTATCTATGTTTATTTAACTATGTCATTGTTTTTCTTCATCTACATTAGTCTGAGATGAAATTATATTCTTTCTTGTTGGGAAAAAAATCACAGGCTTTTTTTTTTTTTTTTTTACAGTAAAATACATAAGTTCTGGTAGACTGTGTGACTATCACGAAAAGATACCTAAGGAGGGCAGGTTGATCAGAAGTTTGACTCAGAAATGAGCTAGGATTTCTTAATTTCAAGCACCTGTTTATAGCTCAAGCGTGCCAGCACTATTTTGGGGTCCATCTTCCTTCTTCTTGTAATAGATCTCTTCTAATTCAAGCTCTTCAATGCTCAGAAGTCTCCACATGATGGCACCATAAATACCTGAAACTGTTTTTCTTGACTCTGAAACAAGTTGGAAAACCTGTGCCAGTGCAATGAGATGTTGACATCATTGCCACACAACACCTGTACTCAACAACATTTTATCAGCTAATGGTTAGTTCCTATTAATATTAATATTAAAAAGTTTCTAATATCTCTCTAGCCAAGAAGCTGAATATGATCTTGTTCAAAGTTTCTTGTTCTTTGAGCAAAATATTTGACAAGTAAAAATATTTCCTCTTCAAAGACAAATAATTCTGTTGTTAATATGAAGATTTTTTTTTTTAATAGCTCCAAGATTTTTGATCAAATGTACCAGGAGGAATAGCTTAGATGTGATTTGAATTATGCGAGAATATGGTTTTATCTTTTTCAAGAAAGAAAACTTGTTAAAAATTTAGTATCATCCAAAGCACCAAAGCCAGCTGTAAGATGACTGATAACTTTGTACCTTTTACAAGCAATAAGGAAGAGCTACTTATCCTTCTATCTGACAGCTAGGAAGACTTGATAATGTTTGCTTGTTAAGTTGCTTCTGATAGAAAATTTTGCCTTCCTGAAGCTATTTTTAGAAGTCCCATGAATCACACCTTATCCAAATTTTTTTTTTCATGCAAAGTCTGAGAATTTCAATTTTGGAAAAACTAGAGGAAAGATTTTAAAAATGACACATGGAAGATTCATGTATTTATAGCAGACAACTTCAGGGAACTTTCATCAAAGTTATGGAAGAGGATAACTTTCACTGAATTTTCTTAGTCCCTTTCACTTCCATCATTTTCACCAATAGAGCCCACCTTCCACACTTATCTTACAAAAGTTAAAGGCGATTAAGTAAACCAATTTTGAGATGAAACCAGAAAAATGCCATCAATGGCTTGGAGAATTTATATTACACTACTCTAACAATGCTGACCGCATCAGCAATATAAAGCATACAACTTACTTTAATGAAATTAGAAAGTGGTTTGAAAGAAATCCAACAGTCTGTTTTAATCCAATGACAGAGCAATGGGTCTTCTGATGCTCTGTCATTTTAGGATATAGAATGAACAGTTGGTCTTCTCTTTTCCTTCTGGTTTTATTTGACTGTTTTGTTTTTTGGGGGTTTTATGTTGGATTTTCAATGGGCTGTGGGAAATTCCCTGTTGGAAAGATGAGCACCTGAAAACAGGTGTTTCAGGAAGGAAGTTGAATAAAATGGTTGTCATACTGTGCTTCAAGATTACCTACTTGTGTGAACTCCAACATCAAACTACCCTGCCCCCTCTCCCAAGGCTGAGGGCATAACTCTCCTGTTGACTTTAAATCTCAAATCTTATAGCCCTTTTATTCGTTCAATTATACAGTTACTGTACAAGCACCTTACAGAACAAAGTACATTATAATTTTTATCTGCACTGCGGACCATGTCAAAATTAAGAGAAAAGTTCTGTGTATTCAGCTTGTTTCTGAAAAGTAACATGCATTTGTTTTCATCAGAGGAGCTGTTGGAGAATGCTCAGGTCATGATATAAAGCACCATTTTACCTCTCTGTTATGGCATAATTTTGAGGGCCTTTAAACATAGCCTACAAACAAGATTGGCTAGAATCTCCACCCTGAAAATATTTATAAAGATTCCTAACAGCCACAAGCAAACCAAGATCTGACATTTACTGTTTCATAGAACTGCAGTGAGCTCCCAGGCCCAAACCACCAAGAGCAGTAACTCTGTTTGTTTGCTAATAAGCTGCATGTCTTTCCTTACTGAGACCCATGTGTGAAAGCAGCAAAAATGTTCATACTGCTCCAAGAAACTATTCAATTCTTTTACTTGTGTCTGGTGTGTCTGCAGGGCAGCAATCTCTTTAAATGCCTGTAATGATTTGGAATATAAGAGTAACAGCCAAAATGGGGAAATAGAATATTTATTAACTTGTTTCATATATTTTCATGATCATCAATTGGAAAACATTCTAAGTGTAGTCCTCTACCTCAATATACAAGGGTTTATCACAATATGTCAGCACAGAAAGCACAGTAAAAAGAAATTACTGTCAATAAAAACCAGTACAGCTTATTATAAGCTCAGAGGCAATTTGGAACAAGTTTAAAATAGATGCTTTCAAATACAGTTGGTCTTGAGTGACTTATTTTATTTTTTGCTAATGGAACAAGGTTAAAATGAAATGATGGTAAGGAGTCTCAACTTTTTAATAATGTATCTCCTTTCATTTTAAGCCTTCATTCTAGTATAATTTCTCTTCACTGACATAGACTCTGGCACAACTGGTGAAAGCAGCCTCCATCTGCTGGTATCCATCAGCTGCACAGTCATTGCCTGTGCCTGGGCACAGGAAGGCTGCTGCCACTTGGATTTGAGAGTGTGGTTCTCTCCTGGAAATACAGCCTTGTTCCAGTCATGCCAGGTCTTCTCTAGGGACATCATCGTCCTTCTCCTCTTCCTCCTCCTCTTCCTCATCCTTTTCCTCTTTCTCCTCCTTAGTGGACCTGAAACTAGGAACTAATATACTCCCTTAGGTTTAAACCTCCTACAGTCCTTCTTGCTGGAGGGTATGTATAAAATTATCACACATTAAAATTAGAAAGGGTTAAAGCAGTGCTACTTTTATCTACAACACAAGCACCTAATTTTATATTTAGTGATAGAACATTCCTTATTTGGTATTTAAGTGAATTAGCATATTTCCAAATAATTTCTATTCATATTCTTGAATGTTTATGATTTATAGACTTCCTTATTTACTAACAATTATCACTGAAATACTTCCCTTGCTAAGTGACAAATGGCATATTTAAGTTGAAAAAAGATAAATTCCCACACATTTCTGACCTTCCCATCAAGAAATTGAAGGAGAAAGGGACATCAAGGGGCTGTCTTTGCATTCCACATTTTTCCTCTTACATTTTGGGTCCCCTGGTACTCCTGCAGGGACAATACAGATTCTTAAGTCATCCTTAGGAAAGTTTCCAAGTGTGGGAATGTAGAAATGCTGGTAAGAGGTAGTGGGACTCAAGTGCTTTACTTTGCAGATGCTGGGATTACGCAAGGGAACTTAATTCTAACACAGGACATGAAGTGATGGCATGTGGAAATCCTCAGCTTTGTCTCTTCATGCCCCATGGGGTCTGTGCTGATTTTGACAGGCCACACCATGGAGCAGTTTGTCAAGTGAGTCTGTCAAGGTATCTCCTAGGATGCTGTTCTAAACTTACATAAATGGGAACAATTATGACCTAGAAACAGGAAAACTGACTTCTGTCCTCCCACCCAGGACAACTGTGATCTTGCAATATACTACTGACATATTAGCTGTTAGAATGTATGTTTCAACAGTGTTATTCCTTGAAGTAATATCTGCTGTCTCACATTTCAGTCCTCTGTTACAAATGCATTCAGCATGGCTTCTCTAGAAATCAATCCATATCTGAGAAAGCCAGAGGAACTAAACACAATGCAACCTTCATGTCTGGAATCCCTATCTCCTTTCTTTCAATGTGATGAAATAAGTCAGTTATTAGTGCTTGTCAAAGGATAATTCCACTTCTTTTTTATCTGCTCCAGAGAAAATGTATTCTTTTCTGTGAGTGAAGGGAAAACCAGAAGCACTGGGTATGTGATGTTATTGCTACGGTTCGTGGGAGCTGCAGTTCAGAAAACAGCCACAGACCTGTGAACAGCTGTTTCCCAGGTGAGCAAACATCTCTTGATTTACAATGAGTTATGGGAGATACACAGGATCCCACTCTCAGAATAAAACTGAAATAGTTGTATAAGATGGCATGAAGATCAGCATAAATGCATACATTACATTTGCTTATGTATATATAAACATTATTTTTCCACAATCAGCAAAATTTGCATTTGATATTGTGAAATTCTGAGTATTTGTATTGATAATTTGGGTTTCTTTTTATGCTCACGTTTTCTTTAAAAAAAAAAAAAAAAGTTTAGCTCTGAATCTACTTTGCCAAAAATCACTGTAAATTAATAAAACAAAATATCAACTCTACTTTAGAATACTTAAGAGTAATTTCATAATTTGTTGAGACTTTGTATTACTTCATGCATTTCTAAATATCATAGAATCATAGAAACATGTAATACTTTGTGTTGGAAGGGAGCTTTAGAGGTCATCTCTAGTCCAACCCCTCTGCAATGAGCAGGGACATCCCCAAACAGATTAGGTTGCTCAGAGCCTGGTCCAACCTAACCTTGGAGCATTTGCTACTTATTTGGACAACTTGTTCCAGAGTTTTACCAGCCTCATAGCAAAAAATCCCCTTCTTCATTATATCTAGTTTAATCTAACCTCTTTTGGTTTAAAACTGTTATCCCTTCTCCTTTAACACTACCTCTGCTAAAAAGTTGCTCCCCTTTCAAGCCTCCTTTAAACACTAAAAGCTGCAATGTGCTTTCTCTGCAGCCTTCTCCAGGCTGAACAATCCCAGCTGTGTCAGACTGTCTCCACAGCAGAGATGTTCCAGCCCTCTGTGGCCTCCTCTGGATTCACTCCAACAGCTCCATGTCCCTCCTGAGCTGGGACCCCAGGGCTGGATGCAGCACTGAAGGTGGGGTCTCACCAGAGCAGAGCAGAGATTCTGCAATCTCCTCCTTCACCTGCTGCCCACAGGGCTTTGGATGCAGCCCAGGACATTTGTTTTTCTGGGCTGCAAGGGCACATTGCTGGCTCATGTCCAGCCTCTTACTCACCAACATCCCCAAATCCTTCTCAGCAGGGCTGTCCTCACTCTGTTCATCCCCAGCCTGGATGGAAACCAGAGCTTGCCCAGCTCAGGTCTTGTTGAACCTCATTAAGTTCCCATGGGCCACTTTCTGAGCTTGTCCAGGTCCCTTTGGATGGCATCATGTCCCTCAGACATGTCACCCACACCACTCAGCTCAGTGTCAGCTGCAGACTGGCAATCCCACTGTCTGTGTCATTGCTGAAGGTATTAAACACTATTGATCCCAATGCCAACGCCGGGGGGTCATAACAATTTGATGATTTAATTATGATGCTTATGAGATGTCAGTGTCTTCAGTGTGAAAAACCCAGCATATAATATGAAATCATTTCTGGTTCCTAAAAAATGAACTCCATTTGTCATGGAGTTTACATTAATTTAAATTCATTTAGCTCCAATCAATATATTTACAGCTTTTAGGAAATTTTACTATTTTAAAATTTTTCTCCCATGAAACAGTAATCTTAATCTTGACAGGGGAAGAAATATCCCTACCAATAGCAGTAATAGCAGTTCCACTGATGTCAACAGTCATTTTTCATTATTAGCTGCATATATAATTTCAGTTATTTAAATTTAGATGTTCTTGACCTAGTTTCCTTTTATTTTTAATCTAAATAGCTCAAATATCTAGGAAAAGACTAAAATGTTTCTGTAGAGATTGACAGCTTTGAGCACATGATGCATTCATGAATGCTGCATACATGTATTTGCTTAAATGTTACCACCCTGGTTCAATAAAAAAACCTGAATCAAATGAGGAAGGTAAAAAAAAGGCAAAGCCTATTTCTTAAAAAAAAAAAGTCAAGGATGACATTGCTGTGCTGTTTCATGTGGGGCATGAAGTAAACCTCAGCCTGACACCTGTTCAAGGCTGAGTTGCAAGCAGTCCATTGAAAGGCAGAGTCACTCTAATCAAGGAAGATGGGATAAATTGGTCTAAAAGGAATTGTCAAAAGCACAAAAGGAAGTATCTCAGTTTAGGCATGAGATGCAAGTATTCTGTATTTTTTGGTTTTAATCTCTTTCTTCTCTAGGTTATATAACTTGGGAGGAATTAATAAACTATACTTTATGTGGGAAAATCTTATGGTTGTTTCTCTAATGAAGAAGTTGTTTCATCACACATTCATTTTTTGAAGGCTCATGGGCCTTTGATTTGGCCTCAGGCTAACGGATTTTAGAACCATCAAGATTTCAACCTAATGATGCATTTAAAAGTGGCTAGGTGGCATGGCTTCTACTTAGAATGAGGAGCAGAAAACAAGATTTGTCATTAGAAGGTGCACTCAAGAGTAATTAAAACAAATTTGAAGTACAGTCCTCCCTGGTACTACAACATCTGTTTTGAATTACCTCATATTTGGAGTAACAGTTGGTCTTTGCTCTTTATGGCTTCATAATGAACTGAACCTTAAGAACTAATTCCTAAACATCACTAGTTTGGATTCCTAAGCATGCTCAATTATATGCTTTCTCATGCCCAGAAAGGATTACTGTCTTCGTATCATGGCTAAAATATAAATATGGAGGGGATTGCTGCTTTTTGCCAAGACAGAATGTTTTAAAAGAGAGTGTCATATATAATTTTTTACTGCATGCTACAGCTGCAACTACAAAGCATCAATAAGCACTTAAATCTTAACCACCCTGTGTTTTGCTAATATGAGATGGGAATAAGCTGTCAGTTAATCACATAAGTTAGAGTTGAGTATGTTCTGGTAAAGCTTAAATTATTAAATAATGCAAGTTCTTGGGTCTAAATTGATGCGTTTTCTAAAGCTAGTTTATGCAGCATTTGATTTGTATCTTTTCTATCTTTTGTCTCATTTGAATGGGTTTTCTTAAACTATGGAAACCTGCTGAATTCATGGTTCTTTTGTTTTTAGAATATGCTGGGCATCCATCCATATAAATTAAGTACAATGTTTCACACAACTTTTTTGAATACTAATGAATTGCAAAGGTGACCTCTTGAAATACAAGAATATGGTGCTTCTGCTAAGGAACCATATTTCAGCTTTCAAAACACAAAATATTTAATGAACATTAAAGAAAGGAAAGAGAAAATGAGGTTATAATTTTAAATTGATTTAGTTAGAACTTTATTTCATATTCATTGAACTTCACAGCAAAGTCCCACTGGCATCAGTTTTATTGGATTAGATATTAAGTGACAACTCTACACTGCAGTTAGACTGCCAAAGCCAACATGGTTTCCTACACTGCCTTTAATTCTTATTTAATTATTTCTGACCATTTTTTTTTTATATTCCTCAACTACCAATAATAGTTTCCTGATTTTAAATTTCTGCGGTCACAAGGGCTTAGTTTTAAATAGTATTATTCTGCATCAGTTACCAGCTCATCTGTTCCTCTTTTTCTGTTACATTCAGGTGAAAGTTCTGGAATGGTCTGCCCAGGGAGGTGGTGGAGTCACCATCCCTGGATGTGTTTAAAAAAAGACTGGATGTGGCACTCGGTGCTGTGGTTTAGTTGAGGTGTTAGGGAATGCTCTGGACTTGATGATCTTGAAGGTCTCTTCCAACCTTGAAATTCTGTGATTCTGTGATTCTCTGATCTACTTGGGCCTGTGCAAAGCCTTTCCTACTGTGCCACATGATATCCTTGTCTCCAAACTGCAGAGACATGGGTTTGGTGGGTGGAGCACTCAATGGATAAGAAATTGTCTGCATGGTCATACTCAAAGATTTCAGTCAATGGCTTGATGTCTAGGTGAAGAACAGCAAAAAGTGATGTGTCTCAGTGATTCATACTGAAATCAGTATTACTGTCAGAAAACGAACAGTGGGATTGAGTGCACACTCAGGAAGGCTGCAGATGATGCCAAGCTGAGTAGTGTGGCTAATAATCTAGAAGGAAAAGATGCCATCCAGATGAACCTTGCTGGGCTAGAAAGATCGGCCCATGACCATTGGGAAACTGATAATTGTCATAAAAGCTCAAAATTTTTTAAAGTCTTAAAAAGTTGTCTCGTTGGACAGTAAATCCCCGGATGTTTTTGTATTAGCCTTCTTGGTCGCCACCTTTAGCACTAAAGACTCTAATACAAAATGTTTCTTTCCCCCACCATCACAGAAAGTACTTCTATGACAAAAAGATAAACCAAACTCTCTCTGCTGTCAGCTAATCAGTGCTTCAAAATGTTGTCTGCATAAGATATCTGCACTCCAAGGAAATCGAAATCCTAACTTTTTGTGATGAAAATTACAAAACAGCTGTCCAAGAACTACAAAGTTTGCAGCATGCACTATTTTTACATGCATGCTTCAATTAGTTGCCAAATGCATGGATTGAAGTTCTGAGAGGGTTTTTTTGCTTTTTGTTTCTAACATATTCTACAAAAATATCCCTACTGGGGAAACTTGAAGTGAGCAGACATATAGAGTCAGGAGTAAATACGCTGTATTATAGAAACTGAAATTTCTATGTTAAAGTCAGGGAAAGATGTCTGGATGTGTGTACTATGACGTTAGAGATTTGCAGAGGAGTTATGTAGGACTGCACTGAACTTAGCATATTTGTTGGAGGACACAAAAGTGGTACATGGCTTTCAGGGGAATTTTTAAAATGGGTAAGAAATATGAATAGCAACTTTCTACTGATGTAGACAGCCAGAAATTACCTAATGGAGTGTTATCTGGTTTTCTGTTCTAACTCAGCTGAAAAAAATTCTCAGAATTCAGGATGCACGTCAGAAGTACTCAGTTTCCTCAGCAAAGACATCACTTTCCAGTCTCAATCTCATCTTCCACTGCAATGTGACAAACATGGAGCTTACTTGTTCACATGTTTTTTATCCACCATACATTAATTTTTATAAAAACTTCAATGGCAGGAAAAAATCTCATTCTTTTCCCTCTAAGTTATTTTGTACTCTATCAAATATATCAAATATCTATTTTATAGTTTATTCCAGTCTAAACCTCTGTGGCCACAGTGATTTCCTCCATGTTTTCTTATTGTGAAAATATTTTCCTAATTATAACTTACTTGAGTCCAAATTTCTTTGTTTTATTTTCAAAGCATTAAAGCTTGCTAACACAGAGTTAAAGCAAACAGAGTCAACCCCCATCCCCCCCATCCTACATAATGCCGTGATGCCCAGGACACTGCATAATTATTAAAAAAAAAAATCAGTTTCTATGTGTTCTGCTAAATTCTATGGGTAGGTTTTAAAGGAAAAGCTTCTCTTATGCATGCCATTTTAATTCAGCAACTGTTTAGGTGTAAGTCTATTCCCCACTTGCTTAGAGCTCCCTTGCCTCTCAGCTTTCAGAAAGAATATCACATCTTATGCATCCTCAGCTAAGTACAAGTCCAGAGCTTTTGCCAGTACAATTCTTCAAAAATGTCAAGGGGAAAAAAAAAAAAAAAAAGAAATCCTTATCTTATTTAAAGTACTGGTAGAAATCACACAAGTTTTGCTTGAAACAAGTTTTCACCAAAAAATATGGCAGTTAGCAGGTCAAAGAGCAATGGTTTAAAGGTTTTGCTTACATCATACTGTGTTGGTAATGTCCTAGTCCAAAATTGCTGCTTGAACTGAAGTTAAATACTTTTACTTTCTGGTACCAAAACACAGTATTAACAAAATGTTCTTTGAAATCTCAACCTGAAATCAGAGTTGTTAGTAAAGTATGAGATGAAAGAAATCAAATATACATTCTAAAATTACTGTCCCATGACATTTTTTTCACCACAATACTTTTATACCTAAACATTAATTCTGGTTGAAAAATAAAAACACTTTGAACAACTGTCTCTTAAGAGCTGAGTTTCAAACTTGGCATGATTGTTTAGTCTTTTCTGGGGTCACTAATGTCAGTATAAGAGTTCTTCAGATAGTTTTAGTAACACTTTTGTCTTTTTCTGGGGCAAAATTTTATATTGTGTTCTGTTGTGTCAGGAATGGTCATAGTAGTGATGTTCAGCCTGGAAATAAAAACATTCCTTAAAATCAAAATTAAAACCCATGATTTATGAATCACTGAGTTTGGAGAAAAGAGGTATTGGGCAATGTGATGATGAAAACATGTCAAGAAAGTTTTAGAAATGTTTTTTTATGAAAAAAATCTTGATTGCTTGTTTGGCTTCTTGGCTCTCAACCATAGTGTTTTAATGTTCCTAAACATTTAGCTTTTTATTTAAAAAATCATAGTGAGATCAAATTTGTTTTTCAAATCAATGGTTTGTTTTTAAATCCTAATTTGATATAACTCTCAAAAAAAGGAGAATGCAAATGCTATACTTTTTAATGTTATAATTATTTTGAGTTTGTTTTGAACATAGAAAAAAAATTGGCACATATCTTAATTTAAAAAGGATCATGAAACATGTCCATAAAGCAAAATAACCAAACTCTAAACCCCTGTTGTTACACAAATAGGAACAGCAATGGAAGTGGCAGCAAACCTCTTTCTATTTTGTTTCACTTAAAGGTACAAGCAAATAAGAAAATTAATTACACACCACAAGTGGGTGTGAATAACTTCTCAGAAAGTTCCTTTCAGGATAATTCTTCAAAGGAAACTGAGGAGATGAGTACAAAACTTCAGAGATATTCAGATGGATATTTAATATATCTATGTATGACTTGTATTGTAAATACAAGTATTTTTGTATTGCAGAATAAATGAGGAACATGAGCATTGTAGCAAAATTTATGGCCAAAGATGTACAAGATTTTAAATACCCCTGATGTGTGTGCATGATGATATACAGGATTGTCCCTTACAGAGCAGAACATCTGAATTCAGTAGAGTACTAGCTAGCATTTTGAGGAAAGCACGAACTTCTCTTCAAAAAAACATAATTATTTCTGACATGACAGATAGATTACTAAAATTTTATAGCCAAAAAAAAATTATGGATCAAAATATCACCACATGAAAACACACCCAGAGCATTACTGCCCCAAAAACTTCATGCTGACTAGTTTTATGTTTAAGAATTTGCAGAAGACTGTTATTTAAAAAGTTCTTACTAAATTTTAGTAAACACCAAAAGCATTTTTCTTCTGCATTATCAACTGAACTGCCTTCTACATTTTCTCCAGGATGCGTATAGATTGATCACACTCAAAATCAAACTCTAAGGAAGTGATAGTGGCAATAAACCCCATATTAATTTTTCTCAAATCATAATGAATTGGTCAAAGAAATCCTAAAAAGCGTTTCATGATTAAGGGGTTTATAAGTAGGAGTGAGTTTACAAATAGGAGTGAATCTTCTTTGCAGGCAGAAATAAAGGATTTTGGTAAAAGCCTCACTGAACTGGTTTTCGTTAGCAGCTTTCTGCAGGTTTTACTGGAAAAAATAAGTGTTCAAAATGTAAATATTACTTTACATTTTATTTTCACACCAAACCCCCACCCAAACAGATATTTCACTGCTTTTTTCTGAAATAAGTAGCTCAGAGAACTCAGTGAGTGCTACAAAAGTGCAGCCTGATGGAGCCAGCCAGCTCTGGAGTCACACAGTCCTTCAGGGAGCTCCTGCTCACCAGCCCAGGAGCCTGAGCTGCTTTGAGCCAGCTGGGACTGCAGCTCGGTGTGCCTGGGGACCTGCAGCCTCTGCAAAGCTGGGAGCAGAGACAGGTGAGAGATTTGCTCCCTGAGCTGAACTCAGTGTTTCCTGTGGAAATGTCTTGTGGGGAGGTGTTAGGTTTGGGCTGTGCATTTCCCTGCCCAAGATCAAGTGGATTAGGCTGGAATCAGACTTATGAGTGCTGCACAAACCTGGGTGGAGGTTTGTGCCAGAAGACCTGGTGAAGTTAGTGACTTTTCTTTCTCCTGGTATTCTGATTACTTCTTTGTCATGTAAATCCAGACACTCAACATTTCACATGTGATCATGCCTTCTGCTTTAAGTCCAGCAACTGACACAGTCACTACTGAGTTGTTACTACTCACAACAGTCCAAGATCTCTAGGTATGACTGCATAGCCCCCACTAAATCACATAATGTACCTTGTGCCATGCACTTAGTTTAAGTATTAATTTCTTTCCTTGCCACGTTGTGCAAGGTGACAGCATATTATGAAACTTGAAAGAAAATCCAAACTGTAAACACAAATTTCACAAGACTGTATAAAAAAGGCAGATTGAGTGCTGTAGGCTCTGATATATGTGTACCTTCTCTGCTTATGAAATCAGAGAAGGTAATATTTTCAATGGGCAGCTGGGCAAATCTTATGGTCTGAATAGCAGAAGGATATCTTGAATGAGATACTTTGAGGAATAAAACCTGCAGGTTCAAAGGATACAGTAGAATAAGCTCAACTGAAAACTCAGAATGTCCAGTTTACTGGAAAAACAAAATTAAAAAGGAAGTGACTAAGACTGGTGCTTTGATACAACCACACTATCCTACTGTGATTTTAGTATGAATAAGTGACTCAGTATAAAATTCTGAAAATAATGGCAGTCATGATAAATGGGGAAAAAAGGTGTACTTCATCCCTCAAAAAAAGTCTTTGTTTTCATGGATTCTTTTAATGGAAATTTTCAATATTTGCAATGCCATATTATGAAGTAGATGAGATTCATCCTTTGTCCTGATAAATGAATTTGCTTGCAGTAAGAAGTATGTAAGTTTTCCTTACATACTTTTACAAATTCTGTGGCATTTTACACAAAAGTGTAAAATGAAAGCCCATATTGTATCTCATCTCTAGGAGCAATTTCAAACAAATGAAAGTACAAGACTACATTGCTATAGTACTAGTTTTAAAACTAGAACTACACTTCTAATACAGCTGAAGTCACAGAAAATACAAAATTCATTCTTTTAATATATTCTAAGGAAAGAAGAGTAGCAAATGTGTTTAAAAGGTTAAGAACATTATTAACCTTTTAAAAGAGAGAAAAGCTACCTTTGAAAGTTAACATCATTGTATAAAAAGTTGTAGCTTCTCTTTTATTTTTTTAATAAATTTGAGTCATAAGGTAATCACTTATGTTTGTTTCTTCAGCTCTCTAATTTCTGAGCCTCCTTCTCAAATGTGCTATTACTACCATTGACAAAAAACCTAAAATGCTTGTTTTAGTAACAAAGCTAGAGATTTCCTATTATCATAATTTCCAAAATAGTATTAGAAGTCTACAACATGAAAAAAAATTCAGAAAACTATGGCATAATTTTTCACTTCTAGACATTGTTGCCTGCATTAAAACTTTCTGCTTACCAGCAGTCTATTAGTCACAACTTTATTACTTTTTAAGGGTTCAGGACCTTCCTCCCCAGGATACCAGAAAGATGATATACAGACCATGCTATTGATGTGTCTAAAAAAAAAAATCCCTTGACTGAGAAGCAGAAGATTCAGACAAGTTGTTAATTTTATCATTACCAATATAACAGAAAATTAAACTGGCTTGATTTTCAATTTTCTTGCAATTTTCCTTTAAAAGGCACATGTATTGATTAACAAAAGAAAAGATAAGAAAGAGGAAAAATGTAAAGACTGGGGAACTTTACTGCCTCAATGATTGTTTAAGAAAACTGAACAGAAGAACCCTAGAGGCACAACTCCTACCTGCACACACATGTAAGTTCATCCCATATCTTAGTTACTGATGGCCAAGTCTTCAATTTAACAACAAATCCTCTTACCTATTGAATGTAGTATGTTTATAATATAGAAAGTATTATTTTTGACACACATTTTTTACATCCTGAAAAACCTTTGGAAACTGACAGAAATGTTTTCAAATAATGTTTGAAACATGGGGACTCAATCCAGGTTTTAGACACTCAGAACATAAAAATACAGCAGGAGTTAAGTGTTCCAAAGCCAAGCAAAAGACCACAATCCAAACCCTACACTATTATGTTTAATAACAGAAACCTTATGGAAATATAATCTATAATAGAATCTAACTAGAGACCATGTCAGCAGATTAAAATATTTTAAATGCAAATTGAATTTACAATAAATCTATCGGATAAAGAATTACAATTAAAACTGCAACTTTAGCATAGTTGCAAATAATCTGCATATACATTATTCAATTCCCAAGCCCTCTTAATTGACTATAAGTAGAGGACTTTTTAAATTAAATGTATGTGTAAATTTATATGTTTTTGTGTGGACACATAAAATTCTCTTAATTGAAATATGCCAGTAAAGAGTATATGAAAACTGGTAATTAAACCAGTCTAATATTAGAAATACAATTATGAAATGCATCCTTAGAAGTAACATTATATATTATTTTATTAAAATAATATTATCATTAAACAAGAATCACTAACTACCTAAAAGAGAAAGATCAGTTATAGTGCAAGGTTGCAATATATTTTTTTAATTATTCTTAATAGGGAAGAAAAAAAGTTACATGTAGCTCTTTAGGACAGAAACAAAACAAAGTTATTAAATTGTCTGTGCTATATTCTTTCCCTTCCTGCACCAGATCTTGCTTCTTGTAATATTCTAGCCAATGCTCTAGGATTCAGACCCCTATGCAATTACAAGCAGTGTCAGCTGTCAGTATCTTAGTGAAGCAGATAATCCTGGTTCTCTCCAATTACAGCCTAAAATCTACTTTTTTTTTTTTTTTTCATTTTCTTTTCTTCAATCAGATGCTCTGTGTCATCTAAAGAAAATAATTTGATCACACAGGAATGGAAATCACTATGAAACATAAGGCATGGCAAAAGAAACAGACAAGTTCCTCTTTTATGAATATTTTATTACAGCTTGACTATCCAAGCAATGTCTTTCACAATTTTCTCAACTTTTCGTATTTCTCACTTTTCCTTTTTTCCCTGTTTATGTTTTCTTCTCTACCATGTCTTTATTGCTGAAACAAGACCAATCAGAAAAAAACAAAACAAAACCAAACAAAAACACAAAAAAAAAAATTCCCACCAAAATCCCAAATCCAGAATCAAAACAGTATTTTTCTAAGAATTTCTCTTTAAGCTCAGTTCTACATTCTGCTTAATTGTACTGAGTGCTTGTTGGTGAGTTGTTGGATAAGGCAATATTTTATACACCAAACACTCAAAAGAGAATTCACAAAATTATTCTCTGAAATGAAGCCTCTGTAAGCCAAAAATCAATTATTTAGATATTGACCAAATCAGTGCATTTTATAGAGATACCTGAAACAAAAGCTTGCAGGGTTGATGAAACCAGTCCCTAATGTACTCCTAACATTAGGACAGACACACTATCCTGCTGCTTTTGAATAGGTTGAAGATGCTGATGAAAAGTTTAATTGTATTGAATTCTCAATTGGTTTTCTAATATTGAATACCCAATTACTCCACCATTCTAGTTTTACCTGCTGTCTTGGAAAAGATTTTTCACCCTGAGGGTGGTTGGGCACTGGAACAGGCTCCCCACGGAAGTGGTCACAGCACCAAGCCTGACAGAGTTCAAGAAATGTGGTCAGGGACATGGAGTGACCTCTTGAGGTGTTCTGCACAGGGCCAGGAGCTGAACTTGATGACCCTGATGGGTCCATTCTGATTCACTTCATTCTATATTCATTATGATTCTATGAAACAGAGGCTTTGCTTGCTTAATTCAATATCATTTAAGGGAATCTCCAGCAATACAGTCTTTCAAAACAGAGAACAAAAATTTCTTCCCCTCCCTGCCATCATAACTGAGGAAATGCTAAGACCTAGAAATATAAATTTACTGTTAAATTTTAAATCCTCTGCATTTACTATTTGTCACTGCCAAAATATACTGAGATGACATTTGTCTAAAAGGCCAATATAAAAGTAGGTTGATCACGTGTTTCAGAAGTAAACCTGAAGTTCATCAAAAGAATATGTTAAAAAGTATATTTAAAAATCTTGACACAAATTGATGAAACAATTCAAGATTTATATAGTCTTTAAGTACAAACATAATTTAAAATTTTTAGTGTTCTTCTAAATAATATTTTCAGTTAGGTCTGTTTATCTTGTGAAATATGTATTATTACTAATGAGTTGGTTGATCATGAAATTAGGTCTAAGTTCACCAAAACTTTTCCATCTTAAGAGGCTTTTTTTTTTTTTT
>VZRH01007888.1:59801-84238 GCA_013397555.1 Urocynchramus pylzowi
TTGTATCCCCCAAAACTTTTTCTCTTGTAAAGGCTTTTTTTTTTTTTTTTTTTTTTTTTAATATAATAATCTCTAGCTATGAAGTTGTAGCTGGCACTAATTCCCTAGGATGTCACAGATACTATCAGTTTTCCAGAATAAGACTTTAAAACAAAATAACATCTAAATCTATAAAGACTAGAATAGAACAGAAATTATACTCTTAGACCTATATACTTATTCATCCAAAATCCAGTATTCAGAAACTTGCTTCTAAACACAGCTCTAGCAGAGGCTAAAAGCAACATTTCAAAAAACTGAATTTACCATCCATCATACAGTACTTTTTATTAAATTATATTCAGAAGACCTGTAGACTCCTTTCAAAATTACTAGGTTAAATTTGCCCTGTCACAGATGTCTCATTAAACCAATACAGACACTTTCTTCAGTATGTCATTTATCAAATATTGGAACAAGATGTTCAAGAAATCCATATAATTGAAAATGCTTCACTTGATGTGTTCCACCACCGAGTCTTGCTAAAGCTGGGGCTTCATTGTGTAACTACTGACAAACACCAGTTAGAAACTCTGCCTTTCTGACAGCTCTGAACAAACTTCTGATGTAAAGGAGCAGTCAGTCATCATTAGAACCACTATTACAGTTCTTAGGTTACTGATTTAAAAATATGTATTATTATTATTATTAAATAACCCTGCCAAATATTTACTGTGCATCAGAATCTCGAGCAGGTTAGAGTGTCACTCACAGTTATCATTTAATGGATCTCTGCTTTGTAGGATTTGTGACTTCTAGGGTCTTAAAAAATTCAGGGAAACATTTTAGTCTCCCTACCAATAGCCAGGACATAATGTATGTAAGTAGAGCTTTTCCTTCCGTGAGAATAAGTGGTTAATAATAATTATAATAATAATTATAAGAAAAAATCAGTTAAAAATATAAAACCCCAAGTACACAGCCTGTAATGCAATATTAGGCTCTGTGAATTAAATATTTTGGTTGATACTTCCCAGCTTAAAACTAATTGTTTAAAATTATATCTTCAACACAGATTGATCTGTGGATACCCGAGATTTGTGATAAATATCTAATGAAAAGAAATACACCAAGATAAATCATGCTGAGACCATTGTATTCACTCCAGCTTCTGTCAAGATCTGAAACTCAAATGCAGATACAGTTCACACATTTCATGCCACAAGTGTTAAAATATAATGACTTCCATTGCTACTGTTCAATTAATTAAAAACATTTTGGTCAAGTTATAAACAAACCCTTAAAAAAAAAGTTTAGCAATGTTTATATGTTACAAATAATCATCATGCACTGCCTGTAGTTTTCCATAGAACCTCATATTTTTACTTGACTAAAACAACATTAAACAGATTTTTTATGTGTTGTACATGAAAAGAAATGAAATTTTATGTTTCATTTGGAATTAGTTGATTTACCATCATCATGAAATATTGACATATTATTTAGTACTTAGATGTCAATGAACTGAACTGAACAATTAAAAAATTATCCTCCACCAGTTTTAACAAAAGGCAATTATTACTGAAATTTAAAACCTTCTTGCATTACAGAGTTTTTTGGTTTAATTTTTTTATTTGTTTGATTGCTGTTTTTCTTTTTTTTTTTCCTTTTTTTTTTTTCCTTAATTAAAGCTTTATCAAAGAAAACACTCCTCACATGTAGAATGAAAGAACTGTGTCTTCTTAGCACCTCAAGGCACTTCAATGGTGCTACACACTCAGGACGTTTATTACAAAAGCTATTCTAACACAAATGATCCACATAAACAAAGAGCTGAATAAATCTTTGTACCTGTTCTGCTGAAAAATCTGGAGTAAAGGTCTGTCCTGGCAGGAGGCTTGCCATGAAGCTTAATATAACTCAAAGTTTCACCTGTTTTTATAGTCTTAATAATTTCATGTATTAAAAAAATATAGAATAGTTTTTTTTAAGTAAGGGTCATAAACAGTGCCATTACTTCATAACTATAAAAGTGAAACAAGAACCATTTCCTTAATTTGATAACTCGCTTTGAAATGCAAATTTCCAAGTCCCATTTTTGTGAGAAGCAGGGTTTTAAGGACAAACATGAAGAGAACTTATATAAATGAGCCATAAAGTGACCAATATCCATTATTAGGTATCACATCAAAACTGGTGCACCTCCTATGGAATTCAGCTTAAAGATCTGAGAGATTCTCTTTATACAATTTTAGGAACAAAGCTCTCCTTTATCCCTTCAGCTGTCTGTGAGAAAATCCTTACCTTGTTAGCTATAGCCAGGTACACAAAACCCAAGATCAACACTCCTTTCAAAGATTATTCAATTATACCCTTGAAAAAAACATGAAAAATAAACCTTTTTCATAGCACAGTCCTCTTCAGAATGAGTAAAAGAAATAAATAGAACATGGGATGATATGAAATATTTACTCTTACATGCAGGAGAGACCTACTGATATTTTTGACAAGAAAGTGCAAATGGGAGGTAGGCTAAATGAAAAAAGGAGCTTCCTACTGTACATCTTCACATGGATGTGATTACTGCACATGCACATTTGGCAAAAAAAAAGGTTTTGCAGTTTGAATTCTGGCTGTTCAAATGTCCCTCAAACCTTTCTGGCAGATTTCCATTGCTCAGGGTATTGGCCAAGGCTCTATTTTATTTTCCCTGTGGCTTTTATTATCTAACTTAAATATATTAACCCAGATGGCAGGATTCCTGGCACCCCCACCTTTAACTGCCCAACTGGATTGACCACAAAGAGTAAAAGTGAGCTCTAGGAGCTGCCAGTCCTAATGAAGGGCTATGAAAGGACATGGTCATGGCAAATTTCTGTAGATGCAGAGAGTAGATTAACTTCCTTTACATGATGAAGTCTTTTTTTTATAAAGAGGTGAACAGAATTCTGGGTATGTTTTGTTAATTTACTCTTATGTCAATTCATTGATATGGATAAAAAAATAGTTTGATGTCATACATAAACTCATTAACTACCTTCTTATTGATGTTCCAAATTCTAATTGGGGTGCTATTCATCCCCCATTAATACAGGAGTAGGACATGTCATACTTTTTAACTACTCAGACTGGTTAGACTGTGAAATCCAGATCCAAAAATCATACTAAAGCTGTAAAGCAGAGATGTAAATGAAAGATGACTGTACATCCTGCACAAAGAAATGTGGAAATTGTTAAAAACAGGTTCCCATCCAATTGAATTCACTGTAAATTTCCTAATTGATTTCAGTTTGAGTGGGCTTTAGAGCCAGGTATTTAATGACTGGTCATGCTTTCAGTTTGGGGATATAAACAATAAAGGAAATATTCAATTTTATTTTAAATTATGCAATAATTTCTATTGAAAATTGGCAGCTGCCAGCATTCCAGAAAATGAGACTGCTAATTTATATGCCAAAATAGAAGCATTTAGCTTCTGAGAGACTTGATAAAACTATCTCTAAGTGACTATTTGCAAAATCAAGTGCATATTTATAATTGTGTAAGTTTATATTATTTCTCTCAGCTTGAAACTGGGAATGTGAAGTTTTCTGCATAAAAACTGATCCACTGGATTTAATCTGAGCCCTTAATAAATACTATACTGCTGAAAATGTTTTAATTATAAGATCCAGCTTGAAGTTACACAGATCTTATTTGCCTGTCAAAATTATCGAGGAACACTTTATTGTAACAAACAAGAATATTATTTAATTGGGAAAGATTCAACTTAGAGATCAGATGTAAGGAACAATGCTAAAAATATTACTTTACTGTCCAACTGTAATAACCAAGAATACACCAAAAGACATTAGAATGTATTCACCATACAAGGTACAATAAAATTTATCTGGATTTTTCAAGGCTAAGCTTTCATTTGCTAACAAATACAAATAAAGGAACATGAATTACTTTGGCATTCGAAACAGTGACAGAAAAAATGTATTGTACCACATTAAAGTCGCTAAATTTAAACCTTTTATTTGCTATTACTGCTTCCAGTGATTCATATCTGCATGATAAATTGAAGTTAACAGGATAAATATACAAAACCCAATTTAGTTTTCATATACGTAATAATTTCACATCAAATTATGATGGTACTCATGAATGGTAAAATTCTAATCAACTTAAGTTAGTTTTTATAAATCAAATATGTTTAAGTTGTCAAAAAATGACACTGAAATATTTTGTCTCACAGCTTGAGATAAGTATTTTGCTTGTTTTCTCTAGTCATATTCTTAAGTGACATCTGATTTAAATGGTAGTTATAGGAACCTTAAGACAAACTTTTCAATATGCTGGAATTGACTAATTTTCATCTGCACTTTTATTGCTTTGTTTTCATAGTTTAATTATGGTCCTTGAAAGCTCCTAACACCTAAGTTCCTAGTTTCACCAAACTTCTTTCACCTCAGATCATTCCATACTTATAAGAATAGAATTCATATTAAAAAATGAGACGGTGGGCTTACAGAAAAGCCAAAGTTCCTATTAAATTATTTCAATAAAGTCAGAGATAATAGCTTTACAGTCATTTTTCTGGGAAAAATATTTTTGTCACCAAGCTTGACTACAGCAATAGCTTTCATAAGTGTGAGAAAACACAGATGGTATAGTAGAGTGACTCAATATAAATAAGCTACCTTGCCTCTATGCATTGATTTTGACAAGTTTCCCCTATTTGAGTTCTTTTAAGAGAGTCAAAAATAAATGGTGATCCTATGATTTCACTTGTTTGCATAACTAAAGGTGCAGCCAAGTCTGATAATCATGACTGGGAGTTGGTAAATTGGTATCCTTTCTTGCAATAATTATTGACACAGAGAACAAGAAAAGCCCTGCACATTGTCCCCTCTCTCTCTTTCCAAATGGATCTCTCATTGGCTCATCAATTTTACTCCAGTTTGTAAGATCACAGCTTTTATTGTACAACAGAGAAGAAGTGTTTCATAATTCCACTAGCAAACATGTAACACCTTTGATAAATATATACACAAACACATTCAAGCAGACAAAACACAACTTCAGAAGAGACTGCAAGAAAATGCAAAAAGAGTGATGCATGTGTATACAAGTAAGTTTCACCCTTCTACTGAGAATTTATGGAACCTTTCTTCTTCAGGCTTGATGATATAAATGAGCTTGATAACAATTTGTTGAACAAATTGAGAACACAATTGTTATAAATTGAACACAAAGCTTTGAAAGAAAGGGATTGACAGTACTGAACTCACTGGTTTGAGTATTTTGGTGAATTTATGCAATGGTTTAAGTAAGAATATTACAACAAAATCTCATTATATTAAATTAATAATTACAAACTGAGGAAGATTTACTTTCCATAAATGCTTCAGAATTCATACTAGATATTTGGAATTCACAGCTCTTGGAATTGCAGCAAAAATAATAGCAACTCCTAAAGTCACCCACTGCATGACACAGCATCCCAGAATGTCCTGAGTTGGAAGGGACCCACAAAAATCATCAACTCCAACTTCTGGTTTTGCACAAGACAACCCCATGAGTCACCCCATGTGCCTGGGAGTGTTCACACACTTCTTGAGCTCTGTCAGCTTGGTGCTGTGACCACATCCCTGGGGAGCCCATTTCAGTGCCCAGCCAACCCTATGTGAAAAACCTTCTCCTAATAAAAAGAAAAACTTCAATCTATTCAGTTTCAGACACATTTTAGTTAGTTAGTTAGTTAGTTAGTTAGTTTGTTTGTTTGTTTGTTTGTTTGTTTGTTTGTTTGTTTGTTTTGACTGATCATTTTCTCTACAATTTAATATAGTACAGTTTTACAAGTTTTATATTTTTTTAAATTTATTTGGAATACTTGTTCTACTTCTAACACACTGTTTCATCTTCTGTTTTCCTTATCTATAATAACTGCAGTATTTTTCATCTTCTTATTAGATGTTTGCAGCACCAAACTTTTGCTTAAAAGATCTTCCTCTTCCCAGTCTCCATAACCCTTGAAACCCACTGAAAGATATCTTATAAATATAGCCTTGAGTGTCTGACTTTCTCATCTCAAGTCTTCTCAGTCTTATCTAGCAGAGTCTTTTTTTGTGTTCTTACTTACCATATTTCTACATTTTATGCTTTCAAAGCTTCTAACCCAAAATTTCAAAAGAAACAACTTTCAATTTGACAGCCCATGAAAATCACTCAAATTTATAATTTCTCAGAGAATTTAATGTTCTTCTAATTAAGCTGACCTAATTATGACAAAAATTAAAGAGAAAATATTTCTTTTTGAAGTGCCTTTAAGGCACTTCAGTATGGAGCTGGTATTTAACTAAGGTATTACTGATGAATTCAGGTATTTAAGCACACCCTAACCATTCAGGTTTAGGAGCTTAACACCTAGGCTCAAGCTAGTTAATTCTCATGGAATTAATCCTTTTATGAAAGCCCTTTAGCTTACATTGTTTCAGTTTAGGGTTTTAAGGAATCTGTTTTGATTTAAATTAAATGAGGTCCTGAGTATTTAAAGTAGTTTATCTGTTATTTTTCAGCTTCTGGGAATTCCAAACTCAAGTCTGTTTAAATAACAGCTACTATAAATTACAGAAAAGGTTTGATATATAGGTCAGGTTACTTACACCTCAAGTTCTATCAGCATCAAATAGATGGAAAATAAAATTACCCTGCCTCTTCCTACTATTAGCCTGATCATTATCCACAAAGACACAGCCTCTTAGTGTTGAACAGTTGCTCTCTACACCTGTGGAATGTTAGAAAAACATTTAAGCAACACCATATGGGGACAACATGCAAATAACGAACCTTTAACGATGCGAACGGGAACTGGGTGATTCATAAGCTAAAAGTCAATTCTTCTGAGTATCCCTGAGCTGAGCTAGATCTACAGAGTTGTTTAACAACTAATAACAACATTTTATTTCTTTCCCAAAGAAACGAGATGTGATAGACACTACACAAGGAGAAGATCTGATACCGCTTATGTAGGACATTCTTAATTAGGTCACGCACTGTGTATCTGCTGAGTTTAACATGGTGAAACTCAATTAAGCTGCTTTAACTCAGACAAGCCCTTGAACCAGTTGATGTCCTTAAAACAGTACACAATTTGCTTTAAAAGTTAAACGAGTTGTAAAGTAGTGATTCCACTTCTAAAATGTGTCTATTGACATTTGACATTGTTCCTCTGAATGGGTGTGACAAATATAGAATTATAATTTATCCACTCAGTTTAATGACTAAGCTAGTTTTACATTTTTTTTTTCCCTGTTGATTTCTAATGGCCCTGCATAGCCAATTTGCTGATGTGAAAGACAGCTGGAACCTCTCATGTTTTATGAATTGTAAAGCAAAACTCTGATCTCAGTTTAAACTGTGCAGGATTACTGACAGCAACAAGAAAAGTGGGAACATAATTTAAAGAAAAATGTTCTGAATTTGAAACAGAATGGTTAATTTGGCTTTTTATCTATTTCTGTCACAAGGTTTTGCAGTTTTCCATGCAAAAGGAGGACTACTACAATTTATTTTGAATCATGCTTCCCTTCTCCAAGAGAAAACCCAGAAGAAAAGTCAAACTCTTGGAAGGGAGCACAAGCTATTTTGAACAAAAAATGTGTCTGTGCTTCTATAGGTAGCCATTAAACACGATACCAGTCGTTCTAGGTTCATACAACAAACTGCTTTGCAAAACAAGTCAGAACACAGCAGGACTTTGTCTTGCTTTCTCTGCAGGGAAAACAGTTTAAAAACTTCATAATATCAAGTGCTAATTCAAACAGCTTTGAGCTGAAAGTCAATGATATGCAGCAAATATGCAAATCCAGAAATACTGAATTAGGAAACACTTTTGGATAAGAGTCACTTGTGAGCAGGAAATGCTGTCTTAGGAGCTAAAAAATAGTACAGCTTGTATTGAAAATTATTAGCTTCTTCTGAGGACCTAATAAAATTTGAGACCACAGGACTGAAAGATATAATTCAAAATACCCGTGCACAAAATGATTGAAAAAAATTTCTTCAGTCTTCTCTTTTTTTTTTTTTTTCCTGTGATAACTCAGATTTTCTGGTTCATGCTTTTTTTTTCAAATTTTATCACTTATAGACTTCATGCGTACCTTGTGTGTTACTCACCTGTTAATACCTGCAGAAGACTATGAAGCTTACACTCATTAAATAATAACTTCTGCTGTCTCTCTCTGTCCTCCTCTCCTGCTATCTTAGCCTACTGAGAACCTTCAACCCAACTGTGGAGAGAGAGGACTGGGAAGCCAAGTGAAGGGACACACACAATTCTTCTCGTCCAGTTAAGAAATTTCTGTGACTACCACAGCTCACATCAGCTCCATTCATAGCTGAAGAAATACAGCAGTCAAGTCTCTAACAGGACTGTTTCTCTGGAACTGCAGCACTAAGGACCAGTCACATCCAACCTGCCACGTTTATCAGGCTCATGAAGCTACAAGGCATTCCTGCAAACATCACACTCAGCACAGCTCTGTAGGAAACAATAGCGAGGTTTCTGAACCATTCATTGTCACAACTGAGGTTCAAACTAGAAAGTTTCACTAAATTTCAGAGCTAAAGGCTAAAAATATCAGACAGAGGGTGCCTGGGCACTGGAACAGGCTCCCCAGGGGTGTGATCATGACCAAGCTTGATAGACTGTAAGAAATTCTCAAAAAACACTTTCAGCACATGGTGTTATTTTTGGGGCCATCCTGTGCAGGGCCAGGAGGTGGATTCAGTGATCCTTGAGGGTCCCTTTCAGCCCAGGATATCCTATGGTTCTATGGGCTGAGGGTTTGCAGTATGAACAAGTAAGGCATGTTTTAATTAAGACTTAGAGTGGTGACAGTTTTAAGTCACAGAACTTAGACAGGTTCTTGAGCTTTAAATAAATTTTTCATGTCATTTTGAGTTAGAACACGACACTGAGTGTACCTAATGTCTTACAAAATCTACCCACCTACAGCAAGTTCCAAATTTATAAGACTTCTTCAATTGTGAAAAAATTCTTACTGAATATGCTGTATAGCTGCATACCATGTGCTCTGAAGGAAATTAATGATTTTAGAAGGATATTTTTCCAGAAGCAGAAATAGAAGAAAAGATGAAAGATTGCATTGGAAGAGTTCACTAAAAATAAATCTTTTTTTTTATTTGTGTAATCTTTTTACTTTGTAGGAGGATCATGGGAGAGAAAAAATATCCTCAGGACTTTACCAGCATTCAGAAGGCTTCATTAGTTTGCTTTAGTTGTTAGTAACATCACAATGTTGACAAATTCCTTGTACACAAAACTCCCATGTCTTCTCAATGCAATGAGAAATTCCAGACAGAGATATATCTTTATCATACTAATATCGTGATCCTTGAAAAATGAGAGTAGGGAATGGGTATTATGCTTTTTTAAAAACCTATAAGAAATTAGTGGAACTCGTGGATTGTACAGACTTGTGACTTTTACCTAGCATTTTAACCATCAACTTTACATGACAAAAGTGTCAAATAAGAAATGTTTGTGTTTCATATAGCTGGACTCAGTATGTAACCTGTGTGAGTACACTAAGCCTAATAATAAAATGAATAACCTTCTGAGGAGAAAATCACACTAAATGTCAGCCCTCTGTTCTTTTATCATAACAAGCTTCCTCTCCTGAGCTTTAGATTTCATTTTTAATAGCTCCAAGAAGTAAAGCTCTGAAAACAGTCTCATTTTTAAGTCTTATCCCATATTCTGGGATGGTTAAAACATCCTCAGGGAGGTTAAAGGGGGTTTAAGAGTCCTTTTTACAGAACCAAGACACAATATAGCCTTCACTTTAGCTGCCGCAAGGATGAAGAAATTGAGATTTTTGAGGTTTTTGGATCCCTTGGAAACACTTTGAAGAACACTGGGATTATTAGACTGCTTCAAAGAGTTGCAAAAGGTTAATAAAGATAGATAAAGTTTAATTTATGCACACACGTACATGTATACTTATATGCATACACATACAAACATATATACACACACAGAATAAGATTGTAGGCAAAATATGGGGAAAAAAAAAAAGACTAATAAGTCTACTAAGGGCTAAATATACATATTTAGAGCTATAAAATCAGGGTTTCCATTTCTACCTTCGGTTAGAAAAGGTTAGAACAAGTAGGCAGCATATATTCTGTTCTATTAATTACTTGATTTTGCCTTTTTATCTTCTGTTTGCTCACATCAATTTGTTAGATACATCTACAAAATGTTGAGGCATTGAATCTCAGATCACGAAACCACAACAATATGAAATTCCTCCCAGCTGGAATAAAACATTTGAACTGCTTTACAGATGGTCAGTCAGTCCCCTAGTAAAGTTCTTGTGCTGGGGAGGAGGGAAATGATCTGACGAGAGTGAGAACCTCCAAGAGACATGAACAAAGATTTCAAATAACAAGAAGTCAGCACTCTCTTTAACACATCGCTCTACTGTTGACAAATAAAAAGGTAAGTATCCACTAGACCTGAAAAAAGACCTTTCTTTTTGTCCAGTATCTCCAGGCCTCCAAAGGTCTTTTTAGACTAAAACTGACAGGAGCAGGGCAGCTCTCTTCCTCTTCTGGACAGCTCTCTTGGTCATTATCTGGAACTGCACAAACTAATTTCCCCCCTTACTCACCCTTCCAAATGGCTTTTACATGTGAATTAGATGTTTTCCAGTATTTATTCTTCCCTTTGTCATGGGAAGAATTCTGGGATTGAAGATATTCATAATAGAATAGCCTGACAATGGAAAATCTTAACATTCATAGATGATAAACAGAACTTCTGTCTGAAATATAAGTGTAAATGTAATACAAATGCCTGCCTCTGCAACAAAATGAGTTTAAAAGTGAAGCTCATTTTACTGAAAATTCCTTCAAAAGGGCAAAGGAAATAATGGAACTTGGTGAATGTTAAGCATATTTTGGACTTCTATTATTAAAACAATTACATATGTTATAATGTAAATCACAAACTCAAATCTCAAATCACAAACCCTTTTTAAATAAAATTACATATACAACAGCAATTTAAAGCAGAGTTTGGCATATATCTTGAAATCTTCAATATTTTAACTGTGTTTGTCTTGAGAAAATACTGTGAACCACCTGTCTTGAACTTATTCTCTTTTTCAGTATGTTATGCTACAACAAGGCTACTTTAGTAATTGTTTTTACTGTACAGCAGAGTCTTCAGATTGTGTTTAAGATCAACAAAATTCTACATCCTTACAAAAAATTAAATAATCTTACTTCTCTAAAATTTGAGCATTTTTGCAGGCCTTTCCATACATTTAAGTTCTTGATGGTCACAAAGGAACAATCTAGTAACCACAAAGCAAGAAATATTGTTATTTACTCAGTTTAAGAAGGACCTGCTTAATGAAAGCCAAGAAGAGATCAGACAGCTCTAAAGGGAAAAAATTAGGAGAGCATTGAAAGGAGAATGTGTGGGTTTTTTGCTTTATCACACCAAAGCCAATTCTCAGTGTGATGCCCGAAACAGCAGTGGTTGTTGAACAACTGACTAGATGCAGTAGCTCAGAACAGCTCCAGGGAAGCAGAAACAATTATTTGTCTGACATAAGAGTTTTTATCTGAATTGCTATTTAAATCTAGATATAATATATAAAAGAAATAACAGTAAGAACAATCACAATGTTTTACCAGTTTTATGAGGCACAATTTCCAATGCGTCTCACTTTAGTCCCTCTAAAATAGAAAAATTTTTACCTTTCTTCCCCTGCCCATAAAATACTAGATACTTAATTTCTAGCATTTTCCTCTGGCAATACTAATGCAGAAATGCTTAAGAGGATGCATATTTCTAGATCACCACTCTGTGTGGTGTCCCCTTCAAGATCTACCATGGGTTTGGAAGGTCCCATCAGACCTTTCCAATTGCAGATTAAGCGCAGTTGAGGCAGAGAAAGCCAATAAATTCCAGTCAGTCTTCAGTTGTCTAAAAACTCTCAAGTGCATGAGTAGAGGGAACAATTTTCCCAAGAGGAGTTTGAACTTCTGTTGCTGTTCATAACCTTCTTCATCATGTCACACTAACTCCTCTGTGAGGGAGCAGGATGAATGCTCTGCCTTTGGCATTACAGGACCCATTTTGTTGTCAATGGTCAAGGTCCATAATACAGTCAAAATACACAAAAATACACTGTAGGATTAAAAAGAGGTTGAATTAATAAGTGAACAGGCACTGCAGATAGCACATGTGTGCATCATAATATACATAATTTTAGAAATAGTGTTCTGCTCAAAGGAGTACAGTCAGGTTTTACTGCTTTCCCAGATGACTTAGAATTTCCTGCACACATTTTTTTATGCAAAACCAAAAAATTTTTGCATGGTAAATTCTCAAAAAACAGCCTACAAATTGAATTCTAGGGATGTAAGATTTGTCATCAGAAATATCTACATGATGTTTATTGGTAATTATTGCTTATTAACATCTTATAAATATTTAGTGACTTGATTTCCATGCTTCCGTACCCATCCTGAAATGACCTGACTGTAAATCTGGAGGGAAGCTATGAAGTTTGTTTTCCCAAAATATAGATGAGTTTTCTTCTCTCCCAATCTTTTCAACTTTTTGACAGCAAAGAATGCTTAAAAATGTGGTTCTATTATTATCCACCATCTCTATTAGTCTATCTCTTTGGAAAGTACTTTCACTCAGACTTTGTACAAATCAGAAAAAAATTATTCTCTTCTATCAGAGTAAAAAACTTTTCCTCCCTTCAGTGAAACTTTGCATTAAAATTATTTAAAAAGCAACTGCATTGCCATCACTCAGTTTTCTTTGTCTCTATTTTGAAGATATTTGGAGGTGGGCATTATTTTATTAACATCTATCCATGAAGTTATCACATTTCTAAATGATAATTTCTTGATCACATACCTATATATTTGTATGCATGGAACAGAGAAATAATGATTAAAGAAAAGACAAATTTGGATGGGGAAATAATATTCTAGGAACAAAAGTCTGTGTGTCTTCTAATGTGCCAACCTTGTTATAAATCTACACGGCAGCTGGACTGTAAATGGTGTATGGTCACACAGTTGACAAATTAGACCTGCCAACAGCTACAAAGAGAGGAAAATGGAGGGAATTTCACTGCAGAAAAAAAAAGGCAGACCTTCTTATTTGATTTCAATTTACATAAAAACATAGCATGTTGTTTAAAACAATCACATGCAAATAAAGTACATCAGAGAAAACGGTTCTCAGACAGGAGCCCTCAATAACAATAGCCTTGTGAATGGAACACTGAATCAGCCCATGGACAAAGAGATAACTACCAATCTCTCTTTCTTTTCCTCCAATCCACTGAAGCAGAATAATACCTCATTGCCTGTACTGTCTTTCCTGTACATTCTAGGCCAGGAAAAACATATACTACCTGACAGAGCCTGAGATTCCCTGGTGCCAGCTTTCAATTTAATTATACAGACTGAAAGGATTCTGAAAAGACTGATGTGTCAGTAGCTATAAAGATCATTAAATACAATTCCTGTGGACAAAATCTTGAGTCATTTTCAAGAGGCTAAAATGGAATGGCTCCTGGCTTTTATAAACTAGTTTTGAATCAATACCAAGGTTAACTCTGCTTATTGCATACAGAATATACTTTCATAAAAATCTGGATTAGGAAATGTGGGCTCATGTGAAGAACAGGCTCCAGGGCTGTAGACTGCATGCTGACAAGTTGTTCACCAGGTTTGCTCTATTTGCATCCCACACTTAGATGAGCTCATTTGGTAGCAGAGCTCCCAGGTGTACATTACTTTCATTTCTGGACACTGTGACTAACTCACATGCATATATAAATTAGTCAGATACCATTTCCTGACTTTAACTTTTCCAAAACTAATGCAAATTCATTATTGATTAGGTCACAGTCATGAAAGAATTTTGAATCCTGATTCTAGTCTCATTCTGGTGTTTCTCCAGTACATGGCCCTTAAGACTATTAGAGTCACTCCTGATTTATGCATACACATATAAGAAGATTACTGATGCTGTGTTAAGAGCATATGTGAGCATTGGCCAGAAAAAAACTATTTTCATGCACTAAATTTAATTGAAAGCATCCAAGAACCTATTGGCTTTTAAGAATTGATTCAGTTATATGCATCCTAAAGCCTGAGAATATATGGGTTTTTATTTAAGTGAAAAACTGAGTACCTCACAGCACCACAGAATTCAGTAGACCATGTCTTTATTTCAAAGCTTTAAAATGCTTTAACTAAACGCATCAGTAGGGAAAGACAGTGTAAGGAAGAGTATGGGCATGTTTTCTGAAATGTGAGAAAGAAGGCAGTCAATTAAATTTTAAGATTTTTACATCTTGTCATGCTCTGTTGCTGCAATTTCTTTTCACGCATTTTTTTTTTAAATGACCTTGAATATATTTGAATGCATAGTGTCCCATTTTCCCACCACAGTTATCCTAACCAAGATTTCAGTTCTCAACTTGAAACCTGCAGATTTAAATGGAATTGTGTGTCTAATTTGAATGAGAATCTCTCCAGAATTTCTGAGAAGATCCAGAGAGCTGAGTCAGCTCAAAATAAGCAACAGTCACAAGCAATAATGAGGAAAATATGAGATGCACACATATTCCTTGAGGCCATAAATGGTCAGAGTGCTTCAAGACCTCTCCTCTAAGAAGTGAATACAACAAAAGGAGGAATGAGCACAATCAGATCACATCCTTTTTCTCCTTATCTTGTGAAATTCATCACTCCAGTAACAAACCATCAACATGAACCAAAACAGAGGTTAGATAGTCTTGGCATGTAGTCTTGGTAGGTAGTCTTAGTCTATGGTATTTCCATACTCAGTATGGGAAATTCTAATATGGGTTATTCTAGTAGAATAAGAATAAGACAAATTTTTGAATTCTAATGTGCCCATAAAAATAAATAAAACAAATACTGATTATGATCATGATAATATTTTTGTGATGAGTTTGTGTCCCAAACCTTTGATCTATTATTCATGCAATGAAAGCACAAGAATATTTTTATATTTTACAAAGACTATAAGAGGTTATAGAAATAGTATCTAAGCTACAGGATTTGGAAGTTTGCAGCCACATTCTGTTTTCATTTCAGACTAAGCCCATATGTGCACAAGTTCATCAACCTCTCAGCTGAACTGTGGTTTTGATGGAAAGGAAATGCAAATGTGTGCCTTGGACAGAAATCTGAGCATGTACATGCAGATCCAGTAAAAGATGTTAAATAAAAAAATCATAAGCATCTGAAAATATGGGAAAAGGAAGCTGGTATCATGTAAACCGAGTTCAAAGTATATTCTTTGGTATGGATGAAGAGCAACTTGAAGGAAGTAAGTGCAATTTCTCCTGCAAGAACTAAAAATGTGTGAGAGTACAGTTAGTCTTTCTTTGTTCTCTGTAGTGATTTGCTAAAATAAAAACTATTAATATAGCTTTCACTTCAAATGCAGCCATCTGAGTTTGTAAAGTGTGCCAGTCTTTTTCCTCCCTGTAAAGCAGCATTACACATTAATGGTAATTAAGTGAAAAAAGAACTTTGCATGTCTGGTAAAATCTCACTTCAATAATTTATTTATTTCCTAAATTTAATAACTTTTAGGAAGTTTCTTGAGTAGATAAATACACTCAGTATTAAAAAAATACAGGCCTTATTTACTGTTTGAATTTGGCACCAGCTTGTAGGTGTTGACTCTTTCTATATCTTTCTCCCTTACATTTTCTCTATATTACTTTTCTCCATAAATGGCTATTGGTGAAATAAGGGCTTCATTTATTTATTTAAAAACAAAAAAAAAAGCTGGATGAGAAGTACTCTTTCTTAATGGCTTTTTCACCAGATTTGCTGGCCTCTTAGATGGGTTTGTTTCTATTTCAGATTTTCTATAAATTTTAATTAATAAATATTGTGTCCCTTTTATCTTTCAATTAATTAAAAATGTACTGTGGGAAATAAGAAGTGAAAAAAGTAATTTTCAATGGACCAGAAAATAATCCACATTAACACAGGTATATTCACAACATTTTCTCTCCTAGTTGTGTATTTGCTGATTCTTCTGCTTCACTGTAAAAGTGTCAATATGCCAGAACAATTTCACACCCAGCTGCAGTAGCCAAAGTCTTGCCTTTCCTGTGTGTCACTCCATTCTTGCATGAACTTCCTCCAGATGCTTCTGGTTCTCACCTCTTCCCATCAGAAGCTCATAGCAATGAGTCCTCTTTGGATTTCTTTCAGACTGGTGGAAATAAGGGTGATACACCTTGACTTCACTATGGAAAGGAAGATCCTAATATGCAGAATTTGAATATTATCATCTGCCTATAGCCCTTCTATCTCATGTTTTCTCAACTGATAAGTCTTTCTGAAACTAAAATGTGATAGAGGCTATTGTTAAAGTGACAGATAAAGTCTATTTTTTGATATGGACTCTTGTACTGACCCCTCTGAGGCCTTCTCTCATCCAGGTTTCAAGAATTTGTAACTTCCTTTACACTAACAGTTGTAAAATAAAAGTTAATTTACTACTTCATCTTATTGAAAATTATCTTTTAGGTCTAGAGAATTTGCATTTCATTAAATTGGAATATTAGAATAAAAGTTTCAAGAAAATTGTCTTTCCTAAACCAAGATAAATGGGAAGATTAAGAAAATGGGAAGTTTCTAAAAATAAAAGGCAAAACTGAGGATATTTCCATTGCTGTAAAGTTTGGGAACGATTCTATTATAAAGAGGAAGAGAATAGTTCAATCTCTTGAAAAAGCGTCATTAAAAAGAGGTGAGGCTCCTCTCTCTAACACATGGAAGAACTTGTGATATTAATTTTGTTATTTAGGTATTAATGATCCAATTTCTGAAACAAAATTATGAATTAATGTAATGAGTGCTGCAGAATGAGTATTCATTCTGTATTATGTTCTCTTTCTTCTTGTTGAAACAATTGTATACATTGCCAAATGAAGACCTTTGGGCTACCTTAAAAAACCTGACATGAATATTAGAGTTTCTCATGTAAGATAAAGCATGTAAAAGTCTTTTGCTTTTTATCCACTAAATATTTCTGCTTAAGTATAGATCTACTTGAATTTCAACATACTTCCCTTTTCCAAATATAGTTAAGATAAAACATGTCTGTTTTTATGCCTTTTATGTTTCAGGTAAAAGTATCTATTTCTTCCATTATTCCCCCCTCCCCCCATCACAGGTAGAGTTTGGTAGGAGGGTTCTAAATCCTGAGATGAGGCCAGTCTGAGAAATCTTTAACTATGCTTTTCTTGAGATGAATTGGAACAACTAGATGGAACTAAGAGCAGCACTCTTTTATTTCTTTTCTCCTGGAAGTTGTTTTCTGTTATCAGTATCTAGATCAAAAAGTTTTTTCACTCTGATCCATTTGATAAACCAAAGCAAAATGAAAGCTATTTAACAACTATATTTATATAAACCAGCTTGCACTGATAGGCTGTATCATTATAGCCGTGAAAACAGTACATTTACATTTTCTGTCTTGTAAATGACATCTCATGTTTGAAGTTCACCATGTTATTTTAAAATGTACTAAGCTTTTGCTGTTATTTGATATGAGTTACTTATCTGCTACACTAATCTTATATAACATTGCTGTTTATTGAACAGAAAGAACTCATGCTCAAAAAACACTCAGAAAAACAGCTTGCTAAACAAATGTGATTCAATTACAGTATCCATAGCTATTTGTGATATGTTAAAAAGAAACTGTTTTGGAAGAATCTCCATTGTAAGTTGCATTGACAGTACTGCACATTCTCCAATGAAGGTCTCAAATGAACTACAATACAGATAAATGCAAGTTTTAACCAACTCATAAGTTACCAAGAGTAAGGTTTTCATTCTTGTTTTCAAATAATTTTTTCTTACTCTATTAATTTCTTGTTCTTTTTCATAAATAAAAATTATAATATTTTAGATACATAAGTACTTCTAAAATTTTGCTTTTCTTAAAATATAAGTGCCCTCTTCATTGTAGTACAAATATTACAACATCTCAAGGATTAATTTTGCCATTTAATAAATGTATTGCCACACACTCCCAAATCAAGGGAACTCATCTAATTTACTCTGTCATTCAAGTTTCTCATGAGATCTGATACATTTTCACAGATGGCAAATTATCCAATGGTTCTGATTATGACAAACTCTCGCATCTAAAAAAGTAATTTTCTGCCTACAAATTGTCTGCTAATAACAAAAGCATTCATTTGAATAAGTTCAGTGAATGAGGAAGGATCTTTTCCTTGTGCAGCATGAACGGTGCATCTGCATTAACAGGAAGCTCCTTCATGACTTTTGACATTCATATTGACTGTGTTCTTTTGATCCACCCCCTCCAAGAAGCTGAGGGAGTGGGTCATGAACTCCCCTGTACTGTTAGAACTTGCTATGTATTTTATAAACTATTTTCAGCAATACTTGCTTCTGTTACTAGTTTTTTATGTGTGGTTTTTTTTTTCAATTAAGCCCAGCTGAAGATACTTGCCTTAATCTTTTTCTGTTGCCACAAAGCCATCTCAGAGCCGAAGGAAAAAATAGCTCATTCTGAGAAACACCTAGGTCTGGGTTTTTGCTTGCATTCTGCTTTCGTCTTACTGAGTTTCTTTCCATTAAAGCTATTCATCCTTTTTGTTTCTCTATAGGGGACATTTTGTTACCATCTCCCCTTAAAAGTCCTTTATCAGATAGAAGGGGTCAAGTTACAAGGACAAATGGACAACACAGAACTCTAATTTGAAACCAGAGCTTTGCTGACCCTCGTTATTTTTCAGATATAAATGTTTTGCTTTCCTTCACTCTTTCATTCTCTTCTATCTGCCCCTTAGTGTCAAAAGGAGGATGTTCTCTTATCTGTCTCATTAATCATCTCTGACAGCTAGAAGCCTTATCCAATGCAATCTTTCTGTAGGATGCTACAAGCTGAGCTCACATCACCGTAGAAGAGGACTGGGCCTTTGACCCTATGATCTGCAGGCACAGCCTAGGTGCATTATTTGGCCTTTTCAGTGGTTTTTATGTGGATTCTTCATCATACAGGGGCTTGTCAACCTACATTACTTAAGTGTGACAAGATGAAAGAACATCAGCCTTGAGTATGATGGACAGGAGCTTTCATGCTCTTGTGTGATGACACTGAGATAAAACTGATATAATGAAAATTATCAAGCATTGTTGAAGTAATTTAAAACAATTTGTGCTGCCTTTTAGTGCCTTTGCATATTTTTTCATCTTACAACCAGGTAAATAAGATGCAATAAGAATGCTGTGCTGTGTGGATTTAGCAGCTCAGGTTGCTCATAGCTAAAGGTCAGTAGCTGTTTACACCAATCTCTTGCACAGGCACTGGAGAAAAGCAGCAGTGCTTACCCAGTCCAATAATCAGACTTCCTGGTGGGACTGGCAGGAATGGAGTTACAATGGAAATAACTTTTAGACACAGCATTGTGATTTTTCATCTCATGTGGAAAACTGCAAATTCGTTATTAGTCCCAAGAGGCAGAGGAAGTTTAAGGATCACCTGGCTTTGGTAATCATGAATCAATACATCTCCTGGACATTATGAAGATTAAAAATTTACATATTTGTGCAAATAATTCCTGATGGAAAATACCAATTGCTGCACCCAACATTCTATTAAAACGTGCCGAATACAAGGTAGTTTTGTACATACCTCAATGTAGTAGGACAGTATTGAAAATATTCTTAAAAATGTAAACCAGCAAAGTTTAGAGGGTTGTTTTTTTTTCTGTACGTATAGATTCCATCAAGTATCTTTAAATTGATAAATAAGTTTTTTTTTTTTAATGTTTCTTATAATAATCCTTCAGGATACACAAGGCAGATGAAAATAAATAACAAATGGCTATGTGTGGCAGCATTTACAGTGACTGAAAGATTGAATACATTTTTGATGTATCTGGGAAAAGGCATCATTTTCTTTTGAATACAAAAAAGAAAAATCTCACATTGAACTTTTCCTTTCAGTTTCTGTCAGGACCCTGACATAGTCTATGAAGAGTTTCAAAAAGTACTGTATTGGGAAGAAATGAAGGCAGAAAAAAAGAGCGCTGGTTATCAGTCATTTAATGATAACACAGGTCATAATCTTTGTGTAAACACTCATCCAAAACTGACCTAAATATCTTCTACTCTCTAGTCCTGAAACCTCAAATTAATATAACAAGTAGCCCATACTGAAAGCAAGCAAGCAACCAAACACAACAAAAACATGAGACTTTGCATTGGCAAAGGGAAGGAAGAGAAGGGACTGTAACTCACGGGGATATTAGGACTGTTTATTTCTAAAATATATCATGTCAGAGCAGCCAGACAACCACATTTATCCCTTTGAAAGAAGAAAATACAAAGGGCATAACAAAAAAATCTGACTCATTATGGATCTATCAAAATGTCATTTAGAGTTGCAATACAAATAAAAAATATGGACTAAAAGTGTTGCAGATATCTCCTCATGGACCATATTAAATGCAAAAATAATGCTAAACAGTGATAGAGAATCTGAAAATCTGCTTTCCCACCAAGGATATGACAAAAGAAATATATACTCCCTAAACCCCTTAGCTCATCATTCAAAAAATTTCTGAAGTCTTCGTGTTTTTCCAAAGTAGAGGATGAGTTGTCAGTTCCTTAAATTTATTTCAGAACTTGGCATCATTTAGGAAATATGCAGTCATTTCAAAATGTAGTGACCTATGTCATATTGAATCATGAACATTTTGGCCTTTGTTCTATTAAATAATGCATCCTTTGTGTAATGCTTTTTGGACAGTGTCTCCAAAAACTACGTATACAAGGGCATAAGTTTAACACTAGAAAACAGAAACTTTTAAAATTTAGAATTAATATTATGGAATTTATCAAATAATTAAGAAAATAATGGAGCCAAGTATCATGTAACAGAAAAAATAGTAAAGATTTTATTGCCTGTAATATTGATGTACTACATGATAAACTGTTCACCTAATGTGTATTGAGCATAAGTGAAGACAATATAGGATTTAGACTTCACTTTTGAACTCTTGCAATATGTACCTGAGCTACAGAGTCCAAAAGTCTTTAGTTTTAGTAGGTCAAAGCTTTGTGTCTTGTTAATACTTTGACAAAGCTCCTATTATCTGAACAATCCTTACAGAGGATAAATTCCTTTATCATATTAGCAGCCATTCCAGAATGCCACAGTCTCCCACAAAATGCCCCAGATTCTAACAGAATACCCCATCAAAACCAGATGACTGAGATATTGCCCAGAAAAATTGTTTTGATGGGACATATCTCTGGTAATGCCTTAGCACAGCCTTATGAGTATCATGACTCCCATGCAGCCACACTCCCAGTGACTGTGGCTCTCAGGAGTTCTTATAAGAAAAAAAATTACTCTCAAATTACTCTCAGTCTGGCCCCAGGCTTTATCCATTTCAGTTTCCTTAGTTTCTCATGTGAAGTTGTTCTATGGGAAAATCAATAGGAAGTCCAAAGATATGATGCAGTAGGATCAACAAATTTGGCCTTCTTTACCTGAAAAAACTGTGTGCCATATTTTCTCTATATAGCTGTGCAAATGGAACTGCAATCTGGTCTAACACTTGCAGGGGACTCATAAATGACTCTATAGAAACACATTTTTGTGCGCTGCTTCTTTCTGCAGTAAACTGATTTTGTTCCTTTAAAGAGGTCAATGTAAAGTGTTTACATTGCTATATCTTAATATTTCCCATGTGCTTCTCCTAACAGGATGAAGGAAGTAACAAAGTGTCACCTGTGTTGCAGACTTCAGTAAGATGTTATTTCAGTATAAATTTATTTTTTTAACAGGAGAGAGTTTCGTTTCCCACGAAATGGAAGCAGAAGTAAAATTCAATGACGCTAGGTTTAATGTATGAGTCATCTAAGCAAATTAACTATTTCTCCTGTATATAAAACATTACTCACTTCAAGCCATAAATATATAATTAAAAATATAACAGTCTACAAATAGAAATGCAAGCACATACTTAAAGTTTTCTCAGATACCTACAATATCTTAGCTTCAGCACTTCAACAAGTCAGTTCAGTAATTTAAAAGTCTGGTTTTTTGTCTGAGTATTATAATTACTGTAAGGAAATCTATTCAGGGTGTTACATGGCCAGTAGCTAACCATTAGTGTGAACAACTCTAGTCATTTGTCAGAAAGCAAAGAAACCCCAGAGCGCACCTGTGTTTCAGTATAAAAATGTAATCCTGTAGCAATAAAGGTAAGCCTCTATTATAGTCAATGAGTTTTGAAACCACAAAAAGGGACTGGAAAACTTCAGCCTTTGCCTTTTCAAGAACCATGCAATGACACTGCATCAGTGCCTATCTGTCAACTACGGGTTTTTAAAATTAAATTCCCCTGGCATAGAGTGCCCTGCAGCCATGGGGCATGACATTCTCCAGGCAAAGAGAGCCAAACTCAGGACCAGGTAACACAGGTGTGAGCAGAGTGGCACTGTGCATGGAGGCAATTATGTTTCTTCATCCCAAAGTCTCTGCACTGCTCCGTTTTCAAGCAGTGAATGTGAAGGGTAGAATAGGAGTCAGCATCTTTGTCTGCTGTCCCATCTCTCCCTTGGCTAGCAGAGGTGCCAGACATGACAGGGCACACTGCACCATACCAAAAGACAAATGATTCTCCTTGAGTGCCCTGAGCAGTGCAGGGTGATGTTCTATTCTTCCAAAAGCAGTAACTCCCAGAGGTTCCACAAGGCAATCAGAGATCTGCATGACCCTGACTGGATCCATCCCGAAACAGTCTGGCACCCCAACAACCTAGGGACATCCAGAAAGTGACATTAACAATTCACTTCAGAGAAAGTAACAGATTTGTCTAATTCATAAAGAAAAAATGAGGTGAGAAATTCCCACAAAAGAGGGTTTCAGTCCAAAAAGCACAAGCAACCCGTGCTCCCTCTAAGCCAATCCACACCAGGCAAATGATGTCTGAGTCTTGTTAAAGAAACCTTTTTTGAACAGCTTGATTGCTATTATGAACCTTGCAGTGGGAGTTTGGTTTTAGCATACGTGAAAGTATGGTGTGCTCTGCTTTATGTATATAAACAATTTCCCCTAGTAACATAGTAAACATAGCACAGACTAGATATGGCCATGAAGCCCAAGCACCTCCTTTCAGAGCCTAGCACTTTTGAATTACTCTCCTTGTTGACTGAGTTTTGCAGCAAACAAACAAACGAACAAAAAATCTTTCAATAATCTAAAATAAAAAAAAAATCTTTCAATGTTAATAAAGTCTTTGTGATTATAGAAAAGGAGGATATATTTGGGGTAAAAAAAGAGGAAGACAAGAAAACTTAAGGCAGATCTCTAATGTTGTTGTGACTTAATCAACAGACAAACTGCAGAGAAGAGGAATAAACAGACCATGCTGTAGGATCCAGCACATTTAGAGGGTCTGGGTATGTAAGTGATACAGAAGGCCTTTTATGCTGTGAAAGAGGCAAACCCATGTGCATGGTATGCTGCTGACTTTGCAACACAAAAGCTTGAACAGAGAGTACTATACAGGGTTCTGAAGGAAGTTGCACTTCTAAGAGTATTTAGAAACTCAAACCTTTTAAGAAATGCAGGACACCCTGATATAGGGAGTGTTCATTAAAAAAAATACAGTCAAACAAAGAAACAAAACCAAACCCCAAATGAGATTCTTTTAAGCACTTTTTGTGCCACCCTACATATTTCAGAAGTATTGGAACACTGTCTTAAGGGTTAAGAGTGCTGTTCTGCTTTACTGGAGTGTCCTCATAAAAGGTCAAGGAGAGTGTTCTCCAGTGGCACTGTCAAAGAGGGCAGGAGCAGATCACAGTTTAAGGCTCTGAGGACAAGAATGCACCTCCAAGACTGCACATGATTTTGAAGTGAGGTAGGAAGATCTTTTTCTAATAATCTACTAGGCATCTATTCAACTTGTGAATATATATTCAAACTATTCTGTTTACAAGATGTTTTGAGATAAAACCCAAAAGCAGATTTCTATGAATTTCATAATTGCAACAAGAAAAAAAAAAAAGTTTTTTCATCTCAGAGCAACAAATTGATCTAAGACAATGGAAACCTTTACACTCTTGACACAGAGGCCTTCTGGGTCTTGCCAGCTGCCTACAAAGCCCTCTTCAAAAAGGCTGCTTACAAAGGATTGAGACTTAAACATTCTGAAAACAAGATATGGTTACTCTTTGACTTGTGAAATCAGTCATTCACTGTTAAATATTGTGGTCTCTCTATCACCTTTCTCTTTTTCATTACTTTTATTTACCACACAAGCTTCTTTTCTTTTTCTTTTCTTTCTTTTTTT
>VZRH01007888.1:84266-96788 GCA_013397555.1 Urocynchramus pylzowi
TTTTTTTTTTTTTTTTTTTCTTCTTGCATTGGCTCAAATGGCAGTAAAGGATTTAAACATGTCACCTAATCCACCCTGTTGGGGCAATGTCAATGAGCCCATCCCAGTGGGCCACATTTTCTTCCTTTAACTGCTTCTTTTACAAACTGCTTCATCCAGCTCTAGATTGACCAGGAAATTTTACAGCTTTCCAAAACTTAAAAAAGCTTTTCAACCACTTGTCTGCATATTGCAAAAAACACCCCACTAAAAATTAGGTTGTCAGAAATTCAGCATCCAAAGATTCACATGGCTTTTATTAAATCAAATCAATCAAAACAAAAAAAAAACCCTCTGAAATAGGTATCAATGTACTTAATGCACTTTCCACACATCTTTCCTGTAACACAGATACTCATTAATGGGGACCTACCTGGTTTCTAAGCAAATATTCTACAGAGCTTGCATAAAAAGACTTTGAATGTGTTATGCTGCCCAAGTATCTTCAAGCAGTAGAATAACCAATGATTCATGGTCTGAGACTCTGAAGGGCTTCCACAGAAAACAAAAAGGAATAAATAATGACAGAAAATGTTGACAGTGATGTATCAGTCATGGCTTTTTTTTTTTTTCTCAGTAGACAAGGGACACCAATTTTTTTTTTTTTTTTTTTTGTAAATAGGATTTTCATCATGTCTCTGGCCAGCCTGGTGATATCACCCTAGCCTTGATGAGAATTCCATAACAAGCCTGAAGAGTAAGTATCAGACATTAAATCAAGGCCCTTTTGTGAGTACACTGTAAGGCAATAAAGTATAATCAGAGCAGAATTTCCCATTTTCCTTCCATATTTCTAGTTCTTTAAAACAGAATAATTTACATTTTTGTTTTTTGTTGTTTTTTTTTTTTTAATCTATCTTTATAATATTTGGATGTTTCCAGCAACTGTAAATCAGAATAAAATTAATATTTTTCTATATTTTGTGGAAGATCCAAATTTTCAAAATTTTATATAAGTACAGGAAAATTCAGAAAACTCACTTTAAACTTTACTCAGACATTTTTCTTTTCTAAAAAAACCCACTTCTGTGAACTTATGTCCACATGCTTAAAAATCTTGATGTATGCATAAGCTTTATGATGGATTAAGGCTGTAATTAATTAAAGCTGCAGGTTTAGCTAATCATCTCAAAATTTAATTTTCTTCAAAATCCCTCCAACTTTAATACTAATATTAGAAAGAAAAGTAGAAGTGGCATCTTTTTGTTCATTTCCCAGTCAGTGAGAATGAGGGCCTTTTATCAGCACTTTTCAGGCAGGGAAAATTGATGAAATGGAGAAAGTTTGGTCCAATTAGAAAAGTAAGTCAGTCAGGTTTTTTTTTAGATAAATCCACAGAGATTATGTTAGACAAGGATACAAAAAAGCAGACAAATTGAGTTGTCTGTGTCCATTAGGGTTCTTGGGGCAATACCTTGTTCTTCATTCATGTAAGCAGCAAGACTCCTTCTAATCTGCCTGTGTGCCAGTGGTCAGCCTTAGCCTCAATGGTCAGTGGACAAGGTTCTTGAAACAGAATTTGGAACAGTTCAGCTCCTCAGAATAAAAGAAAAAAAAATCTCTAGAAATTACATTCATTTGACATCTACAAGGTTTTGAAAGCAATGCAGAGCTTCCTTATGTGTTTTTTACATCACATGTAGGTCTGTATTCTATGCCAGGTTAGATGTGCATTAAAATGATAGCACGAATTCTGATAGGTCAGTGATCATTACAATAATGGAATATTATGCAAAGTTATATTTCTTTTTTAAGAGAAGGAAAAAAAAGTTGCATAAAACATTAAATCAAATTTTGTATTAGATTTAATGAAAGTTTTCATTGTATAGAATCAAAAGGGACTAATTTGTTTTAGTTTTGAAGACTGTGTATACAAATCAAAAATTGTGTGAGCTTTCCAGCTAACATGAAAAATAAATAAAAATAGATTTAGTGACAATGTAGCAAAGTAACATTAAGATTCATAGGATAAACTAGAATTGACTATTTTTTCAATCTAATAAGGTAGTTGTAAGATCAAAGTAGTTCTAGAGAGAGAAATTTTTGACCTAAAATTTTAGTTAATTTTGATTAGTTCAGAAGAAAACCTTTCTTTTTTTTGATATGCAGAAAATGACAACAGAGAATGCACTGGCACTAAAGAAGAAAAACAAAACAAACCCATTCAGTTTCTGCTGCATTCTTTACTTTCTGAACCCAACGTGACTGTAATTTAGGTGTCAAGTAGAATTATGTTGGACAGGTTTTCCTTGTCCTTGTTTGTTCATATCACAACATTGGCATGTTTTTACAGTTCAGCTGGAAAGAAACAAGAGATTTAAACTAAGGGACTCAGGTTTGAAATAACAGTAACAGAAGGAGAAGCCTGAGCAGTATTTTTCTGCACCACAGTTATCTGTAAATATCTCATATAAATATCTATTTTATGAACAGAGGGTTAGTTCAGAGTGACAAATAATTATATCCTGAGTCCTTGAAGGAGAGGAAAAACATGACCTAAATACTTACTGTGACCCCATGACAAAGGCAAGGTTTTGTATTCTCCCCCCTCCTCCCCATCCCAGAGCTGTGTAGCAGAAAGCACACAGTGCTTGGCAGTGGCTCAATGCAACATATTGTTTCTCATCCCACCTCCAAGCTGGATTTGAAGGAAGGTTTTCTGTTTTAGACATACATAGAGTAGCTGTGAGGAAAGATTCATCTTAAATCTGCAAAATCAGAGGAAGTCTGACTTATGTCCTATAGCTTGTTTTACCCATTTCAATATCAATAGTATAAGTCTTAATAGAGGCTTTGCATTCTCTGTCAATGATTACTATTCTTTCTAAATCCCTGATAAGACACAGTGACCATGAATTACACATTTTGTGATGAAAATGCTTTAGAAAGTATTTCTTTTTTCAATTGCTATGATCACAGAATCCTTATGGCTGGAGGGGAGCTCCGGGGATCCCCCAGTCCAACCCCCCTGCCAAGGCAGGGCCACCTGGAGCAGGTGACACAGGAACATCCAGGTGGGTTTTGAATGGCTACAGAGAGGGAGGCTCCATGACCTCCCTGGGCAGCTGTTCCAGTGCTCTGCCATCCTCAGTGTAAAGAAGTTGTTCCTCATCTTGAGGTGGAACTTTTTTGGTTTAGTTCATGGCCATTACTCCTTGACTTCCTGCTGTTATTATGGGAAATTTATTCTTTATCCTTCTATTTTGCCTTTCTTCTTTCTAATGAAAAAGAGTACCTTCCCAAGCTTTATTTAATATATTTTTTTCCTCCTAATAATTTTATTATGATTCTCTGATTCTTCTACACATATTTAAAGATCTAATAACTGCAAAACATTTGATGCGTGGATTATGAGACTATTGATTTATTGCTTATTATCTCCACCTCCCCAGATGATCTTTATGTCACTCATGTAGTGTATCTTGGGGATGACTGTAACATTAATTAATTTATTTTAGCCTCATGGAGTTTCTTTCCCTATCACCTACATAGATCCTATATGACAGGGGTATTTTCTGTGTTTGCTTCACAGATTATACATTTTCAAAAATTATTATTAACATGGAACAGAAACATTTTAAGTATATGTTTACTAGGAGGAAACTGAAATTGAATTGCAGGAAGAAAAGAGTAGATTTGCACTGAAACATCATATCTGAAAGACATCATAGGGATTTGGAGCTACGTAGAAGTTGATGATATAGAGATAATGGAGATGGAAATAAAAGTTTTAACTGAAATATTTGAAATCTATTTTTTTTGTTTGATTGTTGCTATTTTGTTAACTTGAAAAGAGAAATCTTTACATTCTAATAGAAAAATGTGTAATGTCTTTGATCCTGTAAACTTTTCATCTGTCAGAAGTGATGTTTTTCCTCAGCATTGCCAATGATTTCATAATTCCAAGTCCTTACATTGAAGGATCTGTGTATTAAAGATGTGTTGTGAAGGGTGTGGATACAACTGTGACTCAGACAAGACCTGAGGAGGAGGTATAAAGGAAGCTGCTGCTCCAAGGGAAGTTCTGAGCTGTTACCCCTCTTAGACAAGTCTGTAGGCCATGATTCTTCCATTTTTTCCCAGATTTAAATTATGATGTGCAAACATGGATTCATCTGTTTGAAATGCATATAAAGTTGGTTAAAGCCAACCCCTCTCTGTGTGTATACTCTAGAGGGGACCTCTGAGGGCCCTTGCCTGAGATACACAGCTCAACTTGCAGTCCAGCCCTTTGAATGCATCAGAAATAGTGAACCAAAGTAGAGACAAAACTTTGCTTCTTGTTCTTTCAAACAGCCTCTTTCAGTGGCTTAATACACAGGCTTTTGCATATATTTTAACTTTCTGTAATTTATTTTCCTTATCTGTAACAGAGGCAGCAGCAGATGTACCACAGACTGAATGCAAAACAAATTCTTCTAAAGAACTTTTTGAGATCCTAAGGTAGAAGGTATATTGTAAATGCTAAAGATAATTATAATTATACATACTAATTTATCTTTTTGTCACTATGAAATTACCTTAATAGAGCAGAATTTTCTTAATTGCAATATACCCCTGTGGAATCAGGAATGTGCCATTTGACCAATTGTCCTAATTATTTGAGATCCTGAGGAATACATCACACTGGGAGATTTTTTAAATTACTATAGAAACAGGCTTAGTGACGGAACAAAGCTTTCCCTATGTACATGCTTGATAACACTATAAAAAATCACACCAAAAAATGAAATTAGAAACAGTCATGCATTATGAAACCCTAAATATTTTATTCAATTATCTTCTTGACAGGGTGGGAAAAATTTGAAGTAAAATAAGAGGCTGACAAAGTAGGGTATCTGTGTAGAAAGTTGTTCCTGTTAACCTCAGTGACTTAAATTTTGCCAGGCCAACTGTTCTGCCATTTAATCAGACCAACCACCACCTTCATCCACTACTTTTAATTAAAATACCCACTGCACTGTTACTTCATTTTGCCTCTTCACTTTCACTTATTTCTCCTGAGTGTTTTGCCTGGACTAGGAGTTTTCTCATTTAAATATATTTAAAGCACTGGCCATTGCAAAGCCCTGCTATATTATGTAGAAGCAGTTGCAACACAAATAAAACCAATACTGGAGTACTTTAGTCTCTTCTAAATAGTTCCCTTTATCAGAGTATTGCATCACCTTAATTGCTTTATACCAAAGGACCCAGATATTACTCTAAGTAAAAGTAATACCATTTTGTGTTATTACCATCTTACTTCTACTATACTGGTAGTGTTCCCCATGGCTCTCTCATCTCTCCCTCCCCACTTCCTCCCTTTATTACTAATACTACTACTACTACTGCTAATAATAATAACAATAATATCATCATTACTACTACTACTACTACTGTGGACAGTAATTTTGAAGCAAGGAAACACAAATGTGTGTCATATCCTAAATTAGACAATTTTCTAAACTCTACTTGGTCAGGCATGACCTGACCCCTTCATAGCAAGTTGAATAAGTGTTCCTCCACTAGTTGCAGACAGCAGTATAATCAAGAAGTGAAGGCCTGGATATGACTGTTATAAATAATCCAAAAATTATAATTAGATAAAAATTACATTTCACTAAGAATAAATAAGCATCTGTGTTAACAAAAACAAACAAACAAACAAACAAACAAACAAAAACAAAAAAAACCCCAAACAAACAGAAAAAAACCCCCAAGTTAAAGCCCATTAGGTCCCACACAAGTTACAGACAGTATCACAAACTCCTTCCCATCCCGCTTTGCACATGAAAGGATGGGTATCAAAGAAATTTGGCAAGGGGTTATCTAGGAATGAGGCTTCTTACTGCTGCTCAGTGATGGGGCTTCTCCTTCCAAACACAGAACATAATGCTATTAATTCTTATTGTCCCTTTAAGGGTCATAATGCAGTCTTGGTCACAAATTTGCATAATGTGTCATGGTACCTGGTCTCACAGATTAAAAAAGGAATACCATTATGAAAACTATTTTAAAAACCCTCAAAAAACAAATAAACAAACAAAAAAACCCAGTGGCAATCACATATGTGCAAGAGTTCCACAATCTAATTCTTTAAGCTTCCAATCCAGAGGCCTGAGGTCAACATAAAGTTAAATAAAATATTCAAGAGTCACACTTGCCCCTGTGATGAGAAGAAAAATACCCTGGCAGCTTCCTAAGCCAGCAGTTTCCTGAAAGGGGAAAACCTTTCCCCAGACAGCTTGATTTTTACTGTTTCAGGGGAAGTTCAAAATTAACATTAGGAAAAGGTTTTTCACTGGAACAGACGCCCCAGGGAAGTGGTCATGGCACTAAGCCTGTTACAATTCAAGGAATGTCTGGACAATGCACTTTGTCATATGGTTTAGTGTCGGGGTCTTCTCTGCTTTTTGAGATGACCCCAGGTGTTGGTGGAAGTTGTTTTTTCCAACTTAGTTGTCTAAGAAGGAGTTAGGAGTCTTCTGTTCGTGTTTTCAGTGATGTTTATTATTTCTTATCTAAAATATTTTTTGTCTGACCTGCTGAGTTTTGGTTAGTAAGTCAGTCTAAGGTGCACAGCCCTCCAAGTGGGCTGGTGCTATCTTTTATATTATGAACTATGTATTAGATATTTATAATTGTGTGTCAATCTTTAACACTTATGTTAGACAGTGATTTTTTACTCTAAACTAATTTAAGAATGTCAACATCACCTAAAAGATGGATGTCAGGAAGAAGAAGGAAGAAGGAAAGGGCACGCCCCAATCCCTCCATCTTAGGATTTTAGACCCCCCTGTACTAAATCTCAATTTTTTTCCTTTTACTTTCTAACTACTGTTATTGGGCTGTCTAAACTTTTGTGACTTGTGATTCCTCATATAAGGTTGGTAATTTGTCCCATAGGTTGAAATCAAAGCCCCAAGTGTTTTTGGCCTCCTGTCAGGGCCGCCCAGACCCCTGCCCGGGGTTTGGGGCACGAAGAGGAATGTCTTGGATTCTGACAGTTTAGTTTTAAGTAGTCCTTCAATGATCCTCATGGTTCCTTGACATATTTTAAGATTCTATAAAATCATGTGATTTCAGTCACACCTCAGTGTGAAATTACACCCCTTTTCCTGGCTTCAAAAATACATTACTTTTGAGCCCATAGGTATAAAATGAGCTGTTTATATGTTGCCTATTTGTTTGAGAACAAGAATGTCTAATGCCTGCAAAGAAAATTTTCAGTCTCCTTCCATCAGATATTTGCTGTTGCTTCCCAGACACATAAAGCAGGCAAACCCAGTATCAGTATACCTCTGTAAATTGGGAATATGGATTTTAATGCTAGTTAGAAAAATAAGACAAATTATTTCTGATGTGCATAGAAAGTTTATCATTATCCCTTCAAAAATACACAAAATTATAAACATAAGCAAGCCTAAAAAATCCCCTGTTATCTGTAGAATACAAGAACAAGAATCCCCAGAGCTACATACAAGCCACTTGTACATTATCTAGCTGAAGACCTTTTCTTCCTCTGCATATAATTTATTACATTCTTTTCCTTGTTTTAATATTGAATTTTAGCTCAATTCCTCTCCATTTGCCTAAAGCTTATATTAAGGATTAAGTAGGTCTTCCAAAATGTTGCACAAAATAATTTCTTTTCATTAGGAAGTATCTGGTGAATTGGCTAGTTATATTTCTTCAATTCCAGACATTAGCTAAAATATGCAACTAGTTAGTTAATTCTAATCTACTATTTCACACAGTTAATGAATTATTCATAGGTTCATGCAGCTGCTGAAGTACTGCAAAAGCTTAAATTTAGCACTCAGATGGCACACGTGGCAACTTGGCAATTATTATTTTTTGGAATATGGCTTTAATTTAAATTCATATGTGATTGATGTGATATGACATGCTGAGAGTTCAACAGATAGTTTAATCAACAAATGGTCCTTATGAATAATGTTGATAGCAAAAGTTCTATTCAATTTCATGTCACTTTCCTTATCCTTAAAATGAATTTCAGTTCTTGTTCAGCTCTCGATATTCAATGTGTTTTCTTTCATTAGAAATACTAAAGGAGGATGGACAGAAATGCAAATAGGAAATAGATTATGGTAATATTTAATATTTTTTATGAGTTTCATTTCCATTTCTACTTATTTATCTTCACTGTCTTGGACTCAGTCCAACATTTTCTACCAATAGTAGAAAAGTTTTAGATCAGAACAATGATCTATCAATATATATATAAAAAAATGGAACAGTGTTGCCCTAATTGGCATGAATATTTTTTATTTATAAGAAGAAATTCTAATGACAGTTAATAAAGTTTCTTAATTTATAATGATTGAAATATTATGAAGAGGTAGAGCAATTATTTTCATGACACTTGAGACAGCTTTCCTTTAAAGATACTATGGCAGCAAGAAACAAATTTGTAACAAGCTAGATCCATGGAAGCATGGAAGTGCCAAATATCTTTCACAATAAATTTCATAGACTTTTGTTTTGTAACAACTAAAATTCAAGTAGCTATTTTTTTGAAAAGTAAAGGAGAAAATAAAGGCAGGATCATGGGTATTGGCTTGGTCTAGAAAAAGTAGATGTATGATCTCACATATGGACGTTGCTACAGATGCAAAATGTTGCCTCCAGCATAAATGTTATGCTGCCATTCATAACTCAGTAAATAACTGTCAATCCTCAAGAACATGGCTCCAAAAATGAAGATGAATTCAGGAAGAAAAATCACAGAAAGTGATTTCCAAGCATTGTTACCATGGTTTTGCTTACTGCTCCTGTGTAAAGACATTGGGTAAAAGACACAGCGAGGCTTACTTTGCCCCTTGGATTACACTCTGAACAATTCCCATTCCTCCTGAACCACCTTTCCCCAAGTGGGAAGTCAACTTCCCACAAGCACACATCTGTACATCCTCTCAAACACTGCTACAGGCAGCAGCTTGTAGTCCTGCTCGATGAAGGTGCTGGATGCACTTCCAATACCTTTATTTCCCCTCTCTTACCCCACTCCCATTGTGCACTAAGGCATGTGACCTGCATCTTTCTCTAAGAATGAAAACTAGGATCCAAATATGCCTTTATTTTGTTGCTTTATGTTCCAAGTCTCCTATTAGAAGCTACCTTACGATGTCTCCAGCATTACCAAAGAATAACACAGATTACCTTCTGAGTTACAATAGGCAAAAGGAAGTAATGGGATTTAAGGACATTACAGTGAGGATGAAATCATTGTTGAGGGTACATAAAGGCTGACAGCCTTTTAGGTAGTATTTCTTTCAGTAAATGTCTACAAAAATATTTTCAGTTAGTCATCCCATTGTTCTGTTCCTCTGTAAATTTTAACAGTTCTAGGAAGATTCGACTCAAATCAGAGATGTTGACTGGAAAAAATATTCTGTGATCTTCCATATAACTAAATTTAATGAACATAGAACCTAATCTTTCACAAGCCCATCTTCCTTTCCTTGTTACAGGTCATCTAGTATTTGGAGCAAGCACTTAAAGCATGGATGCTCTTCTTATATGCCTTAGAAAAAAGTTCCTATTTGAGACATTGAAAAAATATATGCTGTTTAAATTGACTTGTTGAGAATTCACATATGAATAGAATGAATAAATGTTCTACCTGGGGAGTACCTCTGAGACTCAGAAATTCCCCAAGTGCACGAGCAGATGGCACAATCTACGCTTCAACACAGGGGCTGCATGCTCTGCTGAAAAAATGTTAAGGTGTATTTGTTATGCTCAAAATATTTATCTCAACAAAAAAGAAAAAACCCCACATTTTATACAGTATCCTGAATTTATTTAGCTGTGTGATAGAAATTACAAGGAAAAAAGGAGAAAAGAAAACTATTTTAGAGGAAAATCTCAAAAATAATACTGTTATAATTGTTATGCAGAAACTTATTGGATTTTGTACTCTTTTCTGTGGGGTTATTCTTCCCCCTCCACTGCTTCTATAGGTCTTAGAGTCTGCAGCATTATAGCAGGAGTGGAACATTGTAGCATGGTATCAGCCATCCATGTCCATCTCTCAGGTGCATCATGTTGATGTTAACAGCTTCTTGCTCCTCATTTCAGGCCAAATGTATATTTCTAACATAGTTTCTCCCTCTTGTTTGGTTGGGTTTTTTTTCCCTGCTTGTGGTTCCTTTTTTTGTTTTTTTTTTGTTGTTGTTTTTTGGTTTTTGTTTTATTTTGGGGGAGTTTGGGGGGGTGGGGTTGTTTTGTTTTGTTTGGATTTCATTTTATTGGGTTTTTGTGGTGGTTTATTTGTCCCTAATGTATCTTAATTCCCCATATGTCAAAAAAAATCTTTCCTATTTCGCATACTTGCTCTCTGTTCTCCTGTTACTTCTAAAATTCTGGTTTTACACAGATGTGAAGGCAATATTTCTCTATCAATAGGTAATTGACCACTCATGAGTTTTTTATAGCCCTGGAAGTCCTCATATCACCAGGTGCCATCTCTGTCATCATCCCATCCCTGTATGCTCTCTACACTGCATGATCTTCCCCCACATTTAAGGGCTCTGCTTCACTCCCAGTCTTTTATTCCATTACACTCTTCATCATTATGGTATGGTCATAAATAGCTCATTCTACACAAAAAAGTTACTTAGTAGTACTATCTAAACAAAAATTATACTACTTGGTTGCACAAAGCTCAGCAAAATAAAACAAACTAGGAAATAGCCATTAGAAAATTTGTCATTAGAATATTGCTTTTACAGCTGAACATTGTGAAACACAGCTCTTAGCAGGCCAAAAGAAGTCCTGACAAAGCCTAAAAAGTCCTGAGGATTTGCAGAGCTACTGTGAAGCCTGAAATCTGTCATTAGCAAGGTCAATAATGTATTTACTGGGTTACAGGGCTTGATGCTTGGATTGTCTCTCAAACATTCAGAATAGCAAGACTTGCCTAGAACATGTGATGGATTTTTTCAGAATAATATAAATACATATTAATTAAGTTGACAATGCAAAATTTTAACAAAGTTACTGGAGTTTTACAATTTATGATATGCTACTGAAGGAAGACAGATCACTGAATGGCTCATCTAGAATATAAACTGAATAATCATAAATGGATTTTTTTTTTCAGCAGAAGATGATTTTGATTAAGGGCCAAGCTTTGCCAAAGTTACATAGGCACAGCTGCTACTGATGCCAATTGTAGTTATGGTGGTGTGTATCTGAGTAAAGGATCTGTTTATGAATAGGATGGAAATTGTATTATTATTTGCTTTCAAGGACTAACAGGACTCTAGAACCTCATATTTTTCATATATATAAGAAAAGGAACTGCTTGATAGGGCTAAAAATAAATTGGAACAGATTATATCACTTTAGTGGAGTAGTACCTATTTGCCTATCTGATAAACAAGCTTCCTGATTCAGTAGAATTATATCCTATATAAGTTTTCAACATAAATAAGAGAATGAAAAAAAAAGTATCTTAGAATCTATAAACATTTCCCAAAGTTCAAGATAAAATATTCTACAGAAAAAGTAGAATGCTTTAAGAGAAGTCCTTTCTGAAACCCTTTTTATGAATGACATTCTTTTTATAAATGCAGGTTTTATTATTTTAGATTCAGGTAGTACTCCCATCAATTTAATGAATTTCGAACTTGGAACAAAATCACTTTGCCACACTCATTATGAAAAATTGCCAACACATATGTGAGATTTCTATTGAAAAACTATTCATCAGAAACTCAGATGACCAAAAAGACAATAGCACAAATAACTCAAAAGATCTTTCAATTAAATCCACATTAGTATTTTGTGACTTGCATTTCTGGAGTCTAAATAATACCACATATATGTTCCTTTCTTTCAAGATCTGCTTCCCTTCTCCTTAATATGTTCCAAACTCTGAACTTTTCAAATTTCACCTGAAAAGTTCATCCACTCATGATATTTAATAAAAATAGACACAGTCTAATATGCAACCTATATCTCTATTTTCTTGTAAGTTAATCCACAATGTCAGCAGTACAATAATACCTATTTTTAGGTATTGCAATGCACTGTAGTAAAAGCAGTTTAATAAAAAACAACCAAATGCTCATTTTTTAAATATAGAAAATATTTAAAACTTCATGAATCACCACCTAAATAATTTGAATCTAAGCATTTTAGAAAACACCATCATGACTTTCCTGATTATACAAGCTTTAGACAAAACAGCAATTTATTTCAGTCAGTGACCATGAAGTTGCCCACAGATGAACTATACATTTTATGAGCTTTATTACCTTTCTAAAATATACCTATTCTTCCTTTACATGCACTTTTGACATAGAAGAATGGGCCTTCAAATTTCCTGTAAATATTCCAATAATATTGAGAGGGTAGATGTGGAAAGGTAGAGAGTGAGGTTCAGGTAAACACATTGTCCTTATCCTTCTCCTGTGTAATAAATATTAAGTGTCTAATAATATTTTGTGTTTATCATTATATATATATATA
>VZRH01007888.1:96818-132714 GCA_013397555.1 Urocynchramus pylzowi
TATATATTTAATTTCTTTTTAAGGTGGTCATGAGAATGAGAAGGACCTCTCTGTATTCTCAGTGTAGAAAAGTGCAGCATTGTCACATGAAAACAGGCAGGCTGCTGCCCTCTCCCTTCAGTTTCATAGGACTATGACAGAAGTGAATGCAGAACTGTTTTCTGCTCTTTGCCTGGCTCTTTGTTGCAATCTTAAGTTATTTTTACCTCCTGTCTTTCTGAGTGGGAATTTATTTTAACAGTAGTGTCAAATTGGTAGAAATGAAGCAGGACTTTGGGGCTGATACCAGAAGACAGAATGAGCAACAGGATTTCAATAGCAGCAGTGAGTTATTGCAGCAGCTCAGTTTGTGCAGCCAAGTTCTTAGTCAGCAACATGCCTTGGTTGACATGAAATTTTATGGAAATAAAAAAATCCCCTGTGAGTAGTTGTCAAGCTGACTGACACAGCTCATTCCAGAACAATTGGCTTTGTGTCCCATAAGAATAGGAAAAAAAAAAAAGAAAAGGAAAAGACAAAGAAAAAGGAAAAGGAAAGAAAGGGAAAGGAAAAAAAGGGAAAGGAAAAAAGGAAAGCATTTAAAGGAGTGTCACAGTGAAAGGGGGATGAAAAGAACAATCAAAACATGTCTGCTATGTTGTTATGAAAATGTTGTTTCTATGGGAATGCCTTGACCTGCAGCACTAGGGTTCACAGACAGGGCATAACCAAGGACAGGTCACTCCACTGACACCAGCAATGCTTTAGCTTTACTCTATTTTTTAGTCTCTGTTTCTCTGTGTTTTCAGACATGCTTTCACTCAGGAACAACCTAAATATTTTTGAGCTTGTAAACAGACAATCCCAAAAGTAAAAGTTCCAATTTCAGTGAGACCCTCAGCAGAAGTTTGTATCAGCCAGAGCTTGTATAGTTTTTCAAGGCATTACATCCATTAATTAAGAGAATAATAATTTGGGGATTTGGTGTTTATATTTTTCTTTCTGTTTCAGCCATCTAGATTTAAGAATGATATATCCTATTTTTGAGGAAATGAAAAAATCTGTGGCAAGCTATACCCAGATACCCACAGGAAAAAAATAACAATTATCAGAAGAAAAAAGAAAAAAAAAAAAAGAAAAAAAAAAGGAAGAAGAAAAAAAAAGAATAAAAAAAGAGCAGACATTAGACATTAGACTCCAACTAAGTTCCTGGCTTTACTATCACCCATGTTTAAAGCAAATGAATGTGTATATAACCTCAGAATTTGGGAGTTACACAGCTCTCTACTGGCACGGCATTTTGAAAGCAATTAATTTATTCTGGGTTTTACTATGCTGTGCCAAAAATATAGCATTATTCTTCCATGACCTACTTCATTAGGCTGATGGGAATGTTTACTGAACTCTGTAGAGAACTTAAAAAATATGTAATGATTGAGAAAACTTACTATTTTGACTGAAAACAGAAATGGGATTTTTTAAAAAGAGAATGGATATTTTCTACCCAGAATAAAGTCAGTGGGCTGCTTCTGAAATTCTCCTTAATGTTAATTTGCCCTCTTACTCTCCTGAGATAGCTAAAAGTAAGAAAAACAAAACTCAGGTTTCTTGTTTAAATTTTGTTTGGTTTTTTAGCTTGCCATACCTTCCTGCAGGCTTTCAAGCAAATAATTTCAAAGCTTAAGTGTGGTCTTTCATATACTTCTAGTTCTTTAAGGCCTTGACGTTAATACATTCACAGTAGAAAAGATTTAGATGCTATAAATAAGCTGTTATTGCTGTGATCTGAAACACACACACACACACAAAAGGTTCCCATATGTATTTCTAAAGCTGAAAATCCAATGCTCCAAAATTACATTATAGTCCCTTGTTTAGAAAATTGAACAGATATCTATCAAAATGAGTGTCCTTTGGAAAAAAAAAATATTTATTCCTCTGATCCTAATATGATAAGGCTATGTAAAAGAGCAAACAGATATTATTAAATATTCATGGTAGATTATTGGGGGGAGGGCATTGTGCTATTAAGGGTTAAGAACAGAAAATTTGTGTCAGGAAATCTTATACTCTGAAGAGAGCTGTGTCACTCTATTAAACAGTGGAGAATAATCAGGCTAACATCCCACTTGGTAGTAAGCCACTTATAGATGTCAGCAAATATATTTATCCTGTTAGGGAAATTGCCTGGAACAACAGTGATCCTGAGATACAGAGAACAATATCCCTGGACTCAGCTGCTTTTAGAAATCCTGGAAATCATTTACACACCAGGACATCTAAGTGAAGAGTGAGTAAAGACGTATTGGACACACTTCTTGTGTATTTAGAAGTATAACTTTATTGAAAAGATACTGAAGAATAAACAACATCTGCTGCTTTTGGAGATGGAAACTAAAATGCTCTAAGCTGCAGACATAAAAATATGTGGTGCCATTCTGTCCTTCTCCCATTCACACCCAGAAAATAGTCTCTATGTCTATCCTTTGATGATTTGTATCAATAGGCATAAAAGCATGTAGTATTTATGTAAATGTAAAGGTTGTATGGACCAATCTCAATAAAAACGCAAAACCTCAAAAAATGGCACTGAAAATTCAAGTCTGTGTGTAGTTTGATATTATTAGGTTTCTTTCTGCTCTTAAAAGCACCTCTTAGGAAGAAAAAAAATATCTAAAACCAGCTCTATACTAAGTTCTGTTCCATACATTAAAAAGTCAGAAAGGTATGGCAATGAGGAAATAAATATTTAACCAAAATAGAAGGTTCTCACTGAGAAAAAACAAAGGAAATAGAGAAACAATGTTTCCAAACCAATGCATTGTAATAGCATAAAAAAAGTAGAGTTCTTTACAAAGATTTGTACACAAAAAATGATGAATATGCAATTCTGCAATTTTTTGTAATTTTCCTATAAAAGATTGACAAAATTCCTTTGATAGTGAAGAACGAGCATCAGAAAACTACACTGAATTACATTTTTTTTCTTTTTTTCAGATTTGAACAGCTAATCACTACAATGACACCAATATTAATATACAGTCAGGCTGACTTTCTCCCTTGGAGAGTCAAGACTGAGGGCTAAGATGTATCTAAACCACCATAACAATGCATAAACCTAATCCAGGTCTTTATGGTATTTAGGCACAATGATCTCGGAGGACCTTACAGTGCAAAAAAAGCTTATCAATGTTTAACAGGCCTCAGTACAATATTTAATATAGGATTAGAGACAAACAAGGAATACACATCACAAGATCCTTGGGGTTTCTGGCCACCAGCAGCTAAATTTGTTTGTAACTGGTGCATAAGGAACAAAACAGAAAGAAAAATCATCTTTATTCTCCTTCTGTTTGCTTCTGTTTGCTTTAACCAAAAAGCTAATTTTATCTAGAAATTATTTTATTCACCACTAATATTTCACACTTTCCCCAAAAGGGTTTTTAGGCAAGAATGGACAGTGGGGGAACAGCTGATCACTTCTTGTTTCAGACAAAAAAAAAGAAAAGAAGTAGCTTTGAGATGTGTCACTTTTCAGGCTCAGTTTCAAAGTAGCATTTATTGAAGGCTCTCTTTAACAAGGGTATTTCAGTATAGCTGTATAGCAGAATGCAATATATTTTACCTTTGACCATTAAAAATATATTTTCAAAGGATATAGGACTCTTGAAGATACTATTAAAGCTGAATGAAGCTGTTTTCTCTGAGATTAAGTGAAAAAAAGAAGGTTGTAAAATAGTTTTCAGTTTATTTGAAGAATTTTCTAAATGTCCTATGCTGTGTTGTCCTTCTCTTAACTGTGCCAAAACTAGGTTTTATTTTTGCATTTGAAATGCAAAGTTATATGTTTCTTTCATTAAATATAATTAGTCTATGTAGATTTTTCTAAATGCTTGGTATTTGACACTCACAAAAGGATACAGTCCCAAAGTAAAAAGAGTTAAATATGTAAAAAGGTTGAAATTACAGCAGAATTATTTCAAATTAAATTATATCTTTAGGGCAATATGATAATAAATTAAATTTCTGAACACATAAGAGGGAAATGAAGTTCCAGGAAATTTGCTGAATTCTCCTAATATGCATGTTTTTTCTCGTCAGGCTTTATACACTTCCCACTTTTGGCAGGAGGCAAAAGTGCTGCCATTGCTGTAAAGGGCATTTCCACAGTGTTTTAAGTTTGACTCCAATGTTATATATCACTTAAATTAATCCACCTAACTTTTTAGCCTAGTTTTTCAAAACGTTATCAACCTGTGATCTTTGGGTATAATTAGCTGAAACTTCAAGCTTTGGATCAATAATTTAATTGACATGCCTTTGAGATTTGTTAAATCATTGTCTTAAAATGCCATAAAAACTGTGAAGTTCTTGGTGAATAATTTATCCAAAGTGACTTCAGTAAGTCATTCTATAACAAGTCTTATTGATGTTGCTAGCATTGCATGAGGCATGACTTGGCTGAACTGATCTAAAGGCTACCTCAGAAGCAGGAATGTTTCCTCTTCCCATTCTTCCCTGTTTGAGAAAGAGATGAACCTTGCCAGAATCTGTGTTAGCTTTAAGTTTTGATAGCAGTATTGGCAAATATTCCATTTTAAATATTTTAAAACAGAAATTCAGTGTTAAAGGAAAAGTTAAATGTTGATTTGACTACTTCAATATATATGAGTGAAGGAATGTAGGGAGTACATTATAAGGGCTTATCCTTTTATCTCTTCAAAGTTATTGTGAAGGATTACAATTATCAAACTGCAATCTACAGAAGAAAATAGATATTACACATAAAATTATAAAAGAAGGCACTTAGAATTGAAATGAATGCTACCATTATTATCCATAAGAACTTGAATAAGTTTCCTTTATATAATTCAATATAATCCTTCATATAAATACAGGAGTAGAGTGAATAAGTCCAAGAGAATGCATTTTAGTCATTTGAGATTGAGGGTGAAGGGAATTTCTGAACACATAAGAGGGGACTGAAGTTCCAGGAAATTTGCTGAATTCTCCTAATATGCATGCCTTTTCATGGAGTCAGCCAGAATACTTATTAATATCTTATAGATGTGATGTTGTCTCATAAACTTTTGCAATTTTTCTTTTTCCAAACTCACAATCCAATCACAAATGTAAATATAGACACCTTTCTTAAAGTTGAAAAAAATATCTTTTTGGAATAAAGTTTGTTTGTGACCTACCTATGAATGAGGAAAAAAAAAATATTGGTCATAATGGCTGTCAGTGTGATTCAAATCTGGCACAAAAATTTGGGAATGCAGGAATACCTTTAGTTCTAACTTTCTAAAAGGAATAATCAAGAATGAGCACAGTGCCTGGAAGGGCATCCTCTCACATTCTCTGCCATCCAAGAGAATCATTACTTTTGAACTAGTTCTTGACCTGCTGGAAAGAAATGATGAGGGCTCAGACAAGCTGCATGACTTCCTCAGCATTGATATTGCTGGTGGCATGCACAGTTCTTGACTTTCTTCATTACTGCACTTGCATGCTGTGATAGAGATAGAAGGAATAATTAGGAACAACTGCTTTGATTTTCACACTTTCAAATTTGCAGGATACCTTGTAAAAATATAGAAACACACAAATACAAAAATATAGTATATGCATGCACAAGCACACACATGCAAACAAACACCAAAAAAAAATCCATTCATAATATGAAATAATGCCAAAACAAAATTCAATTACTGCTGTACAGAATGTAGGTTACATTTTCAATGTTCCTGTATTTCTTCCATATCAGAAAAAAAGACATTTTGCTGCACTCCTTCTGAATACCTAAGAACATCCATTGATCCAGAAATCACAGCCTGATAAACATTGCTGTACACAGTGTCATGGAAGTAGCTCATTATTTTTCCTATATGAAGCCAGTACACTGCACTATTTATGTACATCCTTTATAACTGTGACAGATCTTTCAGTTGACATTGCTGAATGGTATTCCTGAGGTTTCACCCAAAAACAATCTTATCAAACTACTTGGAAACACTATTATTGTGCAGGCCCTGCAGGTTTTTCTCATTGCACACACTATGACAAAGACCAATTTTTTAGGCAGAAGGGAGGGAAAGGAACTGAACTAGAGATTAGAGGAAAAGTGGAATTTTGAATATTTTGTCTTTTGAAAATTCCTTTTAAACTTTGCAGAAAAAATGCTGAGTGACTGCTACTTAATTTACAGGAAAAAGCAAGACATGCAGGTGCAATGTCCATGAAAATAGAGCTACATTACTACAGTAGACTGTGCTGTTATTAACTGATACTTAATTTAATTATAAATTTTTAAAAATTGCAGTTACTCTGAGCAAAGATAGTAATGGAATTTACACACTTGAGTTTTTTCCTCTCTCCTCTTTCCCTTTTTTCATTTTCTTCTTAGATCAGGAAGAAAACAGCTTACAAGTATTTTTAAGAACTTAAATATACAAAGATTAATATTAGCAATGATACTACATTGTCTGTACTTCTCTGTCTGCACATTTCCTGTGTGCAGAGCCACTGGAGCACTCCAGGGGAGGACTTGTAGATTTATTTATGAAACAGAAACAGAAGTTATCAAATGGAAGAAGGATGATACTATGGCTGGAAGACTAACATGTGGCATAATAAGGCTACAAAACCAATGAGGAAAGATGGCTTGTAATATTTCCTTCTGGCAGGGAGTGGGAAGGACAGGGGTTCAGAGAAAGGGAAGAAGAAAGAACAGAAAGTGAAAACTCCTCTTTAAACTAAAGGACCAGACTGACAAAGGAATAAATGGATCCAAGTAGCCAGGAAGACAGAAGTGTGATTTTATAGGGCAGGTGGACAACAAATCTAAGGTGGACTTTTGCCAATTGCTGAAGGTGTGATATCCCAGAGTTCAAAAGAATTAGACTTGATTACCCTGAATGTCCTCTTGTTCTGAAGAAACACGATTAACAGAGTGTCTCTTCTTTTAGATGCCAACAGAAACATAAATATTATCTGGTTAATGGTTGAACTCAATGACCTTTGAGATCTTTTCCAGCCTTAATAATTCTGATCCTATTATTTTATGAACTATATGCTGATTCAAGTATATTTGCAGATCTATACTTATCAAGTATATGTGAAGCATTACAGTGGAAATTTCCTAATATGTTTTGCTACCTTTCGTGGTTGGATCCTATCTGGGCATGTCATGAATACAAGAAAACAGCAATACATGGTGCACTTGGATAATACATGCCTATGAAATAAAAGTTTCTGTGAAAAAGAAAAGGTTCGTGTGGACACCAAAGGAGCAGGGCTTACTTGAATCTTGGTACTAAAATATCTTCTGATGTAGTATTAGCAGTATTTACAGACATACAAACACTTCCTTTTATGTCTGCCATCCCTTTCCTTTTTATCACCTTATGGTCTAACACCTTGTCACCCCTGATGGAGAAATCTTTGCTAATGTTCGATTTCCAAGGGCACAACATGAACAAGAGTAATAAAAGTCATTCAAGAAGACAGCAGCTGAATTTTAGTCTAGTGCAAGAGCTCTAGCATGTAGCATAATGAAGTTTAATTACTGAAACACCATTGAACTTCTTGCAGAACTAAGCAAAGTAAATAGTCTTTAGTTTTCTGAACTAAATAAAAGTGACCACCGAGGTCTGAAAAGGAAGACTAACTTAAACTATGATAACTTATCTCTTTATCATTTGACAATGGTGTGCCTTTTAGAAGACCATCTACTGAAAACTTCAGTACTGAAAACTGAAACTAGGTTTATTGAAACAAAGTCCAACACAAAGAGCATGAACAATATTATTCAAAATTTTCATAGTTTAAGTTCAATGTCATAATAGTTTAAAACTCGTTAGGCTATGTTTTTTAAACATTACTTTTTTCATCAATAAATAGGAGTTTTCTTTAAAAAAGATAAATTAAAAAGACAACTCAAAAAACTGAAACATTTTGATCTGATAGTCAAGATGGCAGGAAAGCTATTTCTAATATAATGTCTGACTATAACTTTTTTCATAAGCAATGAATGTCAGTTCTACAACATCACAAAGATTCTCCCTTGGGTAATTGTAATAGCACCAATACTGCTCAACATTATAATTAATGATCCAGATGATGGGGTACAGCCCACCCTCAGTGATTTTACAGATGATACAATATTTGAAAGAGTGGCAGATGCACCAGATTGGTGTCCTAATTTTCAGGAGGACCTCAAAAGGCTGGAGAAATGGGCCAAAAGTTTAGGAGATCAACAATGGTAAAGGCCATGTCCTGAGCATGGAGAGGAGTAACTCAAGTACCAGAGTATGCCCCATCTGGAAAGCAGTTTGGCAGGGAATGTCCTGGGTGTCCTGGTGGACACGAAGTCTGGAGTTTGCCTTTGCAGCCAAGAAGGCTAAAGGTACCCTCAGCTGCATTATGCAAAAGTGCTAATAGCAGGTCGAAGGAAGTGATCCTCTTTCTCTACGCTGACAAGACAAATCTGAAGTGTTGGGTCCAGTACTGGGCTCCCCAGAAAGAGAGAGATGTGAACATATTGGAGTGAGTCCAATAAGGGGCTCAAGGACTGGAGCATCTGGCATAAAAGAAGAGGCTGAAAGAACTGTGACTTGTCAGTCTGGAAAGAGAATGCTCAGAGGGATCATACTCCCTGATGGGGGTGTAAAGGGGACAAACATTTCTCAGGCAGAGGGCACAAAATGAGACTCAAACATAAGTAAAATCTTCTTTGAGAGAAGGAAGGTCACACCCGGAAAGGCTGTCTAGAGAAGCTGTGGAGTTTCTATACTTAGAGATATTAAAAACCCAGGGGGACACATTCCTGGCTACCCTGCTCTTGCTGACCCTGCTCTGAGTAGAGGTTTGGACCAGGTGATCTCCAGAGGTGCCTTCCTGCCCCAGCCAGTGTGTGAGTTGACCATTCTGTGTTTCAATGAACAAGTTATATGGCTCAAACCTTTTTTCCAGAGACCTAATTGTATCTCTAGATTGCAATCCTTTTTTCCATGCTTCCCTCTCATTAAACTTGACAGCATGACAGATGTTTTTATACTGTTGATAACAAATTTCTACCTGCTTAATGCACACTGCATTGTGCAAGTCCAGAAAGCCAATTCCGGTAAACAGAGGCAGCTCCACAGCCACTAAACTCTTTATGTCTCCAGTCATAAAAATGAATTCTGATGACTTATTGTCTAGAGGGACACAAAGTGAAACTTTTCAACCATCTTTTCTTTATGCCTGGCAGTGTCTACTACTGCACATAGTAGAGGGAGTGCTCTAGTTGGCTGTTAGGGAGATTTATATGAACATAACTTGGATGTTTCTCAACAGATTTAGTTGCCAGTGTAATATGAGTGCCCAATGAGTTACTGTCCCTCTAATGAGTCATAAGACAAACAAAGGCTTTGAAAATGATCCATTGTTTCAGACATTTTTTGAATACCTAGAATATGCTTTTTAAAAAATCCCATAGATTCAGAGTTAGGGGTTATATATATGTGTGTCTGTGTGTGTCTGTGTGTATCTGTATGTGTGTGTGTATGTGTGTAAAATATATCAAAGTTATGGCAAAATCCTGGAAATGAAACTGGGAATTTCAGTACTGCAGCAGGTTGAAGACTAGGAAGAGATTTTTAATGTAATACCATATTCTGGTTTAGTGGGCTTTTTGGTTTGGTTTGGTTTGTTTTTTGTTTGTTTTTTTGTTTGTTTGTTTGTTTTTTATCTGAATAGTGTATAGTCAAGAAGCACCTTATTCAAGGTTCAGGATTAGGTTGTTTTGTGTCCATGTGACTGATACTGGCACATAGTCTTGAGGCTGTTATTTCCAGAGGAACAGAACTCAGCTTGATCTGACTAGAGACTTTGTGCTGGCTTGGACAAGGGCAAGGTAAGTTTCTCATGTGGACATAGTCCAAGTCTCAGATCAATGTAAATTATCTTGTGCATGCACCTGTTAAAATAAAATCACCTTGTCCAACACTTGGAAACAGCTGCTGCAAGGGAGCAAGTGAGGTTTGGATGCCTGTCTTCTTCAACAAGCTCTAAAAATTGAGAAAGGAAAAGGACAACCTCAACTGTGTATGAGGCAAACACAGAGACAAGTTGTGAGAAATCCAGGTTAGTCAGGACAAGATGATTCCAACTATTAGGAAGCTGTTTATAAGTTTACCTGATAGAAGAACTGCTCACAGCTTGTCAGAACTTCAGAGGTCTGTAACAGAATTGAAATGAATATGTAGCAGCTTTCATTACACAGAAGCAAAAAATAATTGACAACGACCACCAGCTGAGAGAACATCAGTGCTAATGTAATGAACTTCAATTTAAAGAAGACAAAAAGTGCTTTGTCACAGTGATGCACAGATACTACTGTACATTAGACTTCTGAAAGTGTCATGAAGAGCTGGAGTCCTTAGAAAAAGTACCAAAGGAAAATCATGTTTTGGGATAGTTTTATAGAGCTAGCCACTCTGGCAGCTAGGGCCTGTGTGCCTCCTATATGTCTAAATATGCCATTATGAATATCCATATATGCATATTCTATATATCTTATGCATATTCTATATATTTTATGCATACCCATATGAGTGTGTATTCATATTTGTTCATATGCATATGCCTATATACATGTGCATATACAAACTTATTTGTATATCCACACACAAACTTATGTAATTGCAGTATATATTCATCCAAGATGGGAAACTGCAAAGCACAATGATTGATCATGAAGAATCATAAGAGAAGAGCTTGTAGTTCCTAGAAATTCCTTGACAAAGAACTAAAATATGTACAAAAATATAGGAATCCTCAAAAGAGATGAGTACTATTATGTGAAGCCTCTCAAAGGCTCCAAGCACATTAAGAGTTCCAGTAAAACTATAAAAAGAGTAAAATAGCATCAATGTTTGAAAATTTGGTATGCCCTTATGAAAGAAGGAAGAATCAGGAGGACAAGTGCCTTCTGCACAGTTTCCCTGAACTATCATGCAAATACAAAATTAACAAATCTACAAATTGGTCTGCAGAAGATATTGTGAGAAATGAATCCAGGGCATAAAAGGTCAACAAAGCTGTTTAAAAGCCAGTAATTTCTTACACTAATGGCAATCAGAAATAGAAAGTATTTCAGTATTTATCTACACAGGCTGATGAGCTGAATTTTTTGAGAAATTCAGATGATGATGAGAAATAAATTTATGTCACAGGAGCACTGACTTCAAAACAAACAGGGATTTGACCTGCTAATGCTGAAAATGTCTCACTGTGGATGAAACGGAAGAATTATATTTGCTAGAAGGTAGAAATTTTAGAAAATAATGAATTACGATTTGTGTCTTTAACAGCATGCTGTCATGAAAAAACATTCCTGCACTTCTGACTGTAGACTTTGATGCAATAGTTGCTAAGAGCCACCACCATTCTGGAAAAGGACTGAAGAAGCATGACAAAATTTAATTTTTATTTCCTAACTCACCAGTGTTTTTCTTCTTTATCTGACGTGTGTTTCTTACTCAAGCTGTGCTGCTTATTCTGCTTTATGCAGTGAAAAACATCACATCAGGGACCCCTTTTTTCACAGAAATATCATATATACACAGGTTTTGTCCTTAAACACATGCAGGTGAAAGCAAAATTTGGTTGTATGTCTTTACCTGCAAATGAGTTTATATAATATTTTATATTTTGTGCACACTGCTGGTTAAAAAGACTTGAGCAAGTCTGATAGTTAGGATACCTTCTGGTGCAAGACAGCGAGAATTTATTCGAGTTGAAGATGTTTTTTTCTGTGCACTCAGTGTAAGAAAATAAAGCCCTGTGATTTATACCTTCAGCAGAATCACAGAAGACTCTGAAAACTAGCAAACAGAAATAAAGCTAGGATGTGATATAAGAATGTACAATTAAGATAATAATTAACATAGTGATTGTACATTATATGAGCACTGATGTGTTAAGTGACAGCATGATCAAGAAAGACACACCTTATTTACTGGAGACTAGTACTGCCCTTCACAAGGATACCTAAGTCTACATGGCAATGATATCTGGAAATGGCATGGATTCAAATTACCCTATTATCTAATATTTAGGATAATTTTCATAATTTTAAATTGGCCATGTGGAAATTAGAGGAAAATCTATGCAGAAAAAGGTTTATAATTTCTGTGAGTCCACACTGCATTAAAAAAGGGGTCAATAGTCTCAGAAGTTCAGTGCAGAACTGGACTGCTCCAACATTCCTTAAATGTCTTCTAAATTATTTTCTACTTTAATAATTTAAAAAAATTCAAATTTAATCTACAAGAGGCACGAAGATACTTTTTGGAGTTAAGGAATAGTACATTTTGAAATATATATATATGGAAGAATAAACATCTGAATAGTTGAATGAAATAGGAGCAAAACTTCTTTGGGTACATGCTATCTGATTCTTTTTCAATTCAAATTGAAGGTATTCAGGTTTGGAAGTTATGAGTTATATTTATTACTAGAGTAAGATAAACTGAACTGATAAACTGTGTCAATTAAAAAGAATAGAAAACAAATAATCCTTAAAAATATAACCCTAAGTTTCTCATGCTGTTTTGAATGTAAGCATGTTGCCATTTAAGGCTGAGACTGTATTCTGCATAATATTCCATTTTATTCATTGGCCAGACTGGAAATTTTACAAAATTCTATGGTATCCATGTGATACCTTATCCACCTTTTCCTCCTGCAAAATTTTCAGTTTGTCTGTTTGATATGTTGTTCTACATTGTGTAGGGGAAAAAAAATATCTCCCCTCAACTCATGTAATTGACACATATTCCATGGAAAATAGCATATTCTCTTCATATGGCTTGAATTCCAAACTAGATTTTTTTTGAAAAATGTGTGCTAGCCAATCCACAAGTCATCCTCTAGTCAGACAAAATTTAAAGTATTTCCTGAAGGAGTATCTTGATATATGGCTTCTAGACAGTTACATGAAATGACCTAATGGTTTTAACTCTGTAAAATAATGAAAACTATAAAACAATTTTAAAAGACAAGAGATTACTTAAGAACACTTCAAACACTCTGCATTTTATTCAAAATGGAGCCCCTAAAACATGCATACTACCAATATATATTTGGTTTTTCTGGTGAATCAATGTCTCTTTTTGTGAAGCAGCTTAACTAGGGGACAGTTGAGGATTTTAACTGAGAAAACTGCTAGATTAGGATTATCACTGGTCTCAGATCTTTAATCAGATGATCACTTAGTGTGATTAGTGGTTTTAGTCCATCACACCACCTCTGTGAGTCATAACGATACCATTGTTCCCATTTTCAGTTGTCAAGAAGGTGCCAAATGATTTACTGAACACAGAACTGAGATTTACTCATGATGGTGCAGGAAATCAAACTGTCCCAATTTTATTTCGTTGTTGAAAGTATTTTGTAGACAAAGAACAGTTATTATTTTCACTTATCAGGCCAGCACTTTTAAATTAAAGGTAACAGCAATCTGCAATTCCAGTCTGCTGGAGTTGTCTTCTCCATTCCACAGAGAAAAGAAAAATATTTATAAAAACAATTTAAATTACTTGTGTCAAAAAAAATAAGCTTTTTGAAAAAAAATAAAGAAATTATATTTTTCCCTTCCAGGGAAAAAAAAGTCATGAATACTTGCATAATTTGAATCAAGGTTTCTAAAATCCAGTGTTGTATATACTGAATTTCATACCAGCACATATATTTACAAAGGGATAAGGTATAAAATGACCTACAAGTACAGTCAATTGACTTTTTTGATATGCATTACTACATGTTTTCAGATGGAATTATGTACTATTGACAGGAAATTCTGTACTTGCTGTGGATCATCTGTTATCTTACAGAATCTGCTGTGCTGGAGCAGACCTGTGGTTAGCTCAGCACTCTGTCTCTAACATGGGCCAGGGCCACATACATCAGAGAAAGATGCAATGTATTCGTGTGGAAAATGATGGAGCAACCTGCCTCCCTAAAATGTGGCTTTGTGACCTTGTCAGCTAAAGATTACCTTGTGCCCTGAAGAGAGATGGAAATTACCTAAAGGATGAAGGATTGAAGCTTCTTGTTTCAAGCTGTAAAGTCAGATAAACACAAAAAGAAATACACTCTCCAAATGGGTTGTTGCAAATATGTCTGCTACAGCACTCTTCAAAAGATATTATCTGCAGCAGCACGAGAAAGAAAATACTAGATTAGATGGGCAGCCAGATTGGTCATATCTGCTTTCTATTTCCTTTACAATAGGGAGAATTGCTTACTATCCTTCAGCTATTTTACTATACAATTTTATACCTATAAGGGTAGCCAATGGTGAGGGTTAATATTTTGTAAACAACTGTTCCAAGAACAGATATAAGATGTAACATTTTCTGTGGTATAAATGTGTCAATGTCAGAGTTAAAACACTGAATATTTTCACATGTCCCAACCTCACATAAACATTTTTTTTTTCTATTAAATGAGCAGAGTGTTGGGAAAATCGTCAAGAGAAGAAGAATAACATGATAGTACTTGGTAGTACAATAGATGAACCAATACTGAACACATTGAAATCGTGCTCACTAAAGAAAGGAATCCTGATTTTTTTCAAGGAAAGAGTGAAAAGGAGCTACCACTATTAGTCAGTAAACACCAGTTTTTAACCTTACTAGTTAGTCAAAGATTTGCAATTATAATGAAGAGTTCTATGAAAGTATTATCTAAAGGGCAAAGAGCAAAAAGGGTAAAGAGTGAAAAATAAACCCGAAACATATAAAAATGATAAGGAAAGGAAGAGAGTATAAAATACTTATGGTCCTCATATCCCAAAAGGATAATAAGATTTGAAAAGGAGCAAAGAAGTGCAGAAAGAATTCTCAAAGATATACAAACACTTCTGAATGACATCTGACCCTTAAACCTCAGGCACGCAACAGAAGTCTGTGAAATCATGGATGCCGAGAAGAAGGTGAATAAGGAATGAGTGCTTAATTCTTGTCATAAACCAAAAATGGAATCAAAGGACTGAAATCATCAGACTAGAATTTCAAAACAGGAATTTGGTATGCTATCACTTTCCTCATTGTTGAACTCTGTGCATGCAGGTAAATGATTGCCACAGCATGCATTGGCTCAAAAACTTACTTCTAATTCGTGGGAGAAAAACTTTAAGGAATGAGTCAAGATGGTAATAGCTGACTAACAGAGCATATGAGTACACCTAAAAAAATATAATAATATGGTTGTCCCTTGCTGCTTCTCTGTCTGGCACAGACTGGGATCAAAACTCATGTACTGAAATAGAAGCAACTGTTTTTGACTTGGTATTGCCAATTTCATGCAATCTAATAGTAAATTCAAACTATTACAATGTCTTCCCAATCTCTCCCCAGTTGCTTCCTGTATCTTGCCATCTCTATTATACCATCATCCTTGCTTTATTTGCTTCTTATTAAGGGACTGCATTTAATTCCATCTTTAGGCATGTCTCATTTTCAAATGTTCCTATATATTTAACAATACATATGTTGTGTTTATGTATATGTGTGTGTGTGTGTGTATATATATATCACATATTTTTATAGATATGATATATACACATAAAATTTTATGTACAACTTAAATTACAGTTAAAGTTATTAGGACTAAGAACAGTTATTCTTAGTACTTTTCTGCTTGGCTCATGGGACCTAAAGAACTACTAGGTAATTTTATTATAGTGGGTGGTGTGGTTCTAGAATTAATTTCTGAACTTTAATGAGGAATTTGTATTCTTTTAATATTTCCTACTGAATTCCAAGTTCAGGAAACAAACTGAGAGAAACAAAAACTTTAGTCATAAGAAAGTTTTGGATTCAGCTGCAAAATTTGACACTGATTTGAGGCAAAGCATTTTCCCTTCTGGCAAAATATTACTGCTCCAAAATAACAACCATGAATGTCTTCCAGCTTCCTGCAACAGATTTTGTCCTAAATTCTGACAAGACATGCGACAGAGCTGATTTATGACTTTCTTTTTTTATTATATAGTCATGTCTGTGATTGATATTCTAGGCCAATATTTAAAAATATACACACTTGTTTTAATATAATCAGTAAGTAGAATGAAAGGCAATATACTTATTCTGATGATTTGACTTCAAGACAAACAAAAAAATATTGTGACCTTTCCCCTTTTGGGTAGGAGGCCCCAGCTTTTTCCATTGCTCTCTTGGAATAAGAGCCCATTTTTAAACAGAAAAAACACATAGTTATAATCAGATTATAAAAATTTCTCGTTTTCCTTCTTGTTTCTCTGGTTTATGTTTTTAAATGACAGTGGAACTTATAAAAGTTCCAAACACATTGCTCTGGAGGTAGTGTTTGAAGGTGCAATTTCAATGTGCTCTTATCCTATTTATGGTAATCCAAGACATACTGTTCCTTACTGTCTTAGCACTTTGAAGAAGCAACAATACCTAGTTAAAAAGCCATCAATGTAAACTTTTCATTATAGGCAGTGAAATTATGATCTTTTGAGAACCTCTAGAGAACCCCACATATGCAGGATAGTGCTGCTTGTTTCATTTACATAAAAATAGAAATATATGTGTCTTAGTCACTGTTAAATTATAATGATTCCTGGCAATCTGAATTCACTTAAAGTTTTATGGAAACAAACCACTTGGCATTCTCAAGACACCATTCTCAAACATACTGAAGCACAACTTCGATTAGGTGAGTGAAACACACACTTATCCATAAGTGGCAAATTATACATTAAAAGGACGTTTTCAACTAAGACTTTGATTTTGATCCAAACACAAATATGGAAAATTATGATAAACAAAATGAATAAAAGGTAAGAACATTACATGCATTCAATTTTGTTAATAGTGGAATGTAACAAGACATAAGTAACATAACCATGTTTTTCAAAATTTATTGTTTAAACTTAATTGTAGAATTTCTACATTAAACAAAACAAAATTCCACTCCAATAATTCAATTATGTAATATGTTTATTATATGTATAGGCAACTAGTCTGAGCCCAGCTCTATCCCACCACCCTTATCAGGAACACCCAACTCTAGGAACAAACCCAGGCGGATCATAAAAACCCAGCCCAGGTCTATACTTCAGTGTAAAAATTCCTCCTTTATTTTCCTCTTTCCATCTCTTCCACTTACATCCTCAGAGTATACCAATTAATTCCAATCAAAAGCCTGTTAAATTCTTAGCATTAATTCAAAAGCAGAGCAGAAGTGGACCGGTGGTGACCATGTACCTCCAAATGTCCCTCCAGTCCCAGCCCAGCCCCAGAATGACACTCTGCATCCCTAGACCTCTGCCACCTGTTTGTGGGTGAGCACACCCAGAAGAAGGGCTTGTGTGACATTTCTCACATGTTCTCCTTGCCACTCTTTGCCTTGATTTTGCCCTTGAATGTACTGATTCTCTGCAACCATTTTCTGTGGCACAGCAGAAATGTTTTGGTTTGTTTGGTTTGTTTGTTTGGTTTGGTTGTTTGTTTGTTTTTTCCCATCTTAATGAAACTAGAAGTATAAAACTGGGAAAAATTATAATAAGTTACTTCCCCTGTTCTCATTGAGAATATGCAAAACCATATGAAGAGTCCACAGCAGGAGTGTTTTTCCCTGTAAATATATATGTGAAATATTGCCAAAAGTAAACAACAAACAAAAATACAAAACAAATAACAAGGAAAGAAGACACCCAGAACCATCCTAAAGAAGTTTGTTTTTTCAACATGCTTATGTTTATGGAATGGCTCCTTTATTGCTGTTTTGTTTTGATTACTTTCAAAAATAAAATTGAGAAGTCCATCTGCTTAGTTACCTGGATTGCGTCTTCCTGGTTTTGATTCAGCTAAGGATAATTTTCCAAGGAAATTTGTATTATATTTTATCCTCAGTAAAGATTGAATTATGTTTTTTCCTCAGCCCTGACAACCCAACATGACATCTAAGTGCCTGCTGCAGCAAAAGAAATGGCCATTGTTTCTTTTCCAGGTGTCCTGTAGCTTTCCAGTTCTATTTACCAGTTCCAACTTAGCACTGAGGCTGCTCAAGCTGCACATCATCAATGAGTTTGTAGAAACTCTTTCCAAATCAATTGAGCTCTTTTTCTTTAAGAAATATCAGTCACAGACTGGTGGACATGGTCACACAAAAGACATCCTAGACTAAATGTTATGGTCAGTCACCACGGGTTTTGAGCTGTTTATGCTGGATAGGTGAAAGTGCTTAAAGCAACATAGTAGAGACAAAAAACCTCAATGCTTATTTTCTAGCTCTAAATATTTCTTTTTAAATGGTTGTTTGTTGCTTTGCCAATTTGGAGGCTTTACATTTCAATGGAATACAGAAGTAAAGGTAAGCATTTCAGCAGTGCTAGGTTTGATAATATCAGAATTCGTCTTCCCTAACATAATTTTACAAGTTTTTCTCCAGTTAAAAACCAGAACTATCCCTTAGAATTAAACAGCTTATATTTGAAGCTGTTAATAAAGCAGCTGTTTTATTGTGCAGTAACTTATACTAAGAGCATTTCCAACACCACAGCATTGCTGTCTCACAAAGTTAACTCCCAGAAACCAACCTATAATACCCTAACACAGTGAATGATTAAGGTCAAAAAACAATGTATAGAAATCCAATGTGAAGGATTTAATGATGGTAAAGTGAAAAGGTAAAAGGTTAAGAAAATATAAACCCTTCCTGTTCCATACAAAATGTAGCATATATACCTTAATATTGACTGTTATATACTATACCCCTCATGATTTACATAAATAAATATGTAAATTTATATAAATAATTTCATCATATAACAAACATTTTTGTTAAATTTTACCTTACATTTAGCTCTACTCATCTTTAACTTTGCTGGGCAGTTGAGGACATCAGCATTCCCAGGACAACACAAGCTTTCACTCCAGAAGCCTTGATCAGCACAAAATCAGCTGCCACAATGGCTATTGGCTGTTGCATGACAGACTGAATTTTTTGTTCAATCACTTGCACAGCACAGAGTGGCAAAAGTAGCTTTATGATTGCAAGTCCTATTTCCAGTACTGACACAAAAACAAAATGTGTTTTTCATCATCACAAAGCTAACAGTAGGAGAAAAAGTGCTATTAAGCAGAGAAATGTACTGATTAAATGTGAAGGTTAGGTTAGAACCATCTCAGTTCTGTCAGTGCAGCAGTTTCCAGCACAATTTCTGATATTTAATACTTGTAAGTATTTGCTGTTAAGTGTCTAATAAAAGTCACTGATTAGCGTGTCATGAAGGAAAAGATTAGACACCATTTCTTTGATTTTTCATTGCTAACATAATTTCAGCATTTAGATTGCAATGTTCCTTTCCAAAATTTAACTTATGGCTCAGAATGAAAGTCATGGTGAATGCATTTGTATCTACTGTCTGTATGAAAGTAATTGTTAGCCTGCCATGCTGTAATTCAGCCCTTTAAACCTCAATAGTCACTAAACTACTCTTTTATTATTATTTTTATTATTATTATTAGTGGAAGGTGAAAGAATATGTGCACAGAGGTTGGTACCTTAGCACGAACAAAGAAGAAACTGCAGGTGATGGTGTATTTTAGCAACATCTGGGAAGCTTATTCAAAAACCCTCAAAAATGTAACAAAGAGACAATCACTTAAGTATGCACTTATAGTAAATGACTTCTGGGAAATGAGTACGAGCAACTCATGTTAAAGATTTATAATCCTTATTTTCATAATTCAATCTGCAAGTTTTTCCATTTGAAGCAGGCACTCAAAGAGCAGGATAGGATTTCTATGTTGGAATGATGCTAAAATATATAAACATTTATGTATTTCTTTCTTTATTTTAATACAGAACAATTCTCTAGCATTATAGAAATATTGTAGCATGGCAAACTATAAGTCCTGCAGATAACTTTTTTCAGCATCTTATATTTTAAAGGACATATTACTAGACCACAATGTATTTAGACTTATTTATTAAAATAATTTATTCTAGTTTTAAAAATAGTTTAAAAACATTGGTTTTGGAAATGTTATTTCTTTTCATGAACAAGTGCTTCATTTTGCTTTAGTGACTTGTCATAATAAAGCAGTTATAGACAAATCTGATAGAATTAACATCACAATATTTTGGTGTAAAATAGCCAGACATTTATTTTCCACAAATTTACTGCTGTAAAAGGAAGTCATAACTTTTTCCTATTAAGTTTTCTTTAGTGGCTTTTTACAAGAAAGTCTTTGTATGTTCTGAAAGTTGAAAAAGACTTTTTTACTTCATTAGCTCTTCATATTTTTATCACTCTAGCAGAGATGGGAAATGAATTGACCTCAGACAATCTTAAATCTTCTTTCTAGAACTTTTGAAATACATACTGCTGCTACACTTAGTATATGGTTCAGGTATATTCAGGACTCTATTCAGTGAGCCAAACCCCCTCCCAGACAAACAGAGGCTGTTTAGAAGAAAATTATTAATTTTCTAACATTAATTGTGAAGATCTATAAGACCATGCACAAATGGACCACAATAGATAATCTGCCTACTGTCCAAATACATAATATAATTTATAGAAAAGAAGCACAACAACTAGGAATACAACAAAAATTCTACATATTGATAGTAAGTCTCTGATGATGCTGGTGATATCAGCTAAACTCTGCATGAAACACAAACCAAAGAAAATATCCATGGCAAGCACCCACTAATGCATTACCCATTTTGCACAAGAACTTTTGGGGCTGAGGGCAGTGCCAGAAATTTCTTCCCTCATCTTCACCCCTTTATTGCTAATATGGTCAAATTTTAAAGGCAAAAGTATCGCAGTCCTGCAAGGACTTCAACTTGTAGCTGGGGCAAGAAAGCAAGGAAGCAGAGAGAATATAAGATTCCCTTTCTGCTGTCTTGATTTTCAGATTTTGGAGTTATTGCACTTTAATGTTTTCCTTCTTGGTGCATGTTTTTCTTTAGGACTCCCTGGAGTCTTACTAGGTACTCCCAAGACACAGCATCTGTGCCTGATTCAATCCTGCAGAAGTCCTAACACAGATACAGATAGTCATATTTGTACTTAATATTTTGGCATTGTTTAACATCATAATAATCTAAAAATACATTATATTTTATTTCAGGATCCCATCTTTAATATTTGTACATCACTATCCCAGCAGAAATTCCTGTCTTTTAACAAACACACTGCCAACCACTTAAAAGTCCAATTTTTTGAAGGGTTACTGCCATCACACTGTTATTCATGTGAGAGCTAAGCAGTTTTAGGAGTTAAGGAAGAGAAAGAAAAAAGACTGACCAGCAAAATAAACAAAAAATAGATGCTTCTTTCATCTTCCAAATTTCCTACCTTTCAACACTTCTTTGCATATTCTTTCCCTCTCTCCTTGTATTCACTATGCCACTTGAATTGTACACTTACTGACTTCTGGATTGCTCCCTCACTTTCTGTCAGGAAATGTGTAATCATGCCCCAGGTTAACCATTTCCATGCTGAAGTCAGCACATAATAGCTCAAAGAGTGGAGAATCTGAGATAACGTGACAAGACTAAATCAGGGATTATCCTGCTGATGCTTCCATTTCTTTGAACAGAAATCTCCTGTGCACGGCCAAGTAATTGTTTTGTTGTATATTTCTTTGTCCATCTGATGGTTTATTTTAAAATATAATGCACTATAAAAATTTGTGAGATGAGGATTGTGATTATTGCATCTTTCTCTAGGTATTAGGGAAATCATAATTATATCCTAACATAAAGTATGCAGCCTGGGCTCTCTTTTTCTTCTTTTTTTTTTTTTTTTTTTTTCAGTTATTACGTTAGTAGCTGTCAATAATAATGCAGAGAAAAATATGAAATCATGATTCCTTTCTACTTTGCACACCATGAATTGCAATGCTTAACAATTCTACCACAGAATTTCACGTACACTGTTCACATCAATATATATCATCAGGATCAAGTTTAATAACATAGGCAATGTCTCCTCCTGAGCACAGGAAGGAATGGATCTGCAAATAAGGCATTATTCTCCAGTCACTCTACACTCAGCAAATTCTCCTTATAAACTTTAGTCTTGCCTTCATATGAGCCACACATTCCTCTGATGTCACTCCCTGCTATGTTATGCATGATTTATAAAACACTGTCCTTCTGCATAGATTTTTTCTTTTCAAAGGGAATAAAACCACTTCCTTATAAGAACTAAAATCTAACAAATTTCCTAATCAAGATCAGAACAATTTTTTTTTCTTTCTTATGCACTAGATTTTTCAAATACATACAGATCTAGATGACATTCCTCTATCAAAATTATCATGTGGGTTTCAGCACTTTTTCACTTGAATTATAGTAACCCCGAAAGTGCATCCTGTGCTTCAGTAGACAGAATGTCATCCATGCACTTTGGAGAATAAACCATACCAGCCTACCCTTCTGACAAGTAGATAGAAGGTCACTAGACTTAACAATACATTGATTAAAGTGTCCTTCTGATGGAAAAGTTGTAATATAATATATCACAAAATCACACCAATTTTTTACATACCCAGATATCTCAGGGAAAGCTAAGTTTCTATCACAGTTTTGCATTGGGTATTTTTTTGTAGGAAGTGGATGCTGAGAAAATCCAGTGATGAAAATGATCAATAAATGACATTCATTCCTCCTAAACCTCATTTTCCCATCATTCAAAGATGGGAGAACAGATGCATTTTACTTAAGAGATAATGCAAAGACAGTAAAAAAACTGAAACCCCTACTTTTTCAAATATTATCTATATTCATAAAACCATCAAGGAAATGAAGTCTTATTATTTTACATCACATTTAAATGTGACAAACTGAAACAGGGGAAATTTCAACCACATTTAATTTAAAAAATTTCCCTCTGAAGATAATTAAGCAATTATTCAGGTTATCCAAAGGAGTTGTGGAATATTCATTCTTGGGGGTTTTCCAAGACCTGACACAACAAAGCCCTAAGTGACCTGACTTGAATTCAGTATTGTATGGAGCTCCTGGCTGAGCAAAGGTTGTGTTAGAAACTTCTGCGGTCTCTTCTCTCCTGAGTGACCCTAAGGCTTGTCAGTGCAGAAAATTCATATCATGATTGGAAATTGGAATTCACGATTCATATCATGATTTGGAAATCAGTCCACAGTTCAGCACGGCATGAGGGGTGAGCTGCTGTGTTTGGATTGCATGAAAGAAAGCTTTCCTTCACCTGTAAAGGCAGTATGATTTTAAGGATGTGTACTCTCTGGACCAGACAGTTATTTGCACATGACTTGCTAACTCATAAAATTGATACTCGTGTTTTTAAAGATTTCAAAAAAAAAGTACACTTCAAAATAAAAAGCAAATAGAAGTGCATTAGGTACTCATTTAGTGTGTTGATCTTTGTAATGATTTAAAATAAGTTGGAAAGATTCCTGAGATCTTCCTGAGATCTGAAGGTCATATTTTTGCACAGACTTAGATGACTACAACATAGTTAGATACTAGGCTGTTTTCCAAAGTGCCCAGTTACTAAGCTTTAATGAGAATTATTTGCTCACCTTATTTCACTTCATCTGAAAAATGCAGCTATCCACTTACCTTAATTTTAGTGAATGTATATGCATTTCAAATTAGCCTTAAATGGACTAGTCTTTGAATTGAAGGCTTAAATTTTTATTACTCAGTCTAAAATCCTTTGCAGAATATATATTTTTAATCTCCTGCTGTAAAATGTAGCCTTTCTTCTGTCTTGCATTCACTGTTTAATATGAGTGATCAAAAATACTACTTACTTTTTAAAGAAAATAGTAATTATCTTGACCTTTTAAAGTAGGTTTACCTGAAACACAAGTGACCAAAGATCATTATCTACCTGCATTTTATTGTCCTACAATAAGCAAAATATGGTCCTTTAAATAGCCACTGTAAATATCTTGTTAACACAGACACAAGACTGAATCTTGGAGAGGGTTCAGCTGCTCACACACAGATTAGGCATGTTTGATGCTGTTTCAATTTGCTGAGGTGTTTGGTAGGCATGGATCATAGAAGGAGTATTTCACCTTATGGGCAGGCAGCTGAAGACCAGAAAAAGCACTGGGGAGTGTCTAATATAATGCTAAATATTTACATTTCAGAATTGCTTCCCAGTAGCCCTTATGCAAGATTAACTCACTAAATAGTGGAATGTTAGTTGACAGACTTTATCTGTGCCTTCACAACTCTTTTTTTAATATTATAGTAAAAAACAAAAGACCTAACCTTTTATACCATCTATGTACATTCACTACAAAACAAGTAATATACCTTAACAAAACATTTATCATAGGTTTATATCATCATTTACATATTAAATATGAAATAATGACACTCTAGAAAGAAGTTACTCAGTGACTTTTCAACTGATGCTAGATATTCCATACACTATTCTCCCTTGTAGGCATCTTTTGTTACTCTGGTGAGTTTGTAAGGGATTGATTAGACATGGTTCCTTGTATGGATGTAAGGATGACATTTATTCTAAAATTCCTGTAATTACACAGAATTACATTGCACTCCACAGTTGCTCCAAGGAACTGTTATAGTTAATTTTGTCAGTCATACTAGCAGATTTTGTTCTTTGGTCAAAACTTTGTCCACAAAAGCTCAATCACCAATTGCAGGCACCACAGGTGCATCCAGGGGATAACACGTGAAGCTCCACCTTTCATGAGGTGGAAGGTGCAGCAAAGTCCTCTTTCATTAATAATTCCTTCCATACTGTATGGGCTTGTACCATATGAACAGGAACTAATTGGCAGCCTCCCATATGAGTTTGATGCCACATAATTATGTGGGTCCAGCCCACAGAACAGAATATTACATGAAATGTTACCTCCTTATAAAGCACACAGAGGCACTGAGTGAGGTTCATCTCCCCTGCAAAAAACCATCCAGGTCTCAGCTGGATGGTTTAGCTTTAGCTTTCTAAAAAAAAGGTTTAGCTTTCTAAAGAGGAGGAGAAAAACAGCCTTTGACTCTGCTGTCCTTTGTTTCTTTATCTCCCTACCTTCAACTGTTGACAACACTGGACTATACTACAGATTACTCACTTCACATTCATTCAACTGATGACAAACAATGACTGTTAAAAAAAAAAGATTCCAGCCAGTTTCAAGCAGGGTCCACACTCCTCACACACTCATAATTAAGGTATGTATGTTTCTTTGTTATTCAGTTTACAGACAATGATGGATCCATGTCAGAATGGATCATGTTAAGTCAACAATGTCTGCTAAAGTTATTACTTGAGCTTTTTCAACTAAGAGTTATCATCCCAAATCAATTAATCTTGATGTTCTTATTTGTAACAAATCTATCATATCTTAATTTATTATTCCACTTGCTACAATTCTCTACAAAACCTAGCAAAAAATTAATGACAATAATAGACATTTTCGAAGTCCCTTTTGTGTTTCTTGTTCCAGGGACCACCACCAATTAATAAAGTTGTTAAGGGAAAATAGATTTCTTCTGCCAATGAAGAATGCACCTGAATAAAATTATATAGGCTTAATAAATGTAATGTAACTATGTCCATCCAAATATGAAATTATATAACCCTAACAACTTAAGAAGATATTGCTTAAGCAAATATTTAATGATTTCTGTAGAGGTTTGGAAATGTTTTAGTTATTTTTAAAATAAATATAATTTATTTAATTGTGTGATTTATTTGATTTTGGTGGTTGTGTTTCTAAGTGATAGTGATTTCTTTCCCACCAAATTACCATGCTTTTTTTTCCAAATGATGATTTTCACATTAGATTCTGTAAATAGGAGTAATATTGATTTTTCTTTCCAGTGATGTCTTTTTGTATTGAATTTTAATTGCTATCACTTTCATTTAAAGAAATAAACCACAATCATTTTAAATTTAATCTGAATTCAAATCTGTTTTATAATTTGCTTAGATGTCAGAAGCTTTATTTATGTTAACATTGAGGTCTGACCTTTAGTTCTTTGGACTGGAAAAAAAATTGCATTTTCCTGAAAAGTTTTGTAAGTTCTAAGTATTTCTAAAAAGAAAGTGGCCTTGAAAAATATAAACTCATTAATGTTCACTGCTCATAAGGATAAGGTCCATTTTTTTTTCCATTGATCTATTTATTAGTTAAAAGTACTAATAATTATTTGCTCAAATGTGACATATGCCTTTGAATCTGAATATTCTTTTTAAGCTTTAGAAAATATCATAACATAAAATGAGGAAAAATGTGTTAATAAACATTTTTAACCACAAAATCATTACATTATCATAAGGGGAAGTGAAAATTCTGTGTTTAATAGAGAAGCAATGTTTTCACAACTCAACCTACCTAATACCTTAGATATTAAGTAGGTATTGGATAAGGTTAGGTATGACACTACACCTTTGAATACACATGAAAATATTTAGGAACAAATCTGTGATTTTAGAAAGAGTCTGTAAGTGAATCTATAGTTTATTAAAATAAATAATTCATAAATTGACATGTTCCCTCAATTTTTATAATTTCTTATTCCTTTAAGTTACAAAGACACACCATATACTCTACCCCATTTTCTGGGAAAATAAGGAAAACATGCTTTCAGAAATTAATTTTCTAGCTCAACCTTGGCACAAAACCAAGCTGTTCTACAGAAAGAAAATGCATTAGTGTGCAGTTTCAGAGAAAACCATCAAACTGAGGTTTACCCTAACCCTCTGACAGATACTGGAAGAACTTTACAGAGGTGAATATATGTGTATCTTACTACCATATTCTGAACAACAGCAAATCCTTCTTTCTACTGAAACTTCAATGAGCAGAAGATATTTTGTAATTTTTTTGCTTTATTCAATTGCTCAAATGAACCAAATAGCAAGAAAATTACTTCTTGTCTAGGCAAAATATAACTTGGAATTTGTATTTTCAAATTTTTGAATCGGGAGAAGAATGGAAAATTTTGGAACTGATTGCAAAATTAAATTATAAGGAGACATTTCAAATCAAGCCAACACTTTCAGTATATTCATCATTTAAAAGACTTATTTGGATAAATATAAAGTTTTCTTATATAGTACATAAGGATGACTGGTAATATGTATGTTCCAGAATAAGTCACTGGGGCAGTGGACTCTTCACATACTTGCAAATGCCATGACCTGAATCAAATACCCCAATTTTTACAAATTCACTCCCCAGATTCCTCTTCAAAGAGGAATAGGTTTGATTGTAGCATGCAAATAGGACTAAAAGTACAGCTTTAAACATGTAATTTCAATTGCCACCATTGACTTATGGAAGTACCCAGCTCCCGTTGCCAGTATATTAATAAAGGAAGTTGGGCAATATTTAGGGGGCAATTTTTCCCCCTAAATGTGCAGATTGCTTATGTACCAAAGAGTCTGCCAGGTGTACTGGTGGCAATATGAAATGCAAGCCAGAAGAACCATTTTAACAGTAGTGGATTCCTGAAGTTGCCTGGCTGGAAACAAAGCTACATCTGTGCACCTGATTTCAAGTGCCTCTGCTGAAGAAAGCTGGGTAGAACCTGTGAGTACTTATGATGCACTCTATCTTACTGCTTCTCCTGGAAAAGACACATTGTTATAGCTAATTTACAAGGAGTTCTGGCCTTTCCACATAGGATAACAAATTAGACATGCTCTACACATATGATCACTGCAGATTGGAGCTTTTCCAGCTGGGTAGTTGCTATAGCAGAGTACCATTTAATCAATTAACTTTAATTAACTTGGAGAGAAAAGAAAAGACAACAGAATTATGAAAACACACTTCCTGCAAAATCAAACAGAAGATCATGAGGGCTTAGCAGAGGATTTTTAGGTTCTTTGTGTGTGTCTGCCTAGAGTATATAGGAGGAATGGAGGCTGAGGGGGGCTGTGAACCCAAACCAGGCAGATTTCCCCACAGAACACACCAGCCACCGAATATTAAGACTCGAGATAGAGGTGAAAGTTGGAATGAAGGAGCTCCTTGCAATGCATACATTTTCTGCCACAGTGGTGGGAAACTTGGGAGAGGAGATGGAGACAAATAAAAGAGACAAGTGATTCAGACTAGTGGGACAGAGCTACATACAAGGGAGGGGAATGACAGCAGATGATTAAAAGGGTATCTGAAAACTCCTTTGACAGGAACTGCTCCTATTGCTTTTTTCTCTTACACCATGGGCAATAAATTTTGCTACTCCTTGAAAACCAAGATTTACCCCATTGATGCCTTCCTGTAAGTCTTATGGGAAAATGAACATCTAGAATTCTCTTCCTGATATTAGAATTTCTCTGCATTCCTGCTCATAAGCCTTGTATTTCATACAAGCTGCTGGAAGAGTAACTTCGTTAGATACTGTGAAGAAAAAAAATCCTCAATAAAATCCCTATGGAAGGAATTTCTTAGATGAATGCAGACTTCTGCATTCCGTAAGGTCAGGATCACACATCTAAGAAATATTATTTCTTGGTTTCATGTAAACTCATTAAGATTTGATGAAGTTGTACTATTTTTCACTTTCACAGATATAAAAGTACATGGTCATGTAATTAAAGACTACATTATAATTCAGCTATTACAGAAATAAAGGCTCTCAAGAAATGTTTTACTTTTTACTTGTCTTTACAACTATATTATCTTAACTCTTTTTCACTCATCCTAAACCAACCCTCTGTGCTCTCTGTTCCTGTGCTACCTCATCATAACTTGATCTAGAGCTGCTTCTGTGACAGAAAAATATCTTGCTGTTTCTCAGCTGGTATAAGAGAGTTCTAGTAGGCTGATCAACAACAACTACAAAAAAAAAAAAAAAATAGAAAAGAGAAAGCCTGCAAATACACTAAAGAAGAAATGGGAAGTCTTTTGGCACAAGATCAAAGACTATGACACTTGAAAGATAGAGAGCTGTTTGTTCATTTGAAAAAAAATCAATCCTAAGACTAAGTAAGGATCGCAACTTAAATTCTACTCTTTAAAAGCATGGTGTTGATACTGTTTATTTTCTTTCTCAAAGTAGACAACTTCGTGGAGAAATTTTTTTACATGGTCATAGACATACACAAAGTGTGTGTAAAAGCCACTATTGCAAAACAGTATTTTAATTTTTAGATTCATGAGAATTCCTTGGTCTACTCTTCCACAACTTTTCTTACTTCACTTACAGCAGGAGTACTGGTGTTTTTTCTTGTATAAAATTATAGTGTTCTATGTAACAGCTGGGAGGTTTTTCCAAATTTACTAAGAGTAGGGATGAAGAAGTGTCAGTGTCCTTGATTTTAGTCATGAAGATGATGGAGAATTTTGTGAACTATGTTTATAAAAATCAGTATCCTTCTAAAATACCTCACTCTAGTTTGTGATGTGACAAGCAAAAAGCAGTCTTCACCAAAATAGTTGTTGTACATTACTCACAAGAAAGAAAGTGAAGGAAAGTGCACAGAACTGTTGGGCAGAAGTCAAGTATAAGACTACAGCTGCAAGCTGACAGATAGAGTGGAACTGAGAGAAGACATATTTTGACAAATGAGAAATTTTCCACCTTAAGATGGTCTTGGATAAAGATTACTCTGCAGCCCTGTTGCCAAAATTGGCAAATAAGCAATGAAATCTTGTGTCAGTTCATATATGTTAATGACAACCAAACACAATTTTGTGCTGAAGAAATGTCAGTACTTATGTTTGGCCCATTCTCCAAAAAAGATATTGAGTAACTATTTTAAAATACAGCATGCACTGAAAGTGATCTGATCCTTTCAAATATTTTGATTTCCAAAATGTATCTAATCCTAAAGCATTTATATTTGGTGACGATTTTCAAAAAGATAGAATAAAAATAATAGATGCATAACAAAAATGACCAGATTTTACTTAACCCTTTTTTAAGTCCTTGTATAATGAAGTAGCAATAACAGTAATAAAATGAAAATATATTTATTACACTCCAACTCAGTCGAAAAACTGCCATGAACATGAAGTTATCCACTGACTCCTTCTTTACAACCTCTTTCTGAAATGAAAAGTTTAAAGCAAGGCAAGATGAAATTTCTGTTTAATTTGCCTAATATTTCCTCAGTAGTACTCTGTGGAGAACATCCCTACTTACTTAAATCTCAACACTTATCTGACGCACTGATGAGTAAGTCCAGTACATAATTCATGACCATTTTAGGACAAAGTTCTAAAATTCAGGCTTGTTCCTGACTGCATTTTGCTTATTCAAGCTTAATGTTGATACTCTTCCAGTGGTGTACTGAAAGCTGCTTCTGGGTTTTTGTCTTCTAAACACACACATACACACATTTATATTTTTTTCAGTGCTCACTACATCATGAAAAATATCAATCTACAAGGCAAAACCCTTCTATCTATAGTAGCCAGAAGCAAAATAGGTCACATATAGTTCCCTAATTTATGTTTATTCCAAATGCATCAAAACTCTTGAATTCTGTCTTTAGCAAGCCCATCAATCAGTGTGGTTGCACCTTTGAGTAATAACATTTATAATACTTGTCACTATCAGTTTAAACAAAACTGCCTTTTCCTTGTATTTCCTTGTATATTTTCCACATCTCTTTATAAGTTTTTCTAGCCAGAAAACATAACTAGTTCATGGTATCCCTTAGCAGAGTCTGTTAAATTATTACTGCTTTTATGTGTTAAATTTACCACTTTCTGACAGCCTGGATTCCCAGAAAAGATGAAGAAGCTGCCGTCAGCTGGAAGCTTGTGAGCCTTTGAACCTCTTCTTGTTCCCAGTATTGCTTCCAGAGGACACAGAGGAAGGAACAGTGTTTTCTCTAACCCCATCTTCTCAGAGATCTCTTGCCTAAACTGAGGTACCAATGGTGCCCAAGGAAGGAGAGAATAGTGAAGCTGTGTGGCCATGAAGGTGTGCAGGAAAGAGCATAAGTAATTGAGCAATACTAATAGTGGGGAAAGATGTCAATCCATATATCAAATCTTACAGAATAAATCTGTGGCTTGCCTTAGTATTTCATATTCTGGTTTTTAGAAGTTTAAATTTAATGACTTCTTGCTCTAAAAGTGGGCAAGACATGATTGAGCCATTTCAATTGTGTCAACAGCATTTCACAGAGCATTTTATAGTAAGTATTAAAATGACAGACTTTTATAAGGTTTTTAATTTATAATGGACTGAAAAAGTGATTAAAGGGGAATGTTGTAAAGGTAGTATTACTATCTCTTCATATGGCAAGAGATTCAACTTTTTGGAAGGTGCTGCAGAGCACATGATTACGTGATCCAAATTAATGGTTGTGATACCCTCCCTTATAACCAAGCAAACTACTGAAGAGAGTCCTCAGATCCACCTGAGAAAATGCAATTTTGCACTGTGATATGTGGAATGAGAGTAAGTGGAAATAACAAAATGCTCATCATCCAGGAAAAGGATAAAAATAGATCCCAGTTCCTTGCTAACATTTCCTTGCTAACATGATGGTAAGAAGCAGACACTGCTTTTTTTTTTGTTTGTTTTGGAGGTAAAAAGTGATCTTGTCATATGTATGCGGATGGGAAAAATTTCAGACACTGGCAAGCACCTGTAGAGCTCTTCTGAATGCTGCAGAAGAGCAGTTAGAAGGGGGTTAATAGGGAGCAAAGAAGGGAACTAATGTATCAGAGATAATAACTAGGCATTTCTGTTTCTAGGAGATCCTTGAACATTATTATTTTCATGTTTTGGTATGATTTTTAACAGTTCAACTCAAGTTTTCTGAAAATGTGAATCTCCTTTTTAACTTGCCATCTTTTTTCAATCTCCTAATGGTTCAAATTTGTAGAATGTCACTGTCAAGCAACTAATGGAGGATAACTTCAGGGAGTGACATATATATGGTACATTTATAGACATTGATCATATAGATACAGTTATAGATAAAAAAGTTCTATTTTTTTTCCTTAAAAACATATTTTCCAAATACTTGCAAGCACTTTTGAATCCTTTTATGACTTTGTCAAGGAAACACTTAAGTAGAGTCATTCTCTGAGACCACCACTGCAGTCTTGCAGGGGAGCCAACAGGTGTTTCAGATTTGGCATGTAAAGCTAAAACAGAACACACCAAAAGCAAATAGACAGGGCAGGGAATTGTATTGTACTCAAATGTGAGTTGACTGTATGTGTCTTCTGCTTTCTCCTGGCAGGTNTTTTCCTTAAAAACATATTTTCCAAATACTTGCAAGCACTTTTGAATCCTTTTATGACCTTGTCAAAGAAACACTTAAGTAGAGTCACTTCTCTGAGACCACCACTGCAGTCTTGCAGGGGAGCCAACAGGTGTTTCAGATTTGGCATGTAAAGCTAAAACAGAACACACCAAAAGCAAATAGACAGGGCAGGGAATGTATTGTACTCAAATGTGAGTTGACTGTATGTGTCTTCTGCTTTCTCCTGGCAGGATTTTTTTTCCCCCTAACAAATGTGTTGTGAGCATTCCATGATAAGTCAAAAGCTGCTGGATGAGATAAAACCTTGTGGGATTTTTTAGCTTCCTAGGGCGTAATATACCAGGAACAACATTCTCAGAATACATGAACCCTGTTTTAGCATGATTAATTTTGACAAACTTGCTTAAACACAGCATTTTTCTTATATTAACATAAGAAAAATCTTAACATCGAGAATTTAATCCAAACTTTTATAACAAATGCCATTTTTCAAACTTTTTTTTTTTGTAAACTCAATCAAGTTTCATAGAAATTTATGCAGACAAAAAACATTTCATTATCTTAGTTATTTTATAATGTTCTGACCACAGACATTGTTCATAAAAATTTGATCTATTATTAGCTCTTCTTAGCTTCTCTTTTGTCCCTCAGATTCATAGTGCCCTAAACAAAAAGACCAGGAAAATTGTCTGTCCCAAAAGAGTATAAGATCAGCTATGGCAAACTGCAAACTGCAAAATGCAAAAAAAAAAAAAAATCAATTTATAATTGTATGATACTTGAGTTCAAAAATATTTCATATAAATAATGATCCTTTTACTTCTCTTTGTTCAAGCATGCAGTAACTATGCTGCCAAGTTAAATGTGATGTGAAGGAAAATTAATCTTTCATTCTGAAAAATAAAAGTTCTAATTTTCATAACTTTAGGACATAAAAACTGTGATTTGAATCAAGTAAGTTAAATAAAAAATGGCTGTTTGAATGACTAGTATCTCTTATCCAATTTAAAATTTACTTGCAAAATTTCTACATATCTGTCATCCAAAGATCTCTTCCTTGCCCTGTTAATTTGTAACACTGTTTTCCCCACTATATTAAACTTCTGTGAAATGGTGATGGGCCTTCAGAATACAGAGGAGGACAAATGGCAGAACTATACTCAGAATGTTGAAAGAAGAAGGCATGGTTCAAAGAGGAAGCATGCAACTTTCCATCATGAATTCCTAGACTTTACTCCAACTTTGATATTAAAAAAACTTCTACTTCCAGGGTATGTATCTATGTTCCACTTAAATATTGTATTTAATCTTATATAAACAGAAACAGAGAATAGAAATATGAGGCAATAGAAAAGTACAAGCTGCTAATTTCAATAATTCTTGTCATTTTCTCTCTTGTCTTTTTTCTTTTTTTTTTCTTTTTTGCAGATGCACTTTACATATGACACAAATGTAATTAGTCTTAGCAAGAGATTCTTTCTGACAGGTATTTCAAATGTACTAGAGGCACTTGTAAAAGAAGAATGTATTTTCCACTAAAAATCCATTGGATTTCATTGGAAAGGGCCAAAATTTATTTGTGGTCTTACTATTCATGAGAATTCTGCTCTAAACAGAGATTTCTAGCTTATTTTCAGCTCATGAACTCCCACTTATGCAATGTGGCTTTTTAGAATTCTTACTGGGAGTCTAATATCTTCAGTGTCTTCAAAAATCACCTTTTTGCAGCTGAGGTATTTTTCAAAATTCAAGCAAGACCCAAGAGACCACTTTAGAACTCCAAAATACATAGTTTCTTGTCAGCTTTTTTTTTTCTCTTGGTACTGGTTTGCACCACTTTTTACTCTCAGCTTGTTCCTTAACATACTCTTTCAGACTATTTTGGCATAAAATACAGCAAAGGAGGAAATAAGGTATATTAAAAATAGCAGGGATTTCATATACATGAAAGGCCTGCACTCAATTGCATTTAGGTGTGATTACTTTTAGTCTTCACTCCAAGATGTAGAAGCTTTTATGAAATACAGAATAAAAAATCACAGCATATGAACTCACCAGCCACCTTTCACTGCATGTACCCCCACTATGTTTCATATAAGGCTATTTCCTATAGACACTAACTGGATTTTTTCTTTTATATTTTCCTTAATACATCCTTTCAACTCACCATGGGAAAAATGAAGAATGTTATGTTAGTACTTCAAAGTCATTAGATCAGAGTCTGTCACACCAAAACAGTGAATTCCTAAATCTAGGGTACCTGACAGAAAAATACAAATCATCCCAAAAAGTAAGTTAATGTCATGCTACTTGTGTTTCATGTTGAGTGCAGAATGGAAATAATGATCAATTTATTCAGTAAATAGAACAGTTGGCCTCGAAGGAAATTTCAGCATGTAAGGGTTATAATATAATCTTTTCCATTTGACATTTTGTCTTCTTCTCTGTGAGTCCAAAAGGATTTGTTTTTTCTTTAATCTTTTCCTTTGCTCTAATATATCTTTGGATGCATTATGTTTTTTTTTTTGTATTATGATGGGCAATAGTGATTGATTTTGTGATTATTAATGGTCATAAGAGATGTGGGATGGTCACAAAGTAAGTCCCAGGACTGTGAGTAGGCCTGGACCTAACACTGAAGTTTAACATTTTTTGTCTTTCTGAAACTTTTTCAGAACTAATTATAAGCAAAGACTACTGCAGACACCTATCCTTTTCAAAAAATATTGAGAAATAAAAAGGTATTTAAAATCTTACCAGGACATTTACCAAACAGGAAAAAAAAAAATAATTGAATTGCAAGATAGTGAATAAAAGCAAAAAATAAACCCTATTGGTAACAGAAAAAAATGCTGGTCTCCATTTAATTATTAATCAAGATCCAATGAAATATTTTGACTTGTCCAACATACTTTAAAATGCATTCAATTAAAACAAAACTTTTATGTCTCTGATATACTTAAAAACATTGAATTTTTTTAAAAATGTAATCCTGAATTCTATATATTGTTACTGGGTTTTTCTAGTGTAGCAACACAAAATTTTTAGATATAAGGCTCTTGGAAAGACATTTTTATTATAAAAGTTTGTGGTTCTAGAGGTCATGGAAGAACAAAGTAGTCCCAGCATCCTTGCTGTCTTTTCTTCCCAGTGGGGGAAAAAAAATTACTAAAACTGTACATTTTAGTATGATGGTCACAGATAGCATTTAGCCAGGCACTGCTGACAGTTTTTTGGGAGCATGGCACCACTGAAAAGGCTCAGCTAACCTAACAAAGTATGGCTTCAGGCAGTTGGTGTTCTCAGCAGACACTGAAATGGAGTAAAACAGATTATCTAAGCTCAGATTTAACCTTCCTTTCTCTTTCAATCACTTTGATTCATATGAGCTCTTGATCACTCCTGCCCTGTGCCGTGCAGAGTGCTCCTGGTGCCACAGCCTCCAAAGAACAAAGTAGACACTGTGGTGTAGACAAAGTGATGCAGCGCCAGCAACAACACCCGGGAAACAGATCTGTCACCTGGTCACCTTCTGACACTTCTTGAGCATTCCTCTCTTACTAATCATGCCAGCATGCTCTGTACCTTTCTGAATCATTGACTGAATTATCCTAGTACCTATCCCTATTAGCCAAGATTGATCAGTTTTAAAACTAAAAAAAAAAAAAA
>VZRH01007888.1:132786-143281 GCA_013397555.1 Urocynchramus pylzowi
AAAAAAAAAAAAAAAAAAAATTACATTATTATTAACACAAATCACTTGGTTTCCTCTAATTTCATCAAATTAAACAGATTACTGTGTTCATGCCTATTTCCCCTATTTTAACCTGGTCATACAGCCATGCTGACATAGCATTTCTGGTTGTGCATCCCACATTCCCTCTGAATACTTCCTTCTTTGCCCTTTCTTGCTCTGCAAGTTTGCCCAGCATCTTAGGAAATGTTGCACCTGACCTTTCCAAAAGGGCAAGGCTATATCTTTGTTTATACTACAGATAATCACAGACTTCAGACTAAATGTCCACCTGTTTCAACATTGCTAGACATAAATATCCTACAAGTTTTACCAACACTGTTCTTCCAGCTAGCAATCAAACTGTGTTACGGTGTTGAGGTGAACTCAGTCTTTGTTTCCCCAACCACAGAACATGCTTAGCACAAATTGCATTCTTCCACAACACATGAATCTCTTCAACTTCGTCAAATAAATTTTATCCTGCAGTTCTTCCTGTCAGTCCTAGTATTTTTGCAAGTTCAGATGTTTGCATTGCATGTGCAAGACTTCTGTATTTGCAGTTTGAAGGCATTTGAATTTTACAGTGTATGTGTGTATCAAAAAAAAAAAAAACTTTAGTGAAAAACAACCCGTCAGCTGAACAACCCCTAAAATTTTCACAGATCCGGTGACCTTTCTTTTTTGTTCTTCAGGTGTTGAGGGTGACAATGCATAATTTAAAAACTGTTTTTATTCAACTGGAGTTGAAATATATGTGTTTGTGTGTGTGTGTGTGTGTACATGTGTGTGTATGCATGCATGTGAATAGATATGCATGTCAATTGAGAAAAAAAAACCCCAGACATTTGTCCTCATAGAAGATTACAGCTAATTAGATACTAACAATATTGAGGAGGAAGTCAGTTCAGAAACCCATGACCTGTAAGGTTAGGCCAAATAGACAACATTAAAATTGAGCAAAATGTACATCTAATCGTGATATTTAAGAGTTAAATAGGTCACTATCTTTTTTTGCTTTTTCTCACTTGATAAATAATATTAAATGAAAAAAGGAAATAGTACCTCAAGGCCATTCCAAATTATATTCAATGAAATTAACCCTCATATTTGGGCTTGCTTGTTATATATTTCTTAAATATGCTACTTCACTGAAGGGACAAAACCTTGTGTTCATATACAGTGATATGACCTTTAAGCCTCAAGAAGCTTTCTCACCTATTGAAAAATCTGACACCTGAAAAAAAAAAAAGTCAACTAAATGTGAAACGAAATCAGTTACTCTATTTGTTAATACAAACAACAAAAAAATTGTTGAAAAATATGGATTAGTCTTTATTTGCATGAATAAATGAAGTTACAGTCCAATTACCATGTTAATCTAATTACTACTGGACAGATTTCTGAGTACATCTGTGGACTTTTTTGTCAGAACTGAAAGAGATGAACAGGGAAAAATGTGATGATATTTGTATTGTCTAAATCCCTTCGGCAGCTGCAGTCTAATTTGTTTTGTAAGACAGAGCAACCACAAAACTGCTTCAAATGGTTTTGCCTAATGACTGTCTCACAGGGGCCATTACATTGTCCTCACCTATCAAAGCACATTGGATATTAGCTGCAATGGCTTCATTGCAGCCTAGTACTCTGCAACCTCTAAGCAATCCTTTGTTTTCCTGTTTAGGAAAATTTTTGGCTCCATATGCCATCAAGATTTGATATAATTTTGGCCTATTTGACATTATCTTTCTTATAAACTTTCATTTCACTTCTCTTTGTGAAAATGGAAATAGGGCAAAAGAGAAAACGAATTCTTCTGTGTCAAACTGAGCAACATAATTTTAAGTGTTTAACCTTTCCTAATATGCTTTAAGCATAAAAAAATAAATAGCTGCTGTCCTTGCTTTAACCGTTCTTTAATGAGATAGAACACTGTACACAACCTCGTATTTTATATGAGATGACATCACATTAAATGACTCTCCAGAATTTTGCAGATATTTTAAATATATTTGTTTTTTCCTAAAGAGAAGAATTTGCCAAAAAGTTCAACACATAGAACATTTAGAGCACATATTTAAACCCAGATAGTACTAAAACTTTTGGATAAAATCCATCTTCAGTCTCCAAAACTGATTTCTAATGTGATCACTCTAAAACTTGGATGCCACATTTCTTTGTGTGTCTTGGCTTTGGCACACCATACTTTGCACTCCTGCCTTTTTGAAAACCCAGTCACCCATCAGAGCTGAATTAGACCCCCCAGCTCAGAACAAAGAGGGGCAGGCATGGGTGTCAGCCTCTTGTAGTGCAGAGGGCAGAGCACAGGGGTCCCACACTGTGGGTTACTGCAATGCACCAAGAAGCTTTCAGATGATAGCAGGGGTACAGAGGTCTACAGAAAAGCAGTACTAAATTCCCACTGAGGTTTAGAATGGAGATATAATCTCTGTTCCATTTTTAAAATAGATTGCTAAGGTGCCTAAACAGAGACAACCCAACAACACAGGGTATTTCCCCATTCACAAGTTCTACACTGAAGACCCTCAAAGAGCAAAAGGCACTAAGATGTACCTCTGTACTCTGTATTCAGTATTTCCTATTGACTGAAAAGTTAGCATGTAAGTTATTATGACCTTCTCCCTGAAATAACACTCCCCAGACCTTGTACAAGAAGGATTCTAGTCAGCCTAACCAGTGCATAGATACAGAGCTCAGTTTCCCAGTGCTTAGGAAACAGTCTGACCAAAAAATACTGAAATTCATCTTCTGAAGACAGGAAGGGTTTATTGAACTTGTACAGCAAATACAGATCTGTTGTCCCAAAGTTTTGAACTCTTCCACGAGCTGTGGACCACTTTGGACTACATGTCTCCGTGTCCTTTCCACAGAAATCAGGGCAAAGAGGGAAGACTGCATGTTTTCCAGTCTTGCCTGCATGGGGACAGGATGCAACCCAGACATTATTTCAAGAGATACAAGATGGCAATTGTTCCAATATACAGAGTTGAAACATAATCTTAGAGAATTGGATTTTCAAAAAATGTTATAGAAATGTGACATTATTAGGCTACTATGGCTAAAATTTCAGTATTCTAAACTGACAGGTGAAACTTCAGAATTTCATTTTAGCTTAATATTCTCTTATAAAGTTTATATAATATAATTCTAAAGCAAACGTACTGCAGAGGCTAAAAGCTAGAAAATTATTTGTATGCTATCAGATTCTGTTAAAAAGGAAAGTATTAACAAATTTCTCACTTTTATCTAACTGACATTTTAGCCCTGAAATATGAGATTACAGTTCTCTTAAAAAGTCTAAGTATGATCTAATACCCAGTGAGGAACTTGGCAAATACAGAAAGAAAAACTGGGACCAGTCATGAAATCAATATAAAAACAGATTTTACCATTACAGTTCCTACAACTCCTTCCAGGCAATGATAAACTCAGTAATTAGATATCTGACCTTTCCCATTGTTCACAGTACTGGGTGTTAAACTTTCCACATTACATATTACTGTTATTTTTTTAATGATTAAGTGACATTACATATTATTGTTATTTTTAATGATTAAGTGATCTAGATGTTCAGCATATTAGCAGTCTGCCTAAGAATCAGGGTTCCTTCTTCCACATACCTTATTTTCAGTAGTTTATCAATTTGCATATGACAATATTCCATTTTTACATGAAAAGGCCCATATTTTTGGCTCAAATTTGCAATCATTTAGAATAAATTTATTGTGTGCATTGTTTCATTGCTGCAAGGTGTTGATTCAGAGAAGAATAATGAATTGAAGATTAGCAGAAAATATTATAAAAATAGAAATCATTCATTCCACTCTAAACCCCACACATCATGACTAGTTTAACGGTGCAGCATATAAAGTTTGCTTCTCCAGTAATTTTTTTCAACTGAAAAAGTTTTCTGAACAAACAGGTAATTATTATCATGAATAATAATTAATATTATTCAGAAAGTAGAAACTGCAATAACAAATTTTGTGTATGTCACCACATTAGTATGAAGGACCATTTATAGCAAGGAAATGCAAGAGTCCTTCCAAATGGGCTGGAAACATGAATTACAATTTGCACAATGAGGAAAATTTTTCAGCAATAGAAGACAGAAGGGGAATATATATTGCAAATTAAATGGGAAATTAAAAATAAACAAGCTGTGAAGAGTCTTGCAATGTATTTTGTCCTTAAACCTCAAGTCCTTATCCCCTTCTGTTTTCCCCAGCTTGTGTCGCTACAGCACTGAGGACAGGCTATGCCTTGTGAAGGGAATAGTGTGTGTATGATGCTCGAGTTTGTCTGGTTTATTTTATTGTCTGCAATGCTACCTTGGTTAAGGTTTTCTGTATGGACAATTATTCATTTATTCATGCTGCCTCTGCAGACTGACGTACCTATTCAAGGGGGCAGGAGGCTTAATGAGATTGATCCACACAGAGAGTGAATAAAGTTTTCCTACATACAGTTTGACCTTAAAAGTTCATTATTTTTACAAACCTAATATTGCTGGAAACATGGAACTCTTTCATCTTGGCTGCATCTACGATTTTGAATTTTTAATCAGCATACTTCCTGAAATGGAAAATGTAAATGAACGAAGTTGTATTTTGTTTATTTGATTATATTTCTTTGAGTTTCTGTATGAGTTCACCCACACATACAGATATCCACCTTTGTATGCCTCATTTTCACAGACACCCATTAAGATCAATCATAATTATTTTTAAAAATGGATTAGTTAAACTATATTAAACTCCTGCCTGGACACTCTCATTCAGAATTAAGGAGGGCTTGCATTTGGTTTAATTTAATTTATTCAGGATGTGAATCCACTAATCTACTTTAATTAATGATGCTCTGAATTCACGACTTTAGTCAATTTGGGTTAACTTTCACAATTGCATTAATGTAGACAAGTCCTAATGCAATTCTAAACATAAAGCAGTATTACCCTGACCAATTTATATGTTGTGACTCTACATCCAAAGTCAAGATAAATTTCATGACTTCCTGGATGAATTTCATGGGTTTGTGCAGCTAGAAAGGCCAAGATGCAATCTAAATTCACAGAAGACACAGCTTTTCTTCTGAGCTCACAAAAAACCCAAACCTGTTCTAACAACTAGATGGAGGTAAATGTTTCTAGATGAAAGATAGGTGACAGACACTTTAAGCATGTGGGTCACTAAGTATCCCACAACACTTTTCACAGGATTAAAAGTGTTATTCCCAAGACACCCTGAGTAATTTCTTCCTGTCTTTCTAGCTCCACTTACAATTTAAGCTGGCTGCAGTATTCTCTGCTTGGCAGTATAAGAAAGGGAATTCTGCTCTGTGCTCCTGAGCAGCTGCCACTTTGCACTTCAGTGGTGGATCAACATGTATAACCTGCAATGCTCAGTTATTCCAATAACTTGGAATGCTCAGAAAGAAAAAAAAAATATATAATTTTTTATGCTCAGTATGTTTTTCCTTGCATTTGCTGTTTTCCCTGAACTGAAGGGCACCACATATTGGCATTTCAGTAATGGGGAGACCTGACAGAGACTCTGTGCTTTACAGCATTCCAAATACTTGCATGAAAACAAGGCTTAAGGAAGTCACATTAAGGAATCACAATTAGAATAATTTTAACTGACTGGAAATTTAGTTAGCATTTTAGTTAACGTTTTAATTCCGTAAGTGTCAATGCTTAAATTCTTTAAATACTTCCTTTAAGAAATTTGAAATGCTTAATAAGTTCTTTTAAATTCTACAAGCCTAAAAGTAACCAAGTTCTTCAGCTATTGAAAATGAACATTTTTCTTTCATGCCTGCATTTTTCTGTCTGTCACTGTAACAACAGACTTTTATGTTTTCTTAGGAAAAAGCCACAGCTATCACTACACCTCTTACAAATAAGTAGCAGGTGCAATTGTTTCTAAGTCAAAAGATATTTTTATTCTTGCAGCTAATAATTTCCATTGATAACAGAAACATGATGCTATATAGCTAAGTATATGGCTAAATGACTGGACAAAATTGTTAAAAAATTACTGCTATCTACTGAAAGTGTGATTTAAAAAGTAAATTACTGTATACAACCTCAGAGCCTCAGGATGATACCCTTCCCCCTTCCCCCTCATACATACATACACAGTTTTGGCTGTGTTTTCTTAAAAAAACCATTCAAAACAGTAAGAAATCTGCTTTCTCATTTGAAATATAGTGCAACAATTGCAGTGTACTGTCTCACAATGTAGTGTAAAATTTATAAATTTATAAGTTTATAAATTGAGAGATCACTTAATATACAACAAATTTCATATCTATTTTTGTTTTAATCAAAAACCAAGTAAAAAGCATACTTTAAAATTATTTTTGATAAAAAGCATGTTTTGAGTTCATACTTGCAAAAAACTCTTGCATGTTGCCTATAAAACCTTTCTGGTGATTTTTTTTTTTCTTTCCTTTCCTCCAAAGTATTTACTTACTGCCACTAGAGTAGCTTTTCTGATTTTCATCCAAGAAGCAGTCAGGTAGTTTTTGAATTCCAGCTAAAAGTATGAATAATGTTAAGTACTGCCTTTTTTTTTTTTTTTATTTTTTTTTCTCCCCCATAATAGGTGATGACATGGACATCACAGTATGGTGGCATTTAGAAAATCGGTTGGGTAGCAGGCAAATGGAAATCCTAAAAGCATAATAAATGCACTACCTTCCTTTGAAATTGCTACTCAGAATGTCTTTCCTCTCTACATGCAGTGATGGTGAATCCATTACACATGCACTGAGAGCGGATGTAACGCTCCTGCTTGTACAGCACATTCTGGTCCAGAGTCCTGAATATAATGTACAAATGGTCTAAGTAATCTGTATTCTCTTTTTAAATACAGAACAACTGCTGCATGGAGACATTAAACATTTCACCCATGGTCACTGAATGGCTTATTCTCCATCACAGCAGGGCCCAGTGGTGGTGGTAGAATGGGGCACATTAGTTCATACACCAAGAACGTTCATTTTCACGTGTAAGTTGTTATCATCTACCTTGTCACTAAGAGTTGCTACCAGGAAAACTCTTCAAATTTAAAAAGCTCAGGATGTAAACATTATTCAGTTGAAAACCTGTAGTGTGGAAACTGCTCTATCAGCAGAAGCTCAGAAAGATTATAAATAATAGCACTTGAGCAGGTCAGGTCTGCTAAGGACCTGAAAATCCTGTGCAGAACAACTAAATAGGTCCCTTATGAGAGATCAGGAGGAATCCATGAACATAGTGCAGGGATAACTGAGGATTTTTAATTGGACCACTTGAAGGATTATTAATTTACAAAAGTATTGTTTCAGGTGTAGGGTCTAAATGCAGGTCTCACTGAAAAAGCCAAGAGACATGACAAGAGCTGTTATTTTGAATATAAATTCCTGAGGTGGATGATATTGATCCTGTATTTTAAAAAATAACTGGTGGACTTTTTCATATTCTTGTCACTTATTTACCTCTTCCTGTATCATTTGAAAGATTTACAAGGAGGTTCTGCTAAGCACTTCTAGTTTTGTCAGTCTGAAGTTTCCATGCTCTGAGGTGTCTCCTGGCATTGTGTGGCTATTGATTTGTCTTTTTTGTAGAAGGAACATGAACAGCTGGAACAGTTAACAAGGTGAAAAATCCTTGAAGTGCAAGCTAAATAGGGAAATATGTTTTTATAACAATCATATATTTATAGTGACTTTTTGAATAGGACGTTGAGTTTGTATTACAAATTCAGATATATCTATATACAATAAGGATAATCAACCCATTCAAAGTATCAAAAAACCATAAATGACTCTGCTGATAAAAGTTAGAGCCACTCAAGGTGGTTTCAAAATTGTTAAAATTACTAAGATGCAGCTGAAGCGAGCTTGTTGAACTATTGTCTGGGATACCTCAACAGTATTGTTAAAGTGTCAAATCTAACAATTTTCCATTAATGATTCTAAAAAAGCCTATCACTGAAGCCCTCCAACATTGACCACAAGAGTTTTTCAGGAGAAATACAATTTCATGCAGCTCTGTCAAGAACACTTTTTATTAGAGCAGCAGGCAGGAGGAACTGGTTGCTTAGCAATAGTAAGTTGGAAGGAAAAGTGCCCGGTCCTGTAAACATATGTAGGGGTTCCTATGTATTTCTGCATCCAATCCATTCATATATATCTATATATATATGAATACACACACACACACTTATATACACCCTGACTAATTGTGTACGATTCTCATTTTTAAAAAGAAGGAAAGAAAGAAAAAGAAAGAAACAGTATCAGTTCAGACATGATTTAAAAGAGTTTTCTGAAAAGTAATTTATGATGTTCATCTACAGCAATGCTATAGACTATGACAGTAAACCCAGTAGGTTTACAAAGAAAAAAAAGTAAAAGCCAAACTGAAATACTAGGGTAATGGGTTTTATCAGCCACAACAACCTCAGGGAAGATACTTACTTGTCTGTCACAAAGAGTTCTATCAATATTGAATGCAACAAAGTTACAGATAACGCAGATGGCTTTTTCAATCAGTGATTGTACAAATCCATGTTTTTAGTGATGGGCTGGAAAAAATGAGGAGGTTTATCTAATTTTTTCTGTCAGGCTGTTTATTACTTTGTACTGGAAAAAGTTAAAGACAAACTCTTCCTTAAAATCTTCCCTAAGTTTTAATATTTCAGAACAGAAATTATATCCAAGGTTAGCTTCCTCAGATTAAATTATTTTGTTTCTCATTTTAGAAAATGGCTTTGCCTAGTCAGCATCCATATTCAAATTTGTATTTGCTTATTTCTTTCAGACAGTCACTCATTAAGAGTTGATACAGAAGGCTAGACATAATGATGCTGTTTAATCTCACAGGTTTTATTGCAAACTGTTAATTGTTTACCAGCTTGCTGTAGTATCTGAAGATAACAGACTTTACAGCTTTGTTATTTAAATCCAGAGCTGATTTTCAGGCATAATTTTGAGATCGAGTCTACAAAGGAGTTCCAAGTACTTTCTGCTAAAACTGACCTGCAATGAATACTTTTTCTTCCAGAGCCATGAGTTACTGATCTTAAAACAGATACTGAAGACCCTTTAAAATACAAAGAAGCAAGCTACCATCTTAATGCCACATGCCTTACTGATGAGGCGGTGGAATTTGAGATTCAACTAGATAATCAGATCCATTCTACCAGTTTGTCCAAACATTGTTCAGTGCCCAGTTCTTCTGCCGAAATGGCTTTCAGGTAAAACGGGAAGACAAAGACTTAAAGAATTGTCAAGTAATAGAGTAATTTTTTCTTCCATGTCCCATGGGTTTTGTCTTGACATGAGAGTTCATAATTAGAAGGCAATTAGTAATGTATGTGGAAAGCAGCAGTAGAGATTCTACCATGCCTAGAAAAAAGAAGGCTTTGGGGTGGTCTAACTGCAGCCTTCCAGTACCTGAAGGAAGCTTGAAGGAAAGATGGAGCAAGAGAATACACCAGGGCACATAGTGACAGGACAAGGTAAAATGGCTTCAAACTGAAAGAGATTTGGTTTAGATTAGATATATGAAGGTATGCACTAGAACAGAGAAGCTGTGGATGCCCCATCCCTGGAAGTGTTCAAGGCCAGGCTGGACGGGGGTCTGATCTGCCTGGTATAGTGGAATGTGCCCTGCCCAAGGTGGAGCTTTAGAACTAGATGATCTTCAATGTCTACTTCCAACCCAAACCAATCTGTGATTCTATGACTCTTGGAAAATTGTTGCAGTGATTGATTGTTCCTGCTGTAAAAATTTCTTTCTTATGTTGAACTAGTCTGTCCCAGTGCAACTTGTACCTGCTGCCCTTACCTTGTTCATATGACTACTTGTGAGGAGACTGTGTTCTTTTCTAACTTAAGTAGACCAGAATATAAACAGTTCTATAAGTGAGGCTCTATGAGTGACTAAAATCAGGACAGACTTTTCCAGAGGTATATAATATTTACAGTATGATCATCCATAAGAGATTGATTCAAGGAGAGATGTTTCCTGAATTGCCATCTCTAACTTTTGTGCTTTTGGGTTGTATCATTATTAGCTACGAACTGCCCCAGTTCTCTCCATTATCACCAAAGCTCCCTTTGGCACATTTGTCATTCTTCCTGTAATGTTATTAATCAACATAATAATGAGGATGAATATGAAAAATTGTCCTTGAAAAAATTCATTACTAATCCCTATTTAAAGAACTCTTAACATAAACATTTTGTATTATCTTTGTTAGCCAGTTCTTTATCTTTCTTACAGCTCCTCACTTAATTTCTGTGAAGTACACCTTAAGTCACTCTACTGTAGCAATTGAGGAAATTATTGATTTAAATCTAGGTAATTCAGAAAACACACATATTTGTTTTATAAGTTTGAAGTTGAGGTTTTTATTTGCTATAAAAGCATATTTGAATTATTATTATTATTGTTATTATTATT
>VZRH01007888.1:143442-224200 GCA_013397555.1 Urocynchramus pylzowi
TTTATCACTATTTGTTCCCCTGTGCTAATTTGCTGTCCTTGAGAATATATTAAAATACGTTAGAAATTTGGGCACCAAAATTAATGCCAGTTAATTTTTTCCACAGTTACAGAGGCTGAGGTGAACGGTTGCAGAAGGGCTTGAAGAAACAGAAAAATATTTTTGCATATTATTTCCTCAATACCTTATACACAAATATTGGACAAAGTAAATTGAATATGTCATGGGTTGACCCTGGCCCAATGCCAGTGCCCCCCATGAAAGTATATTTCCCAGAATAGCTACTGTGAGGTGTGACCCAAAATAGAGCAAAGCAGGCTTCATCATCTCAGGGATAAAGGAATACAACTTCATTACATCTACAACAAACACAAAAGGGAAAAAAAACCATACACACACAGTATACACAATAGATGTCTTCAAACCACTCCTCCTCCCCTCCCTTTCCTCCACCACACCATGAGTCAAGGCTTTACCTTCCCAATCCAGCTACCACCCCTAGAACACTCAATTCTCTGCCCAGTACCATCTCTCACTCTACCACCTCCCAGTTCNCCTGCCCAAAGCACCCCAGGGTCCCTCAGGGCTCCGGCCTGGCCTGCCCAAAGCACCCCAGGGTCCCTCAGGGCTCCGGCCTGGCCTGCCCAAAGCACCCCAGGGTCCCTCAGGGCTCCGGCCTGGCCTGCCCAAAGCACCCCAGGGTCCCTCAGGGCTCCGGCCTGGCCTGCCCAAAGCACCCCAGGGTCCCTCAGGGCTCCGGCCTGGCCTGCCCAAAGCACCCCAGGGTCCCTCAGGGCTCCGGCCTGGCCTGCCCAAAGCACCCCAGGGTCCCTCAGGGCTCCGGCCTGGCCTGCCCAAAGCACCCCAGGGTCCCTCAGGGCTCCGGCCTGGCCTGCCCAAAGCACCCCAGGGTCCCTCAGGGCTCCGGCCTGGCCTGCCCAAAGCACCCCAGGGTCCCTCAGGGCTCCGGCCTGGCCTGCCCAAAGCACCCCAGGGTCCCTCAGGGCTCCGGCCTGGCCTGCCCAAAGCACCCCAGGGTCCCTCAGGGCTCCGGCCTGGCCTGCCCAAAGCACCCCAGGGTCCCTCAGGGCTCCGGCCTGGCCTGCCCAAAGCACCCCAGGGTCCCTCAGGGCTCCGGCCTGGCCTGCCCAAAGCACCCCAGGGTCCCTCAGGGCTCCGGCCTGGCCTGCCCAAAGCACCCCAGGGTCCCTCAGGGCTCTGGCCTGGCCTACCTCGGCCCCGGCCGGCCGCATGGCTCACCCCCTCCCCACCCAGACACAGCTGGTCAGGGGAGGTCAGGTGTGATCCCCTGGTGGACCCAAAGACAGGAAGTTCCCCCGGGAATGCTCTGCTTTTTAACCCCTGTGTGTTTTCAGAGGCGTATCCAGGTCCCCAGTGGCCACACCAGGTGCCAATATTCACATCTGGCCACTGATTGGTTTGACCACTACTTTCCCAAAAACTTCCTTGCTTGTCAAACCACCACAAATATTAAGTAATAATGCATAATTACACATCCAGAGAGATGATAATGAAGAGTAAAGTACAACTGTAATCCAATCACAAAGGCAAAGCATGCAAATGAAACAATCAGGTTAAAGATGCTGAATTGGCAGCGTCTAATAAAGATTTATAAAGAAAGAATATAATTTAGCATAGCAGAAAAAAAAAACCTATTAGCAAATATAATCTCCCTGATGCAATTCATTTTTGGTACATGTTAATTCTTCTATTAACAAATGTCCAATGATTTTGCATTGAATATTCAAGGGAACTGAGTCAATATTAGGGAATCATATAATTCCCTGCCAGAAAGGAAAGGATTCATTACAGCTACTGAGAATTCATTTGAACAGATGAAATAAAATATTGCCAAGTATTAAGTGATATGGGATCCAAGTGCTTGAGACCTATGGAGTTTTCATGGTAACCACCACCCTTGAATCTAGGATACATGATGTCTGATCTGGAAGCAGTCTGCCTCATTGTTCCCATCTTAATTTAGATTTTTGTTGGTTTCATTCAAATATTATGTTACAAAGTACAATACTTTGTACAAAGATTTACATATACAATAAAGCAAGAAATCAAAATAGTTTATATTTTATCCTAATGTAGAACCACCTTAGTCAGCAGTTGTGTGAGGGGCAGTACCATGCACTGTTTCTGGTCTGAAAAGCTTCAAAAGAGCCTTACCAACTACAAAATTACTGCCTACTTCTTCAAATGTGTACAAGTAAAGCACTTTGTTGAGTAGATATTGAATAGATAGAATAGATATATATTGATTAATTTTGTGCACACATAAGATGAGCATAAGTTTACCTTTAAATTAACTTTGATTTTTTATTTAATAAAATACAAATATAGGAGTTCAATAAACATCCATTGACTATTGACATTCTAGAAAATCTAGCAGAAAATCTTTCCTCTTTAGTGTGATTCTATGACTAGATTTTGACTCATCACAATTAAAACATACCTAAGTAACAGCACATAGAGTAAAATACAGGTAAATTTGATTTTTAATTTGCAAAAATTACCAGAAAACATTTAGATTTTTTGATGATGTCTGAATTATTCATACACACTGCAGTATGCTTCTCACCGTTCATGATTCCTACACAAAATAACCATTAATTGCATTCTGAAAACATTTACTATACAGCTACTTTGATTCTCTGCTAACAAGTAATATACACCAGGTACTCCTTTAAAAATGCTTTGCAGTCTGATTTAGGGAAGGGGCCTGCTCTGCAAAGTGTTGGCATTTGAGGTCTGAGCCAATAACCACAACTGATTTCCTAATGTCATCTGTGTCACAGTTACAGAGAGAAGAAAATTTTAGCTAGAATCCCAGCATTTGGATCCGGAACACAAACTGGTTTATAGCCAGCACAAATCTGCAAGCATTTAATCTTCCTGAGGGACCAGAAATTATATTAGCTGTTCACATAGTATAACATTGCCAAACTGCAATTACTGCTGAAGGGCTCAACACAGGACTTGAGCCCCTGGAAACCCAAGGGCACCATTGGGCACCAGTGCTTTGGGACTCTCCAGATGGGCTTTTTCCCCCTCCCTGGTGTTTTCAGCATGCTTTCATTCCTCTCATTTCCTATTCCACACTTAAACAACAAGAACCCTCACTTTAGCACTTAATGACTAGGGGAAGGGGAGTGTGAGGAGCAGAGAACAAAACTAAATATGTCCCTCTGCTAATTTAATAATTAAAAAATTTCCCTCTACAACCCTCTTCAGAGCAGCACTTAAGTTTCTCTGAAATCTGCAGCTTTATTCACACTTTAAAGGTAAGTGCTTTGTTGGACAAAGGTATTCATACAGATAATAAATGTACTTTTCCTATTCCCATCCAGGAGCTCAAGAACATTCTTTTTGCAATAGCTAAGAAAAAATTTTTAGAAAGCCTTTTTACTATAACAACAAAAAGTTATTTTGACTTTGAAATAGGATAGAAAATTTCTTCCTCCAGTGAAAAGGCTAAGCATTTCATCAGGAAATTGAAAACCAAAACCCAGATACTTTTGCTTCTGTTGCTTTTAGAAGCCTGTTTTCCGTACATCAGAAGAACGAAAAATGTTTAAAGACACTTTTTTTATATTCAGCCAAAATTTACATTTCCTGTGAAGGAGGGAACAAAACGATCCAATAAAGACCTGCATCAATCAATTGAAAATTCTAGATACTGTTTTGTTTAGAGAGAAGGATTTTTCATTGAGCTACTTTCCTTATAAAAACAGTCTTAGCTCCTGTAAGAGTTGCTGCATTGCTACCATGGTGCATGTGTTTGATATTCTGCATGTGCTTCCTGCTTTTCACTCTTGGTGGGAAACAGGAAAATTCTGTGCTGTGACAGCTCAACTATTTACAGTCACCCTGGTGTCACACACACACAGAGAAACAGTGTCTAGGTACCATCAGGAACTTTTCTCTCCAACTACTGAGTTGTAATGTGCAATCACAGAGAAAGAGGATCAGTGAACAGTAAGATATTCTGATATTGAAGTCATTTTTCACACCTCTAGTAAAGTGAATACATTACATTCATTCATCTGTGTCGAACCGTAATTGTCAAACTGAGTTTATGGACTCACAGGGCTGTTAAAAATACTTGTCATCAGAACATGTGCACTATTACAAATTTCATTAAAAGCATATTTAAGGCACACCAAACTGTGTTTTTCGTCACCAAAAAGTAATGATCCATTGCATATTTATTTTTGCAGCCAGATAATGAAATGCAAAGAAAAGTGACACAGCAATGCCTAGTTGCTGAACAAGTGGATATATTTTTCAGGATGAATAAAGTTCTTACAAAGCTGACTGCTGTCAGACTTACCCAGTGATCAGAATTTAAAAAAAAATATCATCTCTCCTTACTGGTGGGGAGTTTTAGTCACATTCATACATATGTGTTTTAATAAACTGAGTTCTCTGTTTCATCTTAGATGTAAATAAATCATAGTAAGCTGGGGATCTTGAAGGTGCCCTTCACAGAAAAATGTAGTATTTCTTTAAATAGAGATGCATCTCCTAATTGGTACATTTTTTGCAGTGTGTACTGTTTTCTGTGTACAGTGGTAGTACTAATTCTGTACTGTAGTACAGTGTGCAGTGTATTACGTAGCTTTACATACTGTCCTAGTGCAAGACAAAAAATAATAACAGAAGAGAAATATTTTCCCAAGTTAGAAACCATAAAATCATTAATAAATCTCAGTACATTTCATACTCATAGCTATGACAGCATTCTTCTGTCATTGGATCTGGACTAAAAAACTCCTTGGAGGAACCTCTCCAGCAATGAAACTCCTTTGACCTGATATTCAATCAGTGCTGTGGGAAGAAGCCTTGGCAGTGTGCACTTTTTGGACTCATAGTCGTGAAAAAGTAACGCAGATGCAATTTTGTGCACGTTTTTGTAGGCAACCCTAGCCTAGCTGTAGGGCAGATTTCAAGTCACTCGACTTCAAGGCAAATCAAAGCAGAGAGGAATAATTTCCTGCCTCTTTGACAGGAACACAAACTCTGAACAGAGTACAGTCACATTCTGCCTGGAAACTGTAACAGCTGCAGCAAACATATGGAGCTGCCATGGAAGAAAAGCTGTTTGGTTTGTGGAGTGAGACCCTAATCAAAGTGATTGATGCTGGGTATGATGCAGAAATGCAGTAGATACCCCTTTTGAAAGAAGATACTTGAGAGACAAATACAAAATGCTATAATAAATGAAACAGGCTGAAACACCTGTAATACCTCTAGGATAGATGTTAAAATCACTTAAACTTATATTAGCAATGAGTCATTTCCCTTAATACAAAATACAGAAGATAAAGAGTAAAAATGGATCACTGGTCCAATATTAAGAGTGACATATCTGATTTTTTACACTGTGTTTTTTAACAGGATACAAAAGTAGGGTACAGCCAATGAATCTCTTGTCAAAGGCTAGTTTCTGTTAAACTTGCTTGCAGTGAACATCAAAAAATAAGTATTTTTAAGTCATTGGATCTTTGCCATTGTTATTGAGGGAACTGTCTTTCTTTTTGAGTAATTAGCACAGGATATTCTGAAGAAAGACATAATTTCCTGCTAATGAATCAATAATATACAAGTATGAGCAGTCATGCTGTTTTCATCTTTGCTACAAGACAGTGGTATGAGCAATAGTGGTTGCAGATTCTGAAATGTTTTTGAGTCTAAAAGAAAAGCTGAGAAAAGTTATTTCTAACTCACTATTTTCATGAAGAGCTGGTATACCCTTGTTCCAAACATGTAAACTGAAAATAGTCATTTTGGGGGTGAAAATGGCACAGGCTTGTTTTTAAAAAGAGTTTTGATTGCCTTTCATGCTATTTTTCTTTCCTGACATCTTTTATTTTTTCTCATATGCAAGGAAAATGATAAATCATTCTTATTAGATGCTCATTTGAGTCGGTAAGATGATACCTAAAACAATATTTGGGAATGCCATATTCAAGCAACATGCTTTTTTAGTTCCTAATATTTTTTTAGAATACTTCCAAATTGTAAGTATTGGACCTTAATTTAACAATTTAAAGAAAAATATATTAATTCAAGTAAATGATTAAATAAAATCTCAAGGGCAACAGAAGAATTCTACATGTTTGAGATTGACAGATGGGTCTGGATCCAAGCTAATAATGCTCTGTGCATCCTCAGACTCTAGAAAATGACATCTAGACAATATACCCATTGCTCTGCTACCAATAACATGTGAAGAAAAAATACACATAAAAATTTTGGGGTAACTAAAATAACGGAAATACCTTAGAAAGGACAACTAACTTATAAATATTTAAATTCCCAGATTTTTCCCAGTCACTATATCAGAGTTTTCAGGTGTCTGAAGAGAGTTTCTTTATGGATGAACATGTTTTCTGTTAGAATAGTCCAGGTGGTAAAGTGACTGGCAATAAAAACTTGTGCTTCCATATACAGTAGATCTCTTTTATATATTTATGACATTTGGCAAATGTCCTGCTCTTAAAATCATGAGTGCATTTACCTCCCACTGAAGTAATTGAAAGCCAACAATTCTCTGGATCAATACAGCCAGGATCAGTAACTACAGGACTATAAAATTATTTTAGTCAAGTCCTTTCTTGTATGAGCAGGCTTTGCGATAGATGTAATGAATTTTCTTTCAGAAATATTTTAATTGCATAGCAATCTGTTTGATATCAAGTCTTCTTTGCCATGAAAAGCAGCAAAGGCTTTTTGGGCAATCACCAAAGGCTCAAATTTTTCCTTGCAATAACTTTACTGTATACTCCAAGCAATTACATATAATTTAGCACATATTACATTTTGAAAGGAAAGTCAATAGCTTGCCTATCATCCTAACCTTTAAAATCTGATGAAAAATATCCATGACTGTGGAAATTATAATCCTGTACTTGTCCAACCATGTATTTAGGGACAAGACTACAAAAAGGTTTATGTTGTAATTTTCCTCCACTCCATTGCTCTTGAGAGAATGATTAATTTATTTAGGTAAATGCAGTTGCTGGTGTCCTCTCTGCTCACACAGTCACACACTGTTCTTACCTGAGCAGGGAGACCAGGTTACATCCAGCTCCTTCCTTCACATACTGACAGCAAATTCAGTATCCGCACAATGGCTGGAATTGACCCATGGCTGTGGGACCTAGGGAATTGTACCCTAGTACATTGTAGTATTGTAAGTAATATTATATATATACATAAAAGCCCTATTACACTCAAGTTCTCCAAAGATTTCTTTTCTCCTACACGTAGTTTCTCACTTTCAAAAACTGTGAAGAGCATCTTAGAGATGAATGTTGTGTTAAAAGTTTGTCTTCTCTACATTTATTCTAGATACGCTTTAGACTTTAGATATATTAGACCTCTTGAAATACTGAAGTTTCACTCTAAATCAAGATAGAAGCACATTCTGAGGAATAGTCATGAGCAGTCTGGAAACTCATGGGTAAGAGTTTCCCATGACCAAGGCAACAAATGGAAAAAAAGTGTTTGGAGTCTGCTGCAGGTTGCTCAACCAAGGGGAGCCTGTTGTCAAAGCCTTCTTGCTCCAGCTACAGGGTCTTGTCCTGCTGGGGGACATCAACCACCTCAACATCTGCTGGACAAGTAGCCCAACGAGCTGTAGACATTCCAGAAGACTCCTGGGATGCATGGAGAATAACTTCCTAAGCCAGGTAATAGGCTTATCAGAGGGGACACAATACTGTAATTTAGTAATATGAGGGAAACTCTGAATTCAAAACTTTCTTTGTGTACTATGTTTTCCAGTTCCTGTGACTCTTGAGGAGGCAAAGAATGCAGCAAACATCACAAGAACTCAGGAAAAAAAAATAAAATTACTAGATTCTATGAATGGATACAGTACCTACCAGGATCAAAAACTGGGACCAGAAACACAATGTCCTCTGCACTAGAGACTTTAACAAACTCAGTTATATACCACTAACTTTAGAATAAATAGAGAGTATGAAAGAAGTGACATGAGTTAGACTGTGAAGAATGAAAATACTTGGCTTAATTTCACTCAAAAATGTCCATTTTCCCTGCCAACATATAGTATACAGATGTTTTTCCAATGTTTTGAAAAATGTGGTTAACAAAATCTCCATGCACAGGTTGAAATTGATCTTAAAAAAGACAGCCAACCAATTCTCATTAGATTCACACATTGATATATCTTGATTTTCCCTAAGAACATTAATTAACTTTAAAGTGAAAATATAACCATACAGAAATATACCTTTAAAAAAAGGACATGCATTTTCAAATTACATACATCACAAAATACTTCACTATATTCTAACTGTATTTAGACATGTACAGCAAAATGAGAATTTGTCACCAGATAACTAAGAAGGTGGTGGAAATAACTCTGAAATGAAAGATTCCTCTTTGCTTGTCCATGAAAAACAGATTAAAAAATATTGTTTAATCAAAATGCTACTTAAAAACACAGCTTTGAAACTCTACAGTTCATATTTTAGAGAACCAAGTGCAACAGGTGCAATAAGTACCAAGTATGTACTGGAAGGAGTACTGGTATTAGCAGCAAGCATAGTAGATGACTGGTATTCTTCCCACAAAATACAAATATTCACAGTTGATAAAGTAACCAAGTCTTGCTTAATCTTTCTTTCCAAAGGAAATTATTTTCTGTCTTTCTCATAGAGGCAACATTTGCTACTAAACTCCATTTCTCAGTTTTGTTTTCTTTCCGCTATCTGAACATATTATCTTTTTGCTCTTACAAGTCCCTAATTCAAGGTGCAATTGCTGCTGTCTAATTATGTTGAAGAAAGTTGTTTCCTTCATATTCTAAAGGATACAGATTTTTAAAATTTGTTTTGCTTTATTCTAACAAATAAAATTACTGTATTACTGATTTAGTTAAAGGTCTCAATAAATCAAGAGAATTTTTCAAGAAGAAGGAATAATAGTCTAACTCTCAGACATCTAACTTCATATTTAAAAGTACTTATTCCTATCAGAGTAATATGTCTGTAATAAATTGTCATAGACAAATGAGCTTTTAGGGAGCTGCACCAAATTCACTGACAGGTAGAAATTACAGTTGTGACCCTATCTAAAGCCTAATCCTTTGCTAAGTCAGTTCATTCTCTTCTTCCTCTTTTTTTTTCAGTTTCTTATGCAGGCTCCTGTAGCTTGCATTGGATTGATTTCCTACATCCAAGGTCTTTCAGTTTTGCAAAATTGTTTTTTTTCCCCAAAATTTCTCTAGACTTGCCATCTTGACTTGTTCTCATTGCCCTCTAAACGTTATTCATCATATTCCTTAGTAAAGTTCCCAGCTTCAGTTGGACTTTTAGTTTCTTCAATTTTTATCAATCCTTGTCTCTCAAATATCATTTACTCTCCCAAACTGACACAGTGCCAAAATGTTGCAATATTGCAAAAACATCTTGTCAACTCTTCCTCTTTCCATCTTGAGTGGTCTTGGGATTATTCCCCTCAAAAGTTACATGAAGTTTAAAGACAGACAAACCTGGACTCAGAGGAGTTTAAAATACTGCTATCCTTCCTTAAGTACTGCCATACAACAAATCATTCTCGGACATTAATCAATATCTCAATGCTTGAGAATATTTTGGTGCTAAAATACTAGTGGATATATTTAAAATTTGCCAATAATGACTGAGCAACAGGTGAATACAGCTGACATTTGATTCTCCTTTATTCTTTGCCTGGAGTGATGTAAATTCTGAGGAAAGCCTAAACTTGAAGTGAGTCTCCTTTTCCTCTCTGCTTCGCTTAAAACAGCTTCCTATTCAATCACTTTCTCCTAAATCTTTATATTTTCCTCTTAAGTGTGGTTTTTATTTTGAGTGATTAAATATCAGATACATAATTGTATCTTTGAATTAACATTTGCTTGTCTCCCATAACTCACTTTTGTTCCAGAAAATTAGAAAGCTGAAAAATTATACCAAGTATTGAAATGCATTATTTCTCTCAAAGGAAAGAATGTAATATTATCATACATAGTTTAAGTATATACTTTATTTATGATTATTATGTGCAGTTAAAAAGATGCTTGTGTTCACCGTTTAAAAAAAAAAAAAAAAAAGTAATTATTCCTTGGCTAATTTCCTCTTGTAGAAAGCAAAAGGTATTTGGTAATTTTCAAGAGAGTTAGTAACAGAAAAATGGAATGTGAAACTCATAACCAGCACAATGAAAGAAGAAATTGATATTAATTTCAATTGGAAAGAAGCTGGACCTAAAAACAAGTCCAAGCTGGACTTGATAAACAAGTAAATATAAGCCATAATCAGATAGAGAATTCTCAAAGGACATTGAAATCGAATGTCCACCTGCTTCCATCTATTTTATTTACTTGATTTCACTTGACACTCATCCTCTCTTGAAACACAAAACAAAATCAGTACAAAATCTTCTAAACCTGATCAAGAAACTCATGTGAAAATAAACATATGAAAATAGCCCCACTTTGATTTGGAACAAGTTTTCTGCACACATAACAATCTTCCAGAGAAGATAATCTGGGAATTACAGCTGTATTTATTTCACCTTCAAGATTTTGCACAGAAGAGTCTTTATACTAATAAGAGTTTTTGACAATACAGTATCTGTATTTTAACACTACAGAGATCATTAGCATTCATTTTTAGCCACAAACACAAGTCATACTGCTGAATATATCAAACCCTGCAAATCCTACTAATTAGTAACACTGGCAGTTGTGTGATATTTTATTGTCGTTCATCAGACAGCTTTATTTTGGTTTAAAAATGATAAAACTAAATGGCTTTTATCCTCTGTCATTCTTCATTTACAATCTGATGTGGGGACAAACCCACACAGACAAACCCACACATAATATGGTCTTATTAACCAAAAGCAAATGCAAGTGAAACAATCTCTGCTGATAAAATTGTTTTTGCAATTTCTGACAACACAAAATACAAATTGGCAATCCAGTAATTTAAGACAATGCACATCCTAGAAAAAAAAGTTAATTTATCTGATAACATTATAAATCTTATGTTTCTTTTGAAGTGACATTTACAGTTCTTATTATCTTTACGTAAATTCAAATATCACAGCCTGACTTAATTCTAAATAAAATAAATTAATTCTGTAATAAAATCAGATATTTCTTTCTTTATCCATTAGAAAAGTTTGCAGCTCTTTTATTTACTTGCCTTTGTTAGTAATTTATCATCTTACCTTTAGAAATAAATAAGGAGCAAAATAAAGTACAAAGTATTCTAGATCTAGTCAAGTATCTCAATGTTTGTGCTAAAAGACAAACTAAATAAGCAAAAAGTCTGCCCCTGAGTTTGAGCATGAAGCTGGGAATACAAACCCATGCAAACGTATGAAACCAACATTGACAGATGCTTCAGCACATGCTTCTTTTAAGTACTCATACAACCCTCAAGTCATAAACCTCTTTCACTTGGAGAAGAACAAACTTGTTTAACAAGAGAAGCTTCTACTTCAGAATAGTAAAATGCCTTTAACAGATGTATTAGGCAGCAATATTAAGCAGTGTGTCCAGCACTGCACTGGTAGCCAGCAAACCCTACACAGAAGCCTGGTTCAGGAGCCTGAGCAGATGCACAAATTGCCAGATGAAAGGAATCCCTCACTCACATCCCCCAGAGAGGTCCAAGTCTCTGCAGGCTGTGCCACACAGCAGCTTTGGGGTGTCTCAGCTGCCCCAGCACACCCCAGATGCCAGCAGGTGGCCACATGAAAATCCTGCCCCTAGCCAATACAGACATTGGCCTGAAGCAGGAGATTCATTGTACTGCTCAATGTGACCACTTCAGAAGGAGAGCAATTATCCTTTAAATATTTAATTTAGCAGGTGCCCACTTATGATAATGAAATTTTGAGCACATGGCAGAGCTGTGGTTATTCATGTAGTCACCTGAAGACAGATAACTTATTCCAGAATGGTATCCCTGCCTCAGACATTCAGTGTCACAGAGTCCCCAAAATAAATACTAGTGCCAGCCAATCTATCTTAAATGCAGTAAAGACTAATGAAATGTCTTTACAAAGAGGTGTCAGAAGGAAAAGCGAAATTATATAGATTGCAATGTCTATTAAAATCAAGTATGAGTATTAAAGCCTAAGTGAAATGAATAGAAAGTAAAAAGAGACAAAAACAAATGATTTCCAGAGTATGGAAAAAAACCTGCTGAAAATTACCAATTATTATTACCAATTATTACCAATGTAATAGCTGAGTTGTGAAGGAGCTGGGGAAATGTATTCTTTTGAGGGACAAGAAATGTTATTTTCTTCTATTTATCTTCAGAAGTCCTAAAAAAAGTAAGCATTTAGAGTTTGAAAGGTCAAAAGTAGACTCTCCAGGGCCCTTTTTTTCCTCATGAAGAAGACAGAGATTTGATTTACCATCTTAAGTCTAAAGAAAAACTTCATTTTGAAATATCACATCAGAAGTTCATAAGAGAAGCTTGATTTCAGAAAAGTCATCTTGATGCAATATATCACTATCATTTCACAAAAAAATTGCCTTCAAAAATTTTTTTAAAAAAGCTTTATTCTAATGAATAAATGAGTAGAAGCATATAAGCCATGCATAAAATCCAAATGGTGGATAAATGTCACTCTGATGCAAAATTTAGATAATTTGGTGAGAATAATCAGCACCTAAAACAGGCACATCCATATTGAGCTAGAACTTGTAAGAGCTCTTCCTCTGTAGTGTGAAGAAAAAAAAAAATTCTGATAGAAATTAAATATTTGTATTTACATGGTAGTTGAAATACCATGGCAGAAGGAGACTTATATTGTTCAAAAATGTGTTCTTACACACAGCCAAAAAAAAAAATCAGTCCTAGTTTAATTGTTTTCTATGTTCTATTTAACAGTTCAGCAACTACCAAAGTAATATTTGAGGTTTTATTTCATAAAAACTGTTTACTCTCAGGTGGCTGTTTTATTTTATAGAATGTAAGAAATTAACAAAATAATGCCTTGTGAACGTCTGTTCCACTGGGAGTTGTCATAGGAAAGACTGAATGTCTAATCTTGCATAGTGACATTATACTGGCTTGTTTTCAAAGATGAAAATCTTGAATTCTATTTAAAATGAGATGATGTTCCATGGCAATATATAACAACCAGTCTACGGGACAGGTGGAAGAAAACAAAGGCATTCATCACAAAGAGATCTGACTGCTTAAAGAGAAAAAGGAAAGCAGCACAGATACATGGATTTATGTCCGTCGGGCCAGAAGCAGAAGCATTTTTGCTCATGTCACAGACTTTGAATTTGACTTATTCTTAAAATCAAATGATGAAGTAGAATCATGATCCAAGGCTTTCTAAGCTTAATGTACTTCACTGTTCCTAAACTACCTGCATTTTTTTTTCAGTCTGTCTCTTTATTTATGACAGAGGAACGGAGAGAGAAACAGAGACATTATTCTTTCAAAAGCTAATCCTTGTCTTCTTTCTACTAGTAATCACTTAAGTCGACTGAAATTACAAATGTTAAAAAAGGGCAGGCCAAGACTATATTCTGCTGCAATTCTACAGGGAAAAAACCTAGGGAAGAGGAGCAGAGGCACTGTCATGATATGCCATAGCATGAATTCAGAATTGATTTTCTTTACTTGCTGGACAAGAGCACATTTTTATACAAAGCTCTGTTCATGTCCCATAGCTATTTAGGGTCTGTAGGAGGAAATGTTGACAGTCTCTTTCTTAAGCCTTCTTGTAGCTAATACTGCAGTCTCTGCCAACTTGGCATTACAAGGCTTCTATTGGACTCTGTGTGGGATTTGTAAAGCCCAACAAATCGAGAAAAATACTTTCCTCAGAGAAACCTCAGGATTTTCTCTTAGGAGATGAGTAATATGAAATGTATGTTGCTTTAATGATTAGAATTTTCTAGCATTTAGATGGGACAAAAACCTATGGAACTACAGTAATTAAAATCTATACTTTAAAACAAATATTTGTGTATGAACAAACAATTTTATATCTTTTAATGTCTCTGCAGTGAAAATATGTGAAGATTTACAGTGACTCTCCAGAGGAAGTAACAGGTATAATTTCAAGATGCTGAACTACTTATTGTTTTAATTAAGTTTACAATAAACATTATAATACAATTTATAGAGGTTTAACTCTTTCCTCTTTTCAGGAATAGTAATCAAATGGACCCTTGCAAAAAGAGCAGATACAATGTACAAATTGCCACTAACAGGCAGTGTGCTGCGGACATGATTCAGAATCAGCTTCAGAATGGTTAAGCATTCTACATTTTGAATAGGCATACAGCTCAAGAACAAGCAGAAAGTGGGAAGAAATTACTGATATTTTTGCTGCAGAATTTTATTAAATGCTTCTGGACTTTTATTTCGTGAAAGAGCTGTTCATACTGCATTTGACACATACTGTATTCTGAAGGTGTAAAAGAACACGGAAATGGCTTCTGTCAGATCGGAATCTCATCAGGCCCAGTTTCCTTCCCAGAGTGGCCAGTAGGAGATGACTAAATAAAAAAAAGAGCATCCCAGCATGGGGTGTGCAGCACTGTCCCTGTCTCCATCTCTGCTATTCTACAAGGAAACTTTTGGTTCAGATTTCGTGAGATAAGAAGAAATGTCTATATAACTATATTAAGCCACTTAAGTATTCATTGCCACAAAGCAATTACTGTCCTCCTTTAACTAACTCTAAGATGGAATTGAACATCAATAGGTCATAAGAACAACATTGTTTATTGTAAAGTGGAAGGAAAACAGTCTTGGAAAAAGACAGCTGTGTTTAGACTTTGCATGCTCAAGTAGATTCATGTGCACAGGTTTTTATTTACCTGGAAGAAATTGGGGGGGAAGCCACAGCACCAAGGGGAGGAGAACTGGTGCTGGTGGGTGTACAAAACATGAAGTCTGTGCCTTTCCAGGCACTGCATTTTCATACAGGTGAACTTTTAGTGAGGCACAGTACTACTGCTAATATGGTTTAGAACAAACTAAAATCAAATCACTGAGAACTGTGGCATGTAGTTAATCCCCCCTTCTGGTATTTCAGTAAATTCTAGAAGGTAAAGCTAATCCTATACAGTATTTTCAGCTACAAAATTGTTATTTTAAAGTACTGGTATTGTCATGCACAGAGCTAAGCCATTTTCTGAAATGTTTACAACTTCACAGGTATGTTTTCAGTCACACCGTATTAAAAGTTTTGTCAGATCAAAAAATCCTGTGCTGTTGATTCTCCTATTAGTGTTGACATTGGGTTTTTTTTCCTCATTTTTGTTAAAATTGCTGCTACTATGAAAATGAGCTCAAACCTTTAGGCACATTGGGACCTGTATTTTGGATAGAAAATCAGCTGCTGCTTTTACTTACCCTTGTCTCTTTCTTCAGAGTGAAAATCATTAGAGGCAAGAATTCACCTTGACATGCACCTCTAATTTCTTCACAACAGAGTTGTTTAAAAATTTAAAATGGCAATGATTGGTGAATTGCAAGCAAGTGAAATCGATAATGAAAACAGCTTTATCAGCTCCCTAACTGCTCCTGTCTATATATTTTCTGTAAACTTGTTACTCTTTCTTTCAGGTTCTAGAAGGATGTTTCATGTTGGTGGTGGGAGGGGACACAGCTTTTCATCCTGAACTAGGTGCCTGAATTAGGAAGTGTTTCCATTTTGATCATGGAAGTGATTCTGGTTTTCCATTGTCTATAGAGAGACTGAGATTACATTAGACTCAGAGTTCCATTACCAGGAGTTGGGCAGTGGGAATATGTAACACTTTGAAACCTGCTTAAACAATCCTGAGGATGACAAAGAGACTCATTAAAGTTCCATACATCTTACAGCCCATTACAGTTTCTGGGCACCCAGCAGTCTTGTTCAATTGTGCATATGCATGTTTGCAGAAGATGAGAGCACTAAAAAATAAGGAGAGATTTAGTGTCTGCAGTAGTTTAAAATGGAAGGTATGACTTCAGGCTGTAAATTTACTTGTATATATAAGAAGATTTGACTACAGATATATAGAAATCTATGTGATATTTATGTTCAAGCATACCCCAAAAAAATTATCCAATAAAATAGTAATTTCAGTGTTTTCAATCCAAGCTTTTATGCTGAATCTGCTCTCCAAAGACTGTAAGTATATGATGGAATGTTTTCTTCATCACCTTGTCAAGTAACTAAAACTAATTTAACAATTCATAAGTTCTGAAGACCTTGTAGAGTGTCAATAACGCATCAGATACTTGCCTTAATAATATCTATATCTAATAATATCTAATGCAATAATTGCATTTACTCCTTTACTGCTTGTGTGGACAGGAACAGATTTAATTATAAAAGCAAAAGTATACAGATTTTAGCAAATTGCTAGTTTCATTCATTAAAGAAAACAAAAAAATACAATGTAAGCCAAGCCCTCTTGACATCACAAATTCCTGGTTTCTAAATGCTATAATAAACAAATACAGTATTTAGTACACATCCATATGTACCACCAAAACTGATGTGGACAGCAAAAGAATTCATGTTGTGCACCTTAACGCTATGATATACATTTTCCAGGTTTTACTTTAGATTGTTTTATTCTAGCTTTACAGACTGAATACAAAATCACAACTAGAGATTTGGATTTAGTTTCATGCAAAAGAAGCCAAACTATTCATTCCAAGAATGTCCAAAGACACAAATCAAAGTACAGTAAGTGGGGAAAATAAGGCCATTGACTCAATAATGTAACATTTATTGCTGCTTTAGCACTACTGTAAAATGAGATGTCCTCACTGAGTTATTTCATTTAGCTTTGGTATCCATTTAATGAAAGGGGAATATTCTATTCAATTAAAGTATACAGCATTGGTTAAACAGCTTTTGGCAATTTTCACCTCTTTGAATGCTACATTATCAGAGCAAAGGCTCAAACCCACAATACCAAACTAAGCATCATCTACATCAAGAATATATGATCCACATGCTATAAATGTGTGGAGTCTGAAGAGTTGCAAATTTGAAAATAAAAACTTTAGAACCATTTAAAAAATGTTGAATTTTTTTTGTAATTGAAATCAATTAGCTAAATATGCAAGTAAAGGAAGACAGTATATTAGAAGACTATTCTTTCACAGGTTAAGAAAAGTCTTAAACTTCTTACAACAATTACTGAAACCATTTACCTGTTTTCAAATCTACATATTAAAAAACCTGATGTTTTGATCTTCCCCTGAAAAGATCACTAAATTTTCTGGAATAGTTTCTTCTAGTCAGGCGTGTGCCCCAATTCCTAGAGCAGATTCCCAAGATGTGCCAGCCTCCCCGAGGTGCACCCATGCTGTCAGTTAAGCTGTGGGGCCTGACATGGTGTGCACATGCTCTTATAATTGGAAAGAGTAATTTGATGTTCCCTCTTTTATTTCATTGCCAATAAGGATCCAAGTCTCAATATTCTTTTAAATGAAAGGTCTACTTAGGCTGAACAAAATCATGTAAATGTCTGCTTTAGTAAGACAGAAGCTAATGAAAGTCCAAACATTTAATGAAATGAGTCATCATTATCTGCATCAAAAATCATATCAAAGACTGAGGAAAATGTCTACACTTTCATTTTACTATTTCTACAGATATTAGGATATGATAATTTAAGCAATTTTAGCTTCTGTGAATTTATTTGGGTAAGAGGAGAATACCAGAACTTCCTAGTTAATAACTCTCTGCTGAGCACGCAGAACCTGTTGGTAGCACTGAGAGAGACAAGTATTTCCACAGGAAATAGTAGGGTCCTGATTCTCCTCCATGTCCAGGAAACTTGGAATGGCATGTCAGTTACAAAGACAGAGAACTGAGATCAGTTATTTTTGTTTGACCATGAACATTTCGATTGCTTACAGGTCAGTATATCATTTGGGGCAACTGATCCAGAGAAAAGAAGTGATTGACTATAATTACTTAAATGATGTCATAAAATTGTGCAACTCACAGAGATAGGAGACTTTCTAATGAAAAACCCCAGAAGCTGGAAGCTGCAGAGGCCTCAGTGCCTTAAAAGCCTTGACATAGGATATTTAGGACCTCTGCAATGAATTCATGCTCAGACAAGCCTCTAAAATTAAAATTCTAGGCATAGACAAATTTACCTTTTTGTTTTGACACACCTTGTAGTGCAGCTGTGTGGACTTCCACACCCCAAGCTCTGAGCTGGAAGATCTTAAAGCTGAAGCCCAAGATGCTGACACTGAAACCATAGCACTGAAAGATCTGAATGCATTTCTAGTGCCCACAGATCTTGAAAAACCCTGACATGCATCTCCTCTTGGCATTTTAGCTTTAACAGCTGATTCCCTGCTTTATCTTTCCTCTCTCATCTTCGGCTGGGGCAAAAAGTACAATCGGGTATTTTCATTACCAATTTTCCCTTTCAGAGCTATGACACTCAGTCCAAATAGTCAAGCAAAGCTGAAAAGCATGAAACTACTTCTGCACAATTCCAGGGGTTTTTTTCTTATAAAATAGTATAGATTTTGTAAAATAAATAAATTGCATTCATATTGCTTTCTACAGCTTTGGAGTGAAATATATTAAGACTGCAATATTAAGCACCTGGTTTGTTCACTTCTATTTTCCAGGTGAACATACTAATACTATATACAAATAAGATGCAATAAATATACAAAGCCTCTATAAAGTTAGTGCACATGGTAAAACATACATAAAGAACATTTTCCTTGAAAGTTACACATTCCAGTTTCTAGTAATATGAATCTGCAACACCAATTTCTTCCAGAATATAAACACATCATTCATATACACACATACATCCTTTAATAACATTGGTTTCCTTTTATTCAGCCTATTTTCCTGGCAGAAGACTTCTATATGTGACTCATAGTTAATGGGTAAAAAAACCCTAAATATTACTCAATGTGATAGTCAGATTATAGCTAGGGTGAAATTAACATATATTAATGTCAGAATAAAATGTAACAAATTACCAACCCGAAATTTTATTTTCATACAATGCTGAATCACTATTTTTGCTGGTTATTATCTTTATTCTGTACAAGATATTCTACCCCTACATTAGATTGCACTTCAAAAGAGGGAGAAAAGACATATGGAATTTTATCATGAAGAACAATGCACAGATTTGAAAGATGTTATACAGATAATATTATGAAAATGTTTTCTGCTTTTATGTTGAAAAATTCTATTAGAAATCTAACATACCATGCAGAAAGTTTCTATGAAATAAATGAAAAAACATCTAGTGCCATCTCAAGGTTAGCTACCCAAGTATTTAATTATTATTTCCAGAAAAATAACTAAAAAGTTATTTTATCTGGCCTGAAAGTGCATTAGTTGTAATATTTACAATCAGATATTATTTTATTGCTTTTAGAAGTGTAATTATTCTCTGACATCTCTTTTGCATGAGTACTTCCTTGTGAAAGACAGTTATCTTACATATCTTTTGGATGCATTAATAGCTTCTTTATTCTCCTGCTATTTCCATCTTTTCATTTTATCCAATACCTATCCAGACATGCAACTTTTGAGTAGCCTGATTTTATTTTTTTATTTAATATGTTACTATATTAAAAGAGTAGTTTCTCTGAGTTTGTATAATATAACTCAAAAGCTCCAAACTCATGGCATGCAATACTTTCTGACAAAAAGAATTCTGAAGAGTTAAGTCTACATTAAGTATTCATGACCACACACTATATTTTCATTACTCTGTTCAATACCCACAAAAGCTGACTTATAAGCAGGAAATGTACAGAAGGACAATTTTTTTGGACTTATCTTGGATAGTTTTAAAAGTCAATTGCTAGAAAGGCAATTCCTGCCTTTAAACTCAACCAGCTTATGGGCTAACAGCAATTGATATGCAACCTAGTGATCTTGTTGCATTCCAGTCAGTAGAATTATTATTAGTGACTTGAAGTGGAAATGGATCGAATCTGGAATAAACATGCTGTAGAAACAGATTTTACATGTACTAGAAGGAGATGTTTACAGAAGGGTACAATCCAGTGATTTGCACTCCAATATTTATAAAAATTTTTGTAAAAATTAAACAGTTATTTTTTTACTGCAGGTGCAAACCACAAAAATTCTCCATAATTTCCCCCTTTTTTAAGCATTGTACTCTGTTCTATACCTAATAAAAACAATATTTCTTTGAAGATTTAAATCAAGACATTCACTACTTCAGTTTTTTTATATGTGTAGGAAAAATTAGGGGTTTGCTGCTCTATTTCTTCCCATTTGCAGATGCATACAGCAGTTGCTTTAGAAAATGAACCCTGTTAAATTTATAGCAAGTGTGTTCTCATTTAGTCTAATCTCTGCTGGCTCAGCGTAACATGCTGTCTTTACAGAGTGCCTACCTGAAAAGGAACCTTAACAAGTTTTTTAACAGCTAAGGAAGAAAAGTAAAATCCTTGCTTTAAATGTGAGTATACTTTATAGAAATATATCGGTGTAATATTTGCATAATAAAACCACCATTAAAAAAATAAATAAAGGTATAATGCACTTTTCATTCAGTAGCTGAGCAGCTGAACACAGAATTGTTTCTTTCATAGCAGATTGATGACCATGTTTAGCTTTTTATATTAAAATGAAAGTAATTAATTTTGAGAAAAATCATTAAATACCCGGATAGTGTACTGTCAATTCTCTCTTGATCTCAGATAAAATAACTGCAAGCTTACATCAGCTATAATCCTCGGAAATACCTTTCATAGTTCTGCACTGCAATACTGGAAAATTATCTCAATTAATTTATTAAGCTGAATCAATTCAAGATGCCAGGCTGAACTGCAAAACAAAGTCTTTTCTTCCAGCCTTGGAAGAAAACATGAAGAATGTTTAAAGTCTAAATCATTTTAATCTCAATGTACTGAACCCTCACCTAGAGTGGTGCATTCAGGCCTGGATTATCAGCACAGGAGGGACAGGGCCCTGTTGGAGTGGGGCCAGAGGAGGTACAAAGATGATCAGAGGGATAGAGCACCTCTGCTATGAGGAAAGGCTGAGAGAATTGAGGACTTTGGGGTGACCTTATAGCACCTTCCAGTGCCTAAAGGGGGTTACAAGGCAGCCACAGATGCTTTTTACAGGGGTATGTAGTGACAGGACAAGGGGAAATGGCTTCAAATTGAAAGAGAGTAGGTATAGATCAAATATTAGGAGGAAATTCTTTGCTGCTAGGGTGGTGAGACACTGGCAGAAGTTACCCAGAGAAGCCCTATCCCTGTCACTGTTCAAAGCAAGGCTGGACAGAGCTTTGAGCAGACTGGTCTAGTGGAAGTGGTCTCTGCCCATGGCAGGAGGATTGAAACTAGATAATTTTTAAGTAGATAATCTTAATCTTTATTTCTCAATTCTTATTTCAATGACTGCTAAAAAACTGTATTTTAGCTATTTTTTTTTGCACGCTGGAATGTTCACCTTGCCTGAATACACGTTTAAATAAGCTCATGAGGCAGCAGTGACACTCGAAAACAATGTCACTGGTTGGATTGAAAGCAGGTATTAGTAAAAAGATCATTGTTGCATGAAGATAAAAAGCTCCACAAATGTTAAGCATGGAATTGGCTTGAACTTCAAAGTTTTTTGACTGCTGCCCGTGTGTTTCAGACCACACAATTCTGAACTCACATTACTGCAAATCCCCTTCTGCTATAGTAAGTTGCTGTGAGCATCTTGGACTCAAGCCCTAGCTAAAATTACATTTATTTCTTTATGCCCCAAGCACTCAAACCAGTTTTGAAATCTTCCCCCTATTTTCTTCATGAAAAACCCCAACTCCAAGATCTGATGGAGAAATCAGACCTTGTAAGGTGCAGATCTCTTATTGCTAAAAAAATGATGATCACAGGAAAATTTGATGCTCAGTAAAAGAAAAGTCTCTGAATATTTCATTAACCATTGATGATCCATTTACAGTTTTGATGATTTTCTTATAGGAATCAGAAAATTTAGTTAAATTATTATTGTACTTTACAATAAAATTGTTGAGAAATTATATTCTAGATTCTGTACATGATAGTAGAGGAATAGTCTAAATCTCTTTGTCTGAAGAAGTCATATATTTAAAAACAGTATGAAAAAGAATAAATAAATTAACTACTTTAGCTTGAAGATAAAATGTCTTTTTTATTTCTGTCAGAGAACATAGACTATGAAACAAACCTTTTCATCTTTTCCTCATATTATGTAAGATTGAGAATAAGGAAAGTAACTATGCAGTTCTAGGTCTATAAGTAAGTTAAGCAAGCCTTCTTCCTTAGCAAGAAATTCACCTAAGGGGCATTTTTTTTTATATATAATCTATAGAAACAAGAGCAAAATCCATCTTTCTGCACTCTATATGATTTTGAACTTGTAAAAAAAATTTCTCAGGCATGTTTTCTTGTTATTTGCCACATTTCTGTATTGAAACTGCATCTTAAAAATACGAACAGTTTTTTTAAACCTATGGAAGGGATGCTTGACTGGCAATGGGAACACTTTGTGTCACTTCTCCATTTCTTCCAATGGACCTTGTTTCTGTAACAAAGTTGAGTAATTGTCTCTGTTAACTAAAACATTAAAATAATGCTCTAATTTTGGAGAATATCCATACTAACCAATGCATGGACACTTTAATCAATTAAATTTTTCTCCTTTTAGTTTTCTATTTTTTGAAATCTGTAACAATCAGACAATGCTTGATTAAAAATACAATATTTAATAGATGTATTATCACTATATCTTTGTTCTTACATAATCACAATTATTTAAGCCTTGGAAAAATGAAAGATAAATGATAGCCTACTATACATATTCTAAGTAATGGGATAAAAATTAATTTAATTTTCAATGAAGTATGATAGGTTTAGGAGAAAATACATACAGTTGTAGCAAACTGAACTTGAGTATGCCTTGGAGAGAAGTTTTATATCATTTTCAGATTTTTTGTCCTCATATACTTCTCCTTCAAAGGGTTAGTTAAAACTATTATAGCAAAAATGCACTAGAGGTTCAGGGTGACATCAAGAGATGTCAGAAAAGAAAATCCTTAAAATCTGCCAATTCTCTGAGATGGACCTAACGAAATGTTGTCTTATTGGTGTTGTGAGATTTTCTCTTTGGTTCAACAGCCATGCAATTACAGGGAAAGAGGGGGCAGCACCTTAAGGTTGAAGGAGGAAAGAGAGACCCTACAGGCACATGCACACACATAGTTCCCCCAAGCTCCCAAACAAAGCAGACAGGAAGAAAAGCAAACATTGAATCATCTCTGTCATTTCTCTTCCTAATTTACTTGTCCATTGCTGGCAACATACCCTGCATGTTTCTGTTAACTTCTCCTTAAAGCAGCTTCCCCATGTCTCCAATACACAAAATCAACACATCTGAATTCTTTTTTACTTAATTCAAACTTCAGTATAGAGATTGAGTTTTAAATGGTATCTCACCTTATTTTTTAAGAGAAGCACTATAGATGTATACTTTTAGTGTGAGGTAAGTTCTGCTACTAAGCAGATACATTTTGATATATGTGATGCAGAAAGACTGTCTTACCCTTAAAATAGTTAGGAAGGTTTAATTTTTGGCAATGTTTTTGGATTACATAATGAATAACTTCTAGAATAAAAATGTCTCAAAGAAGAACTTCAGGAAGTCACTGGACAAGGCTATATGGATAGTATGATGTGATTGTAACAAGACAGAACTAAATAATATTACAACTCACTTTTTTTAAAAAACAGAAAAGTCTATGTATGATGCTTTTCACCACATTCTAAATCTTCAGACTTGTGCATAAAGAAAAATTGAAGTAATAGTGATATGGATTGCCATAGTGACAACAATAGTGGCAGTATAACAATCTTATTTGGTTCTTATCTTCCAAATAGGAATTAGGAAGAGGAAAGGGAAGAAGGAAAGGCAAGAACAGAAGAAACAAAGCTCAACATATGGAAAATATCTTTTTACCTCAGTAATCTGTCTCTCAAAATATTTTGACCTTTATTCAATGTTTTTAAAAAGGTCTGCATACCAATATATTGTGACTTTGCTTTTCTCTTGTTCAATAGAACCATCTGCATTGTTCTAGGCAGCTTTTTGCTGTCTTTTTAGTATTAGGTTACTGAAATAGCTGAAACAGAAAAATCAAAAAGCACTAGATATTTCTGTGAAAGCAAACAAAAACACAAAGCTTTTATTTTTTTATTCAGGAGAGATGCTAATCTCATCTTATTTACCTAAATTAGATGAAATAAGCCCTTTGAATCTGAAAAAATGAGTCACAAATCTAAGTTTCCATAGTGATCATAACTACAGTTCAAATATGATGAGACTGATGGCATTATTAAAAAAGTTTAACAGTTGAGAAAAAACAATCTTATGATTTTGGTCAATACACTTTGGAAAGTAAGAAATTTTAGATATATTTTCCAGCATAAGTAAGCATACATTTTGAACTAGGGATCTTTCAGATGTATAATACTTGCTCTGTGAAAACCCTCAGTGGCACATGTATCTCTAACCATTAATAACCACTAGTATATTTCACTTATATACAGAAGCTAAACCTTAGTACATGTGAGTTCTGCAGAATACGTGTTCTCAAGAAAAAAACAAAACCAGAAACAAACAAAAAAATTAACCTGACCTGGGAATGTCAATTCTCATTATTCATCCCAGGTTTATGGCATTTATTTCTTCTCACTGATAGCACTACACTGAGAGGGGTTTTGTAAAAGGAAAAATGGAAGTAGAACCTGAATACAATGAGGCCTTTAGAAAGATACCAAGATGTGGAAAAACCCTCAGTGTTAGAAGGGAACATCTTGTTGCTCCTAAATTTTGATACCACTGAAGTGTGAGGCAAAGCTTTCATCTAATTGAGTCCTTTAATTTGATTGCAGAATTCAGTGCTGGGAACCAAATTTCTGAAGAGTGAGCAGTTCTGAGTTGCCTAAAATGGTCTCATTATTAATATTTTAATTCCAGATCTAATTGCTTATAACTTTAGTTTGAAGAGAATTATGTAGCATCCAGGAATTGTGTACTATTTAAATCTGTAGCTATTCTAGTAGAAGCTTTCATTATTTAAATTCCACTCTGTATTGTCTTTTAGAAGTTATAATTTAAACTGAAATCTCTGGTTAGTTTTTTTGTTGTTGTTGGGGTTTGTGTTTTGTTTTGTTTTGTTGTTTGTTTGTTTTTTGAAAAAGCTGGTCTTTTCATGATGCTGGCAGAACACAAATGTGTCTTTTCACTTACATCATCTTGTTTTCTCACCTGGAGGCTTGCAGATAGCCTTACCAAGTAGAACAGATGCAGGAACAGGGAACCATGAAAGGAATTTAGGGCATTCACACCTAAACCTTATACAGTTCTGCTTTGTGGCAGCTTCTTTCCTTAAGGGCTGGAGTAAAAAAAAGCCAAACAGCTAAAAACTGAACCAGATGATTTATGAATCCAGGATGTTATAGATGTTAATGGCCTTCAACAGGATTTTTTTCAGCTTTGGCATTGCTGCAAGGGTCACAAATGATTTTCTTGTATCATCACTCATCTTGGAAAGGCAAGTTCTGAGTTTGGCTGCAAGAATAAGAGAAATGCATAGACACTGTACTCCTTGGAAAATGTTGGAATATAGTTTCTACAAAGAAGGTTTGGGAAACCTGCCATCAGTTTGAGCTATATGGATACTGGACCTAGAATAATCAGAGAGTAGCTCAACAAACTGAGACTGAATTTAGCAATAAAACAAATAAATAATACAAAACATTCAAACAAACAAACCCCCAAGCAGTTTCTAGGAAGTTTCCTTTCAAGCAAGTATCATGACAACATGATCCCTGAAAGAGAAGCAGTAAATACATTAGAACATGCCACAGAATCACAGAATATTCTGAGTTGGAAGGGACCCAGAAGGATCATCAAGTCCAGCTCTTAAGTGAATGGACTGTACAGGGACTAAACCTTCAAACCTGGCATTGTTAGCACCATGCTCTGACCAGCTGAGCTGATCATGGGGACAAGGAAGCCTTTATGTCAGCAGAAGCAACAAAGATGGACAACAGAACCTTTAAATAATGCACTTCCTCCTGATAAAAAGAAATTAAATTTTCTAGCTACCACAAAATAAGAAAAAGAATGGGAAGAGCCACAAAGTCAAATTGGAAATGTAGAATTCAGCCAGACCTGTTTTAAACAGGGTAATGGTTTTAAACTAAAAGAGGGCAGATAGAGACCAGATATAAGGATGAAATCTGTTACAATGAAGTGAATGAAACAATGGAACAGATAGTTCAGATAACCCAGAGAGGTAGGTGGCCCATCTCTGGAAAGATTCCAGGCTGGAGGGGCTCTGAGCAACCAGATCTAGCTGAAGATGTCCCTGCTCATTGCAGGAAGGATGGACTAGATGACTTTTAAAGGACCCTTCCAATCCAAAATATTCTGGTTTTTTCTATGAACACAGTATTAATTGCATAGCACATAGTTAATTTTATTAAAAATTTCCCTAGTTATCAAAAATGAGACACAAGAAGTGTGAAGTTTTCCTAAAGCTGAAGAGCAGATAAGTTAGGATAGTTAGGATCTCAGACTTGCACCTACAACCAAATTTCCCAGCTGCTTCCCACACTGACCTCCTCTTTTCAGCACTGTGTATGAGAAAAAAAAAAAAAAAAAAATTTAATAAACAAACCAGTGTCTGGTTACTTGATTAAAGAAAAAGCCTTATATTTTACACCCTTACTTTTAGCACATATATACATTTATAGCAACATAGCAACATCGGCTATTACAGCTCTTTCTCACAAAGATATTTAATGTCAAATGGAAAGTATTACAGAATTATCCCAAAACATTTCTCTCCCTTTTTTTTTTTTTTAAGTCTTTGTTAAGTCTGACAGACCATGAAATATTGCAGATGGAAGGTTGTTAATGTTCTTAATACTTTACTACAAAGAAAAGAAGAATGTTCTCGTTTGAAAAGTTTGGAAAGTCTGTGAAGGTTATCTGAAATAATCAAATGAGAAGAAAGAGAAGCAGGCAATTAATGATATCTTCCCTGTGGACTGAGAAAGCTTCACTAAAGGGAGAAAGTTATCTTTCCCTTTATCATTTTGTGGAAAGATAATTTTAATATCTAGAACTACATTTAATTTTCTCTAGTTGATGTAGTACTAAACAAAACCAAAATAATAAATTTTTTACTAGGTAAAAATTTATTTCTTCCATGGAACTATACTATACCATCACAAAAATACTCAAACTGAAGCTTTGAAGCTATAATAATGGTTTGCATTTTGAAAAGTACAATATATTAAAAGAATCTTGGAAACCTAACCAGGCCAAAATGGCTTAAAAGAAAATAAAAACCCGGTACATTTCAGGAAATAAAATTAATCATCATTGGAAGATTTTATTAAGATAAGCCTAGCTTTTAGTTCAAGTCTTTCAGTGTAAATTATGGATGGATAAATAAAGTAGAGAAAACTTAATAATGTAAATCTTTTGAACATTGTTCTCTTAGCTATGAAACAGAAAGTCAGAGAGTTTAACATACAAACACATGTAATATCAATATGACCCTGTTGATATCCTTCCTTCCACTTCTCAGAACAAACTTTTACATTTCAAAGCCTGCAAATGTATCAGATTATTTACTGAGATATTATGGTGGTTCCAACTCTCTCTACAATGCACAAGAGCTGTCTGCTAACACAGGTGAAAGTCCATGGACAGACTCTCCCCTGCAGGTAACAAAGGCAGTCCATTTTATAGTAACTAATTATATGGCAAAAAGAAAGCCATGCTCTGATTGCTGCATTGTGAGAACAGTCTCAAATGTCTTTTTAAAGTCACACTTTAACAGGTATGATTCTGAGATATTTAATGTATCTTCTGTCTAGCCCTGAAACTTTATATGTAGTAATTAATATCATTACTTTTACCTGAGGAACTTCAAAGTAGCTTCTTGTTCTGATGCTCCTTCTACATTTGAAAGTGTTCAGTAATACTATGATCCTAGATCAGGAAGAAAATTAGAACATGACCCTGGAACTTAAATTTTTAATCCTAAAACAACATAGTCTGGTACTATGGCAATCTGCAGTATCCAATAGAGTTGTATTTAAAATCAAAGCTGTAGGAGATGTTTGTAACCAGTAATTATGATTGTCCTACAGAGGAAGTCAGTGTTACTCCGCTGCTGGGAATTAAAGGTGGGTCCCTTCAGATTGCTGAAGGGAACTCCAGTATCAGGTTTACAAACAGCAGAGAAACAGGAACTTGACATTGTTTCTCAGTGGTCTATCTCTTTATCTGGTGGGATTAAGATGTGGGATCTGATTCCTGGCCCAAATTACTAAATTTGTACAAATATATTGATGCCTGTGGAAGCAAGGGGTAAAACTGACAACTCCAAACATTTGAATTGTTGACTGGGAAAATGACTGTCTTTCATATTCTTTCCCATACCTAATGAAACTTCTCTTCTTCTCCAGTACAGGAGAGCTGCACAGAGGAAGTGCAGAGCATGCCTTTTTGACAGGTGTGGGATAAAAGCTCTCCCAAACATTCAGACATATAAATGAAAACTCAAGTCATATCTCAGCCATAGAGATATCTAGACTCTAGGAAAAAAGAATGATAAAACAAATGTTGCATTTCTGTCTTACTGGATAGTTCTAATAAACACACTTATTTGGAACTGTTCCCAGTCGGCTTTTTGGTGGTTTATGACGCTACTCAAACATTCACAGAATTCACAGAGTCACAAAGTTGGAAGAGACCTTAAAGATCATCAAGTCCTACCCATACCCTAACACCTCAACTAAACCATGTTCAACTAAAACATGCTCAACCATTCCTGTGAGATGTATGACATAACTGTCTAAAAGAGAGCTCTGAATTGTGTTCAAGTGATCAGACTCTACATGTGCTATCACTAGCTTTCACAAGTACAGAATACATAATCTTTAATGGACACATTCCTAATTATTCCTGTACTGAATGGCATTAGAGTCTGTCCTGCCAGAACTGCAGTGACCCTACAGCAGTCCAGCTAGCAGTCATAGGGACACCTCATCCCAGTGGGATGGTGTGTCACAATTCTATTGTCATTCAGCTACACGAAAAAAAAGATGGAAATCCCAAGAGCTGAATATCTTCCGTATCCCTGAGATTTATCACTGTATTCATGTAGACCTAAGGTGCTACCTGGCCCTTCTTGCTGAATAGATTGGGCCTCCCAATAGCAGGCTAAAGAATGATCATGTAATCCCTGAAGGTATTGACTCTTTCTCCAATAAAAATTAAACAATTTTTGTATGATTTTGTCCTTGTATCCTGCTGCACTACAGATGGAAATACAATGAATATTGAAAACATCCTGGTCGTTTGCATTCTTTGCTTGCTTAGGACATCTGGAAAATTTATAAGGTCTTTCCATGCACTTAGGCTAAAAAGTATGAATTTATGCGAAGAAATTATTTTCTTTTCCAGTCTTAATGTTTTTTTTAAGATATTTAGGGGTTTTGAAGTTAATTCCCAAGTTTACAGTCTGCTGTTAAGAGAGTGCTTGGAATAGCACACACTTTGTCTTCCACACCGTAAATCTTAACAGTGCAGAGCACTCCATGTTTCACAGACAACGTAAAAGATACATCACAGCCATTAACCTTCCCCTCAGCTGCTGATAAAGTAAAATAGGCCCATTCTTTACAGTAACAGTAATGTATCTGTTCAGATAAATATTCCTCTTGCTGCAATAAAGTGCAGCATTTTACAGCTGCATACCATCTTTGCAAACTATAACGTGGCAATTAAAATTGAGTATGAACAGAATACTAAGTGAAGATTTGAAGGCAAAAGGGGATGAAAGACCTTTTCATAGAACTTTCCTCAGCAAAATCTGAAGTTCAACATGTAAATTAATATGTTTGCTTATGTGAATTTTTAAGTCTACAGCAAAGATATAATATTAAATTATTTAATATTAAATTTCTGGTAATCACTTCTTGACAGTTGTTAATTTGATATAGTTGAGCATACATTTATATGCCTGGCATTTCTTTATTGCACACAAGCTAGTTATCAGGAGGCTGTAACTAAAGGACTCGTGTAACTTAAAATTTAAGAAGCTATTTTATAAATATATAAACAGAATTATACTTAAATATTAATAATTTGATAAAATTTATTATGATTTCATAAAAAGAGATTCAGAAGCTCTAGCCTTGTCTCATTTACTACGTAGCCTTGTGCAAATCACTAACAGTCATTTTCTCTCCTTTTCCCAAACCCACAAGACAGAGTTTTGTATTTCCCAACCAAGTAGCATATTTAGGATCAGATCAACACTGACTGGGAGGATTGGTTCATCACATTTATGTGCAAGGGTTACTTGGTGGCCTAAAAGAGTGAGATCCCCCTACAGAGTGCCATACACATTCATGTGTACATTTATCCTTGACTGATTCCAGATAAGGACTTGTGATGCTATTACACCTGAGGAGATAGTCAGGATTTGCACTTTATACTAGTATTAGTACTTCTGAAAAAAGAAATCCATTGATGGATCTTATAATATAATATTAGAGCCACATCATTTTTTACTGGGTGGGGCAGGAAAACAATACTTGAACAGTTTTCCTCATGCCTATAACTCAGAAAGAATTTTTTTATTTACTTCTGTAAAAGAACATAATAGTTTCAGAAACATAGCAGCATAAGAATACATGCCACCTTATCAGTTTTTGAAACTATTGGAAAATAAATGTTCAAATACTGTTTTCAGATATCACTCTCATCATCATTTTAATCTCATGTATCAAAATCCACTACAACCAGCCATGTTTTTCAAAACAATAATTTATCATAAATTTCATTCTCAACAAAGTAAAAAGACAAAGTAATTTTTCTATGACTCTCTAGCTGTTTATCCCACAGGACCACAGACTTCATGCCACCCAGAAACTCCTAGGAACACACTTTTTGCCTAAATAAGTGAATCAAGAGAAATTTATAGGATTAGAACCTAACAGTCCAACCATTTTTTTTTTTTTGGGTGTACAGACATGAGATGATAGCACTAAATAGAAGGCACAAGAACAAATAATTTAATGTAGTCAGTTTGACATATTCTTGGGTTCAAAGACTATAAAATAACTTAAGTTTCTGCATACACCCATGTGCTTCAGAAAAGTTGTGAAGTTTAAAGTCATGCTGAACTAATTGCAAAACATTTTTCATCCCTTTTGTGCTCTGAAAAATGTAATGCCCCAAATAACAGAACAAAATAACATAAAGTGAAATGAGCTATACAGAGGTCACTGCCAAAGTTTTCATTTTAAAAAAGAATAAATATTAAAATATTTATTTTTATTTTGTTTTTTATTATTGTGAGAACACTCTTAAACACCCTTTTAAAGTTCCACCTTAACAGGTATGATTCTGAGATATTTAATTATCTTCTGTCTAACCCTGAAACTTTGTATGTAGTAATTAATATCATTACTATTACCTGAGGAACTTCAAAGTAGCTTCTTGTTCTGATGCTCTTGTTATTTTGTTCTGTTATTTTGGGCATTACATTTTTCAGAGCACAAAAGGGATGAGAAATGTTTTGCAATGTTTTGTAAATGTTTTGAAGTAGTCAAAAATACTTCAATCCCAATACTGTTATGCTTCTTTCTACACTACCAGATGAAGAGTAAGAAAGCAAAATAAAAATCTTTCCCTGCTCAATCCCCTCAACTCTTAAGTATTGAAATAATTGGAACTGGAATTAAAATTATCCGTATAAATTTCAGCATTATTAAATGATTCAATCTATAAATATAGGGGTAAAATAAGATGACATGTTTCCTAAAATGGCATTGATTTTTAGGCTTAACACTGCTGAACACTTAAATATTGAAATGCATGTCACTACTGTCACAAGAAGTAATAAAACTCATGCAAGATGTTCCAGCATTTGAACAGGAACAGGAAAAGAGAACTTTATTTTTCAGACCTCAACATTTATAGAATTCCAAAAGTGACAGTGGATTGGAGAATAACATTGCCACCTCTCCAATCACACTGGTCAAACTAACAGGCCATCAAAATTTTCCTCCTACAGAGAAGAATGCAAAACAATCATTATTTACATGGAAGTGTGTGAGAAACTCATTACAAGAATGTAAACATCAGAAGGCTTAGAGAAACTCAAAAGAACAGGGTGACAAATGCACTTTAGTCAAATTCCACCTTGCAGACAAATTCTAATAAGAAGTAAGACATAGGAAATTATCATGTGTCTGAAGGCAGATTAAATCCTCATGAGCATATTTAAAGGGGCATGCAATATGATGCACATACATGTTAAACATGCATGAGATAGATATGAACATGATGTTCAAGTGAATGGTACCCAGGCACACCATGAGATGTTGTGAGGTGTATGATAAACAAATGTGCAGGAGTAGCTCAGGCAGCCTGTACAGTTTTAAATTGCTCAGGCAGCCTGTACAGTCTTAAATTGCCCCTAAGTGCTGCTAAGCTGATTCACAGAGGTGAATGTGGCAGAGCATTGGGGCTGTATGCAAACCAACACAGAGTTCATGTTTATTTTTACTGTTATTTTACCTTTGTTGCAGTTATCAAGTACTGAACATAAAGCATAATTCTACGAAGGGATGTAGACTTTACTAAAGTGCATAAAAACACTCTCAAGCCTTGGTGTGGATATTATTAAACTGTATAACTCGAAATACTCAAAGTGTTTGAAGCACTTGTTTAGTGCTTTACTCATGGTCTTTGCCTGATGTCTTTTCCATTGCTGTTCTTTTAGGTGCCATGAATACTTTTCTGCTATAACCATATGTAAATGCATATCTTAAAAAAAAATGCCCCCCAAAAAAACAAACAAAACCCCAAACAAACAAATAAACAAAACCTCCAAAACCCAAACCAAAGCCAACAAACTGTATACCAACCACAAAAAATGACCAGATATTTTATTTTTAAAATACATAAATGAAAATTGTATATAGCAGTAGTGTCCTTACAAACAATAGATATCCATGATTCTGACTGCCAGAACTTTTCACTAAGCACCTCTCTTTCTGCTTTTCTTATATCATGTGTGAGGGCTCTGAGAACAGCTTCTCTCTCTCTTTTCTTTTTTTTTTTTTTTTTTTTTTTTTTAACCCAGCTTTGAGTTTAGTTTGTTACTAATCTTGCAATTTCAGAAACAAGACAAAATACAAAGTAAAACCTGCAGTTCTAACAATAAATTCTAGTGGAACAACTAGGAGCAAAGTTCAGCTTCTGTGGTTCAGCTGTCACCTTTTTCTTAAACCTTCAACTAATATTAACTATTATTAAACTACTACATTAACAGTTTTCTGTTGATCATCTCCCATCAGTGCTGTGGAGGCTGGAATGTTTAGCTGCTAGCTGTTGTGAATTTTAATAATGCCAAGTATTTTAATATCTGTAATTATAAATCTCATGCTTGATTTATACTAATTTCAGCGTCGAGTGACACTTTGCTTGCAGACAGTCAGATCTGACCACTTACTGATGGTGGCTGCCCTATTGTTTGAAGTTCATCTACCCCTACAGCTCTGACCCAAAGGTAAAATTTCACTTATTCCCTCATGCTGGCACAGGCACATGCACACCAGCCCAGAGTCAAATTAGAGACTTGACATGGTATCAAAGAAATCTTCAATTCCATTCCATTTCTTATTTAGTTTCCAATTTAGTTTTTCTAATAAGGTCTCTTCAGATTAATTAAAGTTAAAATGATACCTATGAATAATACAAAATTCAGCCATAAATTCTATGCTGTTTTTCCTTCCTAATTTGCAAAATGTTATATGTGTTAATCCCAGACAAAACTGCACCCCAAAGAGTTAGAGAGGATCACTACTAATGGTTTAATGAAAGCAGACAAAGACAATGAAAAAGATTCAAAAACTGGTAAAGTGCTTTGGGATATATTGTATTATATAATTACTGTGGAAACCCAGAACATCTGATTGATAAAAAAGCCCCAAAACTTTTACAAGGTGACAACTGTTGCAAGCACTGAAGGGAAGAGGAGAAAGCAATTGTGAGCACTGAAATGGGAAACAAAAGAGTAATTTCTGTGGCTAGTCCAGCACCTGAAAAGCCTTTCTTGCTTCAAGAAAGGAAAGGATCAATACAGAAAGATCATCCAGAAAGTTGGCATTGCTCTTTAGATGCTGCTACAGACTTGTGTAAGGAAAGTCTGATTAAATGCAACTGTCTCTTAGTTTAAATATTATACACAGGTACACACCTGACTGTTTTACTACATCTGTATTAAAGGTTAGATTTAACCTAGTTCCTCAATTCCACTAATGTCTCATTTTTGGCTTGCAAAAGGCAGGGTCTTGATGTTACAATTACTTAATAAAAATCCTACTTTGAGGTAGCCTCAAGAATTTCACACTTAGAAAAATAGATATTTGTATGAACAAGGAATTTTTCTCTGGAATTTTACATTCCATATTCTGATATGGGAAAACCAACTCTGTACCAAGCTATTTGAACAATCTTCCAGCTTCTTTGAACCCTATTATTTAAAACATTTCTCATAGCATATATAATGTTATTTCATTGAAAGTAATTTTGTTACGAACCAAGCAGAGCAACCAAATATTATTTTAATGCTCAGAGAAACAGGAAGTTACAAATTATTTTAGACCTATGTTAATTCCATAACAAACTTTTCTGAAAAAACTGTTTAAAAATATTTCATTGGATCTGTAATAATATTCTAATTTATTATGTACGGTTTTTAGCATTTCTTGTGTTAGTCACACTTTCTCTCTCAAAACACAAAGAGAACTGAGGTAAGTATTTATAAAATAATCTGATTCTTTCTGAGTCTTTACTTCTATGAAAAAAAAACTTGCCTCTAAGTGATCCTTTTTACTGACAGTGATTAATTGTACATGCTATCAGAAGGAAATTTGGGGAAAACAGAAAGAATCCTCATTTACAAAGATTTATGTAACTTTGTATCCTTAGTCACGATGTGTGGAAAAATACTGAATTGTTAAGAATGGCTTTTAATATTAATTAAATATTTAGTCATAGTTTGTAGGCAGTAATCCCAATCTTTCAGCACCTAGGATGCTTAGTAATCTTCCTCATTTAACAAGATATTTTCATATACTTCAAACAAAATAATAAAGTAAATTTTAAAAAAAATTAAAAAAGCATAAGCTCTGTAATTTTCTTTTATTCCTCTTGCCATTACCTGTAAATATCCTAAATGTTCTGGAAGCATTTCTATCACTGTACAACAGAAAGGCTGAATGGAGGCAGGACAAATGGCCAGTGACTGATAGGGGAACAGCTACCTAGTAAAGGACCTGCTCTCTGCATATCTGTTGAAGGAAAGCAAAGGTTTTCATTTATCAAAGTCCAGATTAGATTTGCAGAAAAGGGAAATGAAAAAATGGCAGATGGATCATCTGCTCTCATGGACATGGGAAGAAGCTTCATGCTTACTTGTACTGCTTTGTCAAGGTTTATGGAGTTCACATGAATAAGGACTCTACTTTATTCTCTGTTCAGTTGTGAAAGTAGTATCATTAGCAACATGTTAAATTATTTTAAAGAAAAATGTTTTTAATCTCATACAAAGAGTTTTTCTTATTGTAGGGTATATTTTCTTATGGTTTATATATATTTAAGTGGGTTTTTTTTAATTTATCTTGAAAAACAATTATGATTCTGATTGTAAAAGCCACTACAGAGATAATGAATTTTAGCCAGTACAAAACATCAAAGTACACAATATGTCATTAGCTAGGAATGTCTTTTCACTTTGTGATGTTTCCATCATTGTTTGTCTCTGAATCACCATTTTTCATTCTAAATAATCCTAATGTTTATTTCCTATGACCAAAATCTGATTTTAGTAACAGTGTTCAATTGTAATGGCTATTTGCTTCAGTTTTTGCTGATTGCTCCTCTTTTGCTTCTCTAGTTGTTGAAAAATGTGTTTGTTTTTCATTATAAAATCTGTTACCATAGTTGTTAGTTTACTTTATTGCAGAAGATAGAGAATGACATAACTATTACAAGTAATGACTTTTTCAAGGAAAAAAAAACCTTCAGCCAAGATTGACTGTTCACGCTGTGTTTGTAAGAATGAAAACAAAATAGTAAAATATCAGTGGCCCATTAACAGGATACAAAGCAAGTGGGACAAGGGTAAGGGAACCATCCTGATGTACAAGACATAGGAGCAAGCTGTAAATTACTTGTGATGCAGAGCCCTCGCCATTCAAAGGAAGCATAACAATTTTTTCTTCAAAAAGAAATTCTAATTCTGAAGAAATAGTATAGCCTAACATTTTTTCATGAAGGGTGAAAAATAAGCATTCCAAAGATATTTAACATATGTGGGGAATGGTAGAAATGTTGTAACAAAAGAAAACAAGTATTTGTGATGGTATAGAAATCTAATTTTTAAATCAAAACTGAAGCACCTGCAGGGAAGGCTCCATTTCATGTCTAATGCTGAAGAACTCCAATTTACATATTGCTAAGAGAAATATAGACCTGAGGTCATACAGTCAAGAAATGTAAATGAAGAATATACCTGAAGGAGTAACTGGTCGAGCTGAGCTGTTACCCCTCAAGGGTCTGAAGTTTTGCCACTGCAAAGCAAAAGTCCTGTTGAAATTTTTACCAAAGGAAACCATGCAATTCTCTCAGTATTGGCAATAATTTACATACAGGTATTAAATCAATTACTTAGAACCACAAAATGGTATGTGGATAAGAATAACACTCGCAGAGATTGAAAATTAAAAATGCAAAAATTTGAATTTTATCACCACAGAAAACAGAAACTAGTTAAAGGAGCAATATCATACCTGATTTGTGAATAATGGGAGCATTTGCATTATATTTATTGTTCTTGTGTGCCTTTATCACTTTTATTGTTGTGCTGCAGTGTAGCCCTTTGAAGGTCTGCCAAACCACTGCGGCTTACTCAAATGCAGGGCTGAATTTTAATTAAGCTTAGCAAAATACTCATTGAATTTGCTGAGCCTGATTAGGCCAGTCATCCTGATAGATGTGCAGAGGGCATCTTGCTTACTTATTTTAACAACTGACAGAGGTAATTAATAGATTCTTGCAAAATAGTTAAATGTGAAAAAAACAGAATGTCATCACCTCTTTTCATTGACAGCCTTGTTGTTTCATGTATTCAACATGGTTAGAAAAGATTTCTTGGTATTGTAATAATGAAGTACTGAAGAGTAATTCAGTATTCATATTCATGAAGATTAAATCACCAAGATATGCATTTTGTTCCACTAAAGTATTCCCCCATAAAATCACAGCCCAGTGAAGAGAAGTTTCCATGGTCTCTGCAAGGTAACATTAAATATGTATGCAAGTGGATGCCTTCTTACAGATGATTTTTTGCTTTTTCATAGAAAAGATCCTGGGACCTCTCTCCAGCTTATGATGTTAGAATATCCTCTCTCTATATATATACATATCTATACATATATCCTGTATCTTCAATCTTTCCTGTGAAGTGTGCCTATGAATTGCAAACCCAAATATCCTTTATCTCTCTTCTCTGTGAGAGTGGAAGTTTCATTTTTTAGAATTTTAATAGTCAGGTGGATTTTGACTTAGCAGTGATGTCCACAGTACACTCCTGTGCATTCCTTATGCTTAAGAGTACTACTTTTGCTGTTTTCTCTTACCTATCAACACAAGTTCAGGGGAAAAAAAAGCTTGCAATGTATAATGAAGAAATTTTAATACCTGCCATGTCAAACAATCTCTTATCCCGAGAGAAAATGAATAGTACTAACAAAAAAGGCAAACAAGGTTAAGAAAACCATTGATATTCTTCAAATGTAACTTTAATTTTTTTGTCAGGAAAGGATATAAAAAGTTTAACAAAATTAACAGAATTTGCATTCACTTCAAGTTGTTTAGTATCAAACTAGTACGTAAACAAAATTTTAACTACAAAGATAAAAATTCCTTATACAGTGACTAAAGTTCAGTGATCAAAAAATCCCAGAGTAAACAAGAGTGACTTGCAGCACAAGCAAGAATAGTAAATAAATTACCATAAACCACAACACTTAAAGACTGAATTGCAAAGACCAAAGAACTGTCTTCCCTCTAACTGAAAAGGCGTGGAAAACAGAAATGGGGAAGAGGTACTGTGTGAAAATGGAATATGTGCAGTCAAAAGAAGGGTAGCAAATTTGTGATTTAGTGTCCTTCAATACAACTAATATACAAAAGCAAAGGGTAGGAAAGATGGTGCGAATATTTGATTTCACTGCAAAACAGCAATTTTTCATGGGTTTTGGTGTGCTAATTCTAGGCTGAGGGTAGTAAAAATACAGAATACCTGGGATAAAAATTGTCTTAGGGGACTTTTTCTACAGGCAAAAGATAAGGAAACAGATTAATTCAACACAGAATTTTAAAAAATGTTGTTGATTACACTCTTCCCTCAGCCTCTTGTAATTACTCTTCTTTGCTATTAATCAAATTAAGAAGATAACCCCCTATGTTATCCCTAGTATTTTCTTATTATTTGAATATTTTATGTCTAATAAAAGGATTTAATCTTAATAAGCATACCAGACTTGGATAAAAACAACATCAAAAAACAAACAAATAAACAAAAAACCCCAAACCAAATAACACAAATCCCTTTTACTGATTACTTAATCTAACAATAAAGAAAATATATAAAGTAAAAAATCATGTGCAGTACACAGAAAAATTCAGAAATATTAGCTACCAAAAATTTTTGCTTGGAGTAGAAGTATTTAAACTTCTTTTCTGGAGTGATACTGATACATAAAAGGGGAAAAGAACACTTACATGCACTGTCATCACCATGGTCACTGAAATGCTAAATGCTGCTATCCTCAGCATTTTTATACTGTCACTTTTATAAGGGTCAGTCATACCCCCCAGGTGGTGCCTTATTTAGGATGAAGTGTTTATTTTTCAAAGAACTGATGAAGTGTAGAAAACAATTAGGGTATTCCAAAATCTGACTTTATGATGCTGTTTACAGGAATTTCCCTATGACTGCTGTATCTTTGTTATGTAAATTCTTTCCTAAGTAACTGCCTAGCTTCATCCATTTCAATCTGTATTGATAAAGCAAATCTCACTATTAGTGGGGTTTTTAAATCAAGATATGTAAGTGTTATTGAGCTTAAGGCAACTCATTATTTCAAATTTTCATCCTATATCTCATTGCCACAGAGTTATTATGTATTTTTTTAATTAAAAAAAAAAATCTACAGAATTATGATCAATATCACATTATATTGTCCAGTAGACAGATCAAGGTCACAAAATAAGTAAAAAAAAAGAAGAAATAACATTCAAATATATAATAATTATATTATATATATATATATAATTACTAGCATTTTGGGGCTGTGTCTAGAAGAACATCATGGGCTTGGAAGCATTAATAAAAAATAATTATAATAAAATTATAGCTGGCTTTAATTTGATAAAATTATAGCTACCTCTATCAGCACTAAGAATTTATCATTTGTTTTTCTAAAAGTATAAATAAATATTTTTTTTGGAAGAGATTTTGTAGGTTATATTTCAACATCAAAATAGTAGTCTTTTTTTTTAATCATAAAGGGCATCGTTAATGGCAATTTTTGTGAAACCTAGGCAGCTATCAAGGCATTTGCTCTCAGCAGGTTCCTGCCCATCACTATCATTATGATTTTGGCAGCTTTCCAAGAGAGTTACCCTCCATCTGTTACTGTTTCACAGAAATGGTACCTTGAGGTCCACTTGACCTATGAGCCCTCAGGCTCTCCAGCAATTTAATAATAATTTTTTCTCAGTCAATTAGGTTGACAGAAAGTGCTGCATGGAAACATCTCAGGTTCTACACTTTTTTTCCATGCACAGTTCTCTAATCTTGTTTCTTTCACAACTTCACTTTCAAGCTAAGACTTTTAGACTCCCTTGTGGCAAGATTAGGGGAAAGTCCCATGAAAAGAAGGTGCTGAAATTTTCCCTGAACCCTAGGGGGAAAAAAAAAAAATAAAGTGTTGTAAAGTCTGTGGCTTTCATAATCTAGGGCTGTGGTCTCCAGTGAGTGAACATGGTAATGCTGAGGTTGAGAGACTCAGGTTTAGAGCCCTAATTTACAGACAAGAGTTTGAAGATCACCTTTGACAAGGGGAATAAATGTTGTAGTTTCAAACCCCAAGCAATTGTTGGGACTACTCAAGGATCACAAAGTTAGAGAAAATAACACAAAAAATTCTGCTACCACAAGCATAAATAATTCATAAGTGTGATGTGTTGTTCTACTTTCCAATGGGTAACAAGGCATCAAAATTAATTTTTATTCAAAATATTGAGTATGCTCATATGCTTTATGTATGTTGATGCATAAAAAGAAATTTAAGATGTGACACCGCAGAAAACATGTTTTTATTACTCTGATAATTAAATTCATAAGGTTTCTGCATGGATGATAGGTTTTCTGGTCATCATTTCTTTTGCATTTATCACAGAGAATCTATTGATAAAGAAATATCACATAACTTTTCTTTATTTTCAGCAGAATCACCACACCACAGGTCCAACAAACAAACACTAACAGCTGACACTTACAATTGGGATCTGTGATTTGTTAGTAAAGACAAATTGTTTGACTGTGGCATCGTTTGTCGAAGACTGTGTCTTGAGTTGTCTGGTTATCTAATGTTATAAGCTAAAAGTGATATATATAACATATAATGTATATGTTAAAAGTTCCAGCTACCCAATTTCCAGTATATAGCAAAATATATAGCTGGTAGTTCCAGCTACCCATTTTCCAGTATATAGCAAAATACTTGGAAGAGAAAGCATATAGCAGCAGTGAAGGTTGATTATTTAATTCTTGTCTTTTCTCTGCTTGACTCTGGAGCTTGGATAAACACATTGGATGGGGGAATGAATAAAAAGGGAAGGGAAAAAATGGCAGAGTGGAAATAAGCTAGCCATTTCATCTCATAATTCAGAAATATTATTAATTCCCACCACTGGAGACAAGTTCTGAAGATAGCATGTGCATTTTTTACCATGTCCATTTTGTGTCTTGAGAGTATCCATTGTAATCCACTTCCAATTATATTAATGAGAAGAGAAGCAGTCACTGACATTCTGATATATCTTGATATCACCAAACTTACTGGCAAACAAGCAAAGAGAATTTTTATTATTTCAGAATAGCAAGAAACCTTAAGGAGGGAAAAGCTCACATACACATGCACAAACAGATGCAGACAGTGATGTTCTGCAGTTACAGAACATTTCTGTATTAAATAACATTTGTTTTCACAAGTAATTAACACACATCTTTATGAATAGTACATTATCTACTGACTATCAAAAAGGGAAGCCTTAAAGCTATGAAATGAACATTTCCTTCAAGTCACTCTTCTTCTAAAGTCACTTGGAAAGAATAAAAAATGTTCACAAATATTTATAAGTGGTTTTTACCTAATGAATTTTTTTTTTTTTTACTTATGAAATAATATGCATGAATCAAACTGAAGTACATACAACAAACACAAGACCAGCTGAAGCAAAAATTAGAGTAGAGAGATTTTTGGGTCATCTATTTTTATACATGTACTTGCATGGGTGTGCATGTCTCTGTGCACAGAGAAAGAAAAAGAGAAAGGTTACAATGCAGAAGAAGCTTGTTCCGAGGAGACGAGGGAAATCCTCACTTAAATTGCAGCAGCCATGTAAGAACTGCTCTGAATCTACAAATTATGTCCACAGGTCTGACATAAATAGAAGCTGGTCTTCTTTTCTCTGGATTATTAGGTTTGTCTTGAAAATATCAAGGAAGTACACTGACATTTAGAAAGTTTATACGACAAAGCAACAAAACTTATAGTTTCATTTTCAAGAAACACAAGAGTTTTTGTTAAATCAAGTCCTTTTACTTTAGCTCTTAAACTCAAATGTCTTGTTGATCTGGCAAATACGAGTACTAAAGAAATAAGCTGAGGAATCTAAATTTATTTAATGAGGATGGTTGGTTTTGGACTTTATAAACCAAATAATGTGTTTCTGAAATGCTAATTAAGTCCACCGCAAAATGCTGTGTGAATTCCTTGTCATCTTCATACCCAAGACCCTTTTCTATAAGCATTATGACTGACCAATAAACCCCTACAATGGAAGGAGATGAATATGAGGTGGGCAAGGAGACACTCCATGAAGCTCAGAGAAAAATGCAGGGTTTGACTGACCAAAGCTGTTCTATAGAAGCTGACTCAGCCCCAAGGGGAGCAGAGGGTGGCCTTTGTTTCAGGTAAGCAGCTATCACCAGCTGAGTGGTTCAACAGGCATTGTAAAGTTTCTCCCTGAGTTCATTAGAAGAGTGGGAATGCCTCCCTGAGTTGGCCAATTTAGCACAGGTGAGGTTGAATATCTGAGGAAGAGGAGCTGTGGATGAGTCCAACAAAGAGTATAAAACCCAAAAAATTAACAAAGGAATTTTGAAGAGCTCCACAGGCTTGAGTTGACTTAACCTACCCATATGCCTTCCAGACAAGGGGAGATGCTCAGCATGGTGATGGTGAAAGTATTATAGACTTGTGGCAGGACTGTAGATATTGCTGTATTTCTCTAAGTGTAACTTAGATTTGTATTGTGTTATATGGTATATTTTGTACTGTCCCACTTGATCAGAAATCCCATGGAACATCAAATGTCTTCATACAGGTGAATTAGATATCCCTCTACATGTGGAATATCTAAAAGAACCTGGCTGGAGAGTACAGAACTCTGATGAACATGCAAAAAAAAAAAAAGTAATTCCCAAATGAGAAAGACAACTATTTACAAAATGTGCACCCCCAATCTGTCATGCAGAAAAGTTACAGCACATCCAGGTTTTTTAGTAAAGTGTCATGGACAAGAGAAATTCATTCCTTGAAGAACATATGTCAAGAAGAGCAAGCATTTCTATTCTGAATGACAGAAACTGATGTTAGTCAATGGGTAATGATCACACAATATAGAGCAAAGGTTTGTTAATATTATCTTTGCAGAGATTGAAGTGGAGGGCATGAAAAAATTCTACCATGCTGGAAAATCTGTAGTAAACACTGATGTTTGTTATCAGCTTGAAAAACAAGCAAACAAAATCTAGTGTACTATTTAAGTGCCTATAGAGAAACACTTTTTTTTTTTTTTTTTTCCTCTGACCTCCAGTAATTACTGCCTGGTTATAGACAGAGTGAAAAACCAGGTCTTTGAGATCTTTCAAAATGAGGGTTCCATTCTATTTCCACTGCAATCAGATTAGAATATAATACCTGACATTAATATCAACACCATAAATTCCTCAGAGAAAGAGTTTTGGGGTATCTCAGAATAGTTGTGTACCACAATAGGCTTCCTCATTTCTAGTCAAAATTCACTTCTAGTTATAACAGTTTAAACTAAACATAAAATAAACAAATCACAAAAAAATCGTGGTTGTGAGTAAATTATAAGAATAATACTGATTAACTTCAAAAAGACATAGCTCCTTTTTTATCTCTCCTGTGACCTCTTTATCTCCTTGGAATAAATGTTAAGTTACAGGAAAATACTACTAAAGATGTTTTTTTAATGACTTCATAAAGAGTAATTTTCAGATAAATATTAATTTATGTATTTTTTTACACTTAGAAAATTAGAAAAAAATCTTGCAAAAGTGGCAGTGTCCTATAATTCAAAATCTTACACAACACAGCAGAAAGGAAAACTAAAACTCCTAATAGCCTATCATTCTTCTAACACAAACTTATTACTGATTTTTTTTTTAAATAAGAAAATTAGCAAGATGTTAATAACTTGAATTTTCACCATATGTGTATTTCATCTGATCTTTTCTGATTACTGCTCCCTAGCCTTTTATGATTTTCAAGAATCCTGAAAGTATCAATTATGGTGGATTTTTCTAACAATTTAAGCACTACATTATCTGAAATACTACTGCTTTTCTTTTTTTAGCTATTGAGAAATACTTCAAGTATGATTCTGGGGTAATTAATAGTAAATGTTGACGTTTTAATAGCAGCTACAAAAACATGTGATATTAAGGCCAGAATAGATGCCCTACTACTCCTGAAGCCCAAATATAAATGGTATTTCTAAGATTTATGAGTAAATTTAATAGCTTTCCTCTTTACTGTGCTCAACAAGTAAGGGGAAAGGGAAAGTAGAAAAAAAAAAGAAAAATTCACAGCAAACAATGTTTTCAAAAAAATCTAAAGCTAGAATATTCTCATATCCTTTTAAGAATACAAAGTGAGATGAGTGTAGTTAGTTTTTAACTGCAGGTTAGAATAATGATTGCTTTTCAACTTATTCATGACAGATAATTGGGCAAAATTTTCCTTGAATTAGTTTTTCTAAAAATAAGACATAATGAGTATATTCCATTAACTGTTTAATACCTGGTCTGAAAACCTTTTGATTGTTCCTTCTTTAAATACAAAACATTCTTAGAAAATCTCTCAGGGAAAACTGCTTAAAAATGAAGAAGTGTTACACAGTGTCATACTTGCCTGCTCACTCAGTTTCTCTCCCAATGCTTGTACAAATGCACACTCAACACATGACTGTGAATGCACAGAGATATTGGCTTTTTCTTTTTCTCCCTCCAGTATTTTTTTCTGTGCCTGAAGTTTCTGATTTGATAATGAAAGTAAAGAAAATTCACAGCATACTTTATTTTACTTTTCAAAAAAGTCTTGCATACGTGGTGCATATACCAACTCAAAGTCAAATAAAAACGAAATCCATTTTCTTCACCACGTAGGCCCCAATAGAGAGATGAACCAACTGGCAGTGAAGCAACATTTGCTCTCCAAACACAATCATTTTGTTAGGCCTCCTGTCATTTGAAAATCTGTGACCACTTTTTTCTCGGACGAGCAACAAGAACATGACAAGAAAAACAAGGAAACAAAAAGTACACGGGTGTAATCTTCCCAAAGTACAGAAAATTAAGCATCATGGATGAGAAAGACATTTTTAACAGGGATAAAATACTGCCTCAGTTCTGATCAGTCTTTCACAGAGACATAACACAAGCCTTATCTGAAGTCTGTGGCACGGACTCACAGAGACAATGAGGCAAATCCATGGATATTTCAGCCCAACTCCATGCCCAGAGCTGCATCCAGGCTGTGTCCACAGCTGGGTTTTAAATATCTCCAGGGATGGAGACTTCACACAGCCTTTCTGGGAAACCTGGCCTACTGTTTATCCTCCCAGTATAAATCAGCTCTTGTATTCACAAGGAATCTCAGGAGTTTTGTCTTGTGCCCACTGGCACCTGCCCTGCCAGAGGGCACTGCTGAGAAGAGTCTGGTTCCCTCTGGATTCCTTCCCATCAAATATCTGCTGAGCTGCCTTCTAGCCACCTCTGGTCTGCATTGGTGGCTGGGGTTCCACCCCATGGGCAGGACTTGGCACTTCCTTCTTCTGAAGATCATACCACTCTTCATAAAACCCTGGGCACAGATGTTCAGCTGGATTTCAGTCCACCTCCCTGTCCACTCATTTAAGCCAAACTTCATCAGCCTGTCTATAATGATGCTAAGAGGCAGCCTCAAAAGACTTGCTAAAGTCAAGACAAATATTACTCACTCTTCTACCCTCATCCACCAAACCTGTCATCTCATTGTTGAAAGCTGTCAGACTATGTAAATGGAAGGAAGAGTTTATTTCAGGTCTTTGGTTTCTAGGTGAAAGGAAATGAATGGATGAGGTAAGGACGAGAAAAAGAAGATTCAGACCCATTGCATATTTTGAGAATAGAATTTTGTATTGCTAGATTACTGATTTGCACTCAAGGCAGTGAAGAAATTGGCATTATCTTAGCTCCATTTCTTCTTATTCTTTTTCTCTCTTAAATAATTAACCAGAACATTGAAGTGCTGAATACATACAATTCCCAAAATCAGTACTGTTTCTGACACGCTCTGCTCAATTTCATGTGTTATGAATAGTGATAGAAAAATTTCTCCCCGTAAATTAATGTGATTTATTTATGTTTTAAGTAACATTTCATGTTTTAAGTTACATAGATAACTGTTTTGTCTTATTTCTACAAATTAAAACCATTTTGCTGGAAAAACAATAGCACTGTCTATACTTTTTTAAAAAGAAGAAATAGTGAAATATCACTTCCAAACATCTTTGAAACAGTAAAAGAAAAATATAAAACTTCAATATTTAGAGAAAATTCTCTTAATCAGGCAGTAGTTATATCAGTTAATAATAAAATGTAAAGTTTTGCCAGACATTATAAGAACTCTAAAGAAAAATGTTGACTTTCCTGTAGCAGGAAGGTCAATACAACCAACAGCTTCCTCTGAAAGAGTATGTCAGAGTGGCATGAGGAATCTTTTGGGCAGTAGACAGCTAGATTCTGATTTGGAAAAGGATTTGTCCAGTTACTTTAGCACCTGACTCCTTTGCTGAAGGATTTGAATCATGTGTCTAAGTGCTCTGCTGAACAATAGAGCAACTATGTTGTACTTTGCTTGTGGGCTTGATTAGTTGATTGGTTTTGTTCTTGCACACATATCAGTGGCAAAATGAAAGCACTTGCCATTTGGTGACATTTGAGACTGTGATCTCCAACATTATATCTCAGAGCCAGTTGCTTTCCATGTTGGGCTTAATGCTGTACCCTTACTTATTTCTCTGCTGCATAATTAAGGAAACCACTTCTTGTATTGTCTTTTGTTAAACAAAAATAATTCATTAAATGACCACAATCAAATACAGAGGAATGGAAATGTCAGGTGAAACATGGAACTTAGAGGCAGTAAACCAGCTCCTAAAGCTGGCCAAAAGTCATGCCAGGTGAGATTAGTGGAAAGAAGGGAGACAGGAAGCATGTAGCTAAGGCAGGTATATCTGCAGCTAAAATTGAAATGGCTGTAATTAAAAAACAAACAAACAAACAAACAAACCAAACCAAACCAAACCAAAACAAAACAAAATAAAACCACAAAAAACCCAAAAAAACCAAAAAAAAAAAAACCCCAACCAACCAACCAACCAAACAAAAAAACTAGAATTTCCAGAATCAGGCTTGAAATGTCTATTATTCTTTTTTCTTTTTTCTTTTTTTTTTAATGCACATACAGTTCAAATATTCACAGTATATTCCACTGATTTTTAACTTCCTGTACTTTCTACAGTGTAGGCAACCAACGGAAAAAAAAAAAAAAAAAAAAAAAAAACAAAAAAAAACCAAAATCCATCTAGCTGTATTTTAAAGATATATATACAAATATATATATGAAAGGTAGCTATTTTTCTTATTGGAATTAGAAATTGTTAAAAATGGAAAAATTTAAAACATCTAAAAAAAAGATATTGTACCTGAGCAACATCCAAGATGCAATCTTGTTTATTTATTTAAAACATAAAATTTTTAATTCATTCATTCACACATAAAATTCCTGTGTCTAGAATCAGTAAAGAAAAATAAATAAAAATCTCTTGGAGTGAAATCCTTTTACTACTAACTTCCTTCAAGTTTCCCATTGTTGTCAATGGACTCAGAATGTATAAGTGAGGCATTAGCAGTTCCCTCTGTTATACATGTGTCTGCTTAGTTGTGCCTTTAGTTGTGTCTGCATAAAGGAGAAATTAATTTTTTCTCCATTGAACTCAAACTATGAGTAAAGATTCACTTATGAGATACTAACCAACTATTCTAAAAATCCCCAGAGTACTGCTAAACTAACCAAGTCCTGAATATTCTCACCCCTTCACCCATGCTTGTTTTATTGACATGGTAATATATCATTTTTCCCCCTAGAAACCTTCTGTATTCAATCTTATTATGGGTGGTACATGTTTAATGACAAATCACTCAAGATCCTCTTTCCTCTTTATTGTTAGATGCTTCAAATCATTTTCTGGAAAGAAATTGCAATATCTCATCAGATTTTTTGACTCTACATAGCTATCAATAAATTAATTTCTGCACCATTATGAGACAAGAGTTCATCACTATCCCATTCTACAGAAGAGAAAAAGAACCACAGAAAGAAAATTAGAAGTGTCTTCTAATTTCAGGTGTCTAAATTTACAACAAGCACTTGATATTTTCAGTGTTATGTTCCCACTGGGCAATAATCAGACTTCAAATATGAAGTTCAAAATTTGAAAATAAGAACTTACTCATTATTACACAGAAAAATTGAGGTTCTGAGAAGCTATTCACATAGAAACTCTGGCAGAGAGAGAAAATCTAGCTCTGCTGGACAATATTTGATTTACCACTTCTATTGTTATTTTTTTTTTTTATACTAATTTTTCAGTATCATCCACTAATATAAACCCAAAAGCCTGTTACTAGTTTCTTTTTTTTTTTTTTTTTCCCAAGATGAAGAAGGACTTCTTGTGTTAGGAATTGTTTACTGACATGCTCCTACTCCAACAATCATTAAAGTCAGGTACTATATAAATGCCTCCTCCTAATATATTTCTTCTTGCTCCTACATGCAGGAGCTCAAATTAGGCCATACTGACCACTCAGATCTGTACAGATTTAGTGGTTTTATTAAATATTTATAGTAAGCATGCCAATGTAGCAGAACCAAAGCTGTGTACTGCCTAATGATTTCTTGTATTTCTAAAATATTAACTAAACCAGCATTTAATCTGTTATTTTAGTACATTTTATGCATTTAATTTCTATTATTTTAATAGCAAATTGTTGGAAAAAATATGTCAAATTAATCCTGACTAAAGATACAAATTATTATTGACAGATATATGAAACAGAGAAACTGACAAGAGTAGCAATTTACTGCCTCCAAACTGCATAGTGAGACATTGCTTGAAAAATATGTCTATTTTCTAATATCAGAGGAATGCTTAAATGTGGACTTGCCTTCAAATAGAAATAGTTTTTTTCTACCTATTCTGACTTTTCACTCAAGTATCCACTCCTTGTCTCAGACTCAGGCATTTTGCTTTACATGCTTCATCCAAATAGCACCTTTCTAGATAAACTGTTTCATAGTTTCTCTCCTTTTCTTTTACAGTCATTGCCCTGGTTTTGTCTCAGATTCCTTGACCCATATTCACTGGCCAGATGCCCCATTTCTGCCTCTAATTTCCCAAAATCAGCTCCAACAGTTGTGCTGCTGCTCATCTCTCCCCTTCCAGGCCCTACTCCATGCCCATCCACTAACACCAGTCTCAGTCCTTTCAATCCCATAGTCTGCTTGGGTCCCCCTCAGACCCACCCTCCTGAATGCCATCTCCACCCTTTTTCCTCATTTTGCTCACATTTCTCTCTCAGCCTTCCAGTGGGATTTGAGGGATGCCTTCCATACCTACCTGTTCCAATCCACTTCCCATGAAAAAGGCCAAGGTTACTTCCTGAGCTATTCACTCCCTTAAACATTGTGCACTCCCTCACACCACTCCACCCCTCACTGTGGCCTCTCCCCTGGGAGCCAGAGACCTCCCCTCCCAGCCACACTTCAGAGGGATTTATTAGTGGATGCAAGAGATAGGAAAGAAGTCAGGACTCTCATATAACCTTACCCTCCTGGGGGAAAGGAGCTCCATGGTAACCCTACGGAGATGGGCTGGGTTTTGCTTTGGATAACAGGGAGACAATGCAGCAAAAATAAAGAATTGCTGAAATCAGGCCTGGGAAAGTACAGCAAGAGAGCAAGATGACTGCAATTAATAACATTTCATTATTAATAGTGTTGATATCTAATGCACCAGATTGTCATTGGTATTATGTACACACAGGGTGAGGATATGAACACATTGGCTGCATGATGCTACCCTTTACTTAGGGTAAGAGGCTCTTATTTACAGCACAGAAGAGTCTGTTTCCTCCTTTCACTTGCTTTTGGTTCAGGTGCTTGAATCTAGACTTAGTCTGCCCCAAAGAAAGCCTCTTCCTGCCCCACAAGGTCACACTCCAGCCATCCAAGGCTCCCACTGCACCAGCACCTCTGTCACGCCTTAGTCAGCTGGGCTGTGAAGTCCTGGGAAAGGCAAGAGAGACACCCTGTACAAAATCCCTGCCAAGGCTCAAGTGCCTGTAACACATGCCAGACCTTTCCAACAAACAGCTGCTGGAATTATTACTTTTAAGAGGGGTAAATCTGCCTCTTTTCCCTGTTATTTTTCTTGAAATCTGCTCACCATTCGGCCCCAAATGAGTGAAAACTTCCTTGAGGTGAATCGGCAGTTAAGCACTAATCTCTGTGCCAGAGACTGAGAAGTAAGAGGGTGACGAGAGAATGTCCTGCTCAATTACAGAGCAAATTTAATTTTCCTTGGGTATTTACTCTGTACATTACACCTGTCAAACCTGTGCACCCATATGAACAGTCATGGCTGCATACTGGATCAATAACTGCTGATCTGAAGGGTCTCAAGAGGTTTGCTTCACATCAGCTTTACACAGAGACTAAATGTTAAGTTTCATTTCTTTGATTTCACCTGAATCACTCAGTTTCAGAATCAGGGAGGTACACAGACCTGAAATAAAGGTTTTTTCTTCTTTATTTATATATTTGGAATACTCAGCAGAGTAAGAAAAATTCCATGGTTTTATTTCCTCGGCTAAAGTAAAAATTATGAAACATAAAGCATATTCTCCTCAAGTCTAGCAGGCTGTTCATCCTCACAGCATTAACATTAATCACAAAAACTGACCTAAATCCCATAACCACCCTGCCATAGACATTTTGATTTGCCTAAATGCTCATGAAAAATTTAGAAATTTCCAGATATTTCCACTATTGTCAGTAAATTCTAAGTTGCCATAGAAAAGGAATTAGGTTTCTCTCTACCCCTACCATTATTTTAATAGTCTATATTTTTAAATTTAATATTTGCAGGTTGAATAATTTCAAGTAGACATGTCCTATGACTCACTAATGGTTAACAATTTAAAAAGCAGTAATTATTTTCTGCAAATCCCACTGACAATTCCAATTATATAGCACTATATTCTCCTTAGAATACATTTCAGATTATGAAGTGGAAGGGAAATCTGTACTCCTTATTCTCACGCTGTTTTGGGCTTAGCAGGAATGAAAAGGTGGCTACATATTTTTACCATCGTAATGCCATAATTTATATATCCCTGTCTGGAATGTAAATGATCAAATTTCTAATTTCAAACTTTCTAAATTTTTGCTTATCTTCCCCATCTGTCAGAATAAGAAAGGCACTTTGGGACTTTCATATAATTTGATATTGTAGGTCTATTTTCTCAGTTTACAGGTTTTAATGTTTTTTCCACTATCAGTGGAATCTGTTGAGGCTAGTCAAAAAGAAAAACTAATTGTAGCTTTAAAATGAAATTCAAAGCACATTAACATGTGATAAAAACAGATAAACTGACAGTCAGATAACACTTTTTAAAAATATGTGTTTTTTATGCACCAAATATTGAATTTTCACTACGAATCCAGATTTTGTTTTTTAATTGCTGTCTTTGTAAGCTATTAGTGCATGCAGTGAGCAAAAAGCAGGTATCCCACTGTGTGTGTATGTTTGAGCTTACTGATGTTGAAGTCTTGTGGACTTTGTGAATTTTTCTTCTGCATTACACTAATTTTTTCTCCGCTGCTTGTCTGGCTCAGGCTTTTGTTGTTCTGTTAAGATGAGTAAAGCAAAAAAGTTTTCTTTCAGTATTTGAGCATAATTTCAGGGAAGTTGGTGCAATTTAGGATCAGAGAACAAAACTGCAAAATTTTCAATTATGAAAAGTACTTCACATTATTTTATCCAATACTTCAGAATAATTACAAGCAAAATGTTCATAATTATATATATATTTAGATATAAATACTAAAAGCAAAAATTGTCACTAAAGTAAAAATTAGTATAAGTTTAAAAACTGAACTGTCACTTTTTAATCTTGTTAATGTTAACAAACATTAAAATCTCCAGTGAGGTTGGCAAAGTAGGCCCAATTTATATCAGTCAGTGCTTTGCCTATGAGAAGAACTATTTTCTTACACAAAACCTCAGAAATCCCATGGAAATATTTCATAATTATAAATGAGTCTTACAGTTACTTTCATAATTATTAAAAGGAAAATTGTACATAATATTGCCTGAAGTTCAGGAAAAATGCCAATGTTTTGTGGAATTTTCTAGTACTGTGTTTATATCCAGTGATACCTTTGGCTGGTTCTCAAAATATTTTCATAAAGTTCTTATATTTCCATTAAATCTTAAAGCAGCACAAAAAGATACAAAACCTCCCAAATAATTTTTAAGCTATATAATTTTTTGGCTGTGAGTATATTTCACTGACACACTAACCAAACATATTGATGCAAAATAAGTATTTAGCCAGCATTTACATACCCTGAAAATACTAGTGCTCTTTTTTTATTCTGTTTTTACTGGCAAATGATTTAACACATCTACATTTAAATTAGGAGGGTAAGTCAGAAGTGTATGAGTGTGTTCTGTTTGTCTCATCACAGTAGTTTACATGTAAATCCAGTGATAATGAACAACATTTCTCCTCGGGAAGGTACCTCACTGGTTTCACCTCAAAGCATAGTTGCTCACATTAATTTTTACTTAAGATGTTGTCTCAGAGTAGCATAGGCACTTGAAAAAACATTGCACTTTGCTTCTGAGGTCTTTCATTGCATTTTGATACATTTGCTTACAAGTCAAGGGTTGAAAATGCCATGGACACACACCAGCTTGTATTGAGGAGTGGTATTCCCAGGGAGATTGGGTATCCTTAAGCTTGACTGTAGATATTTGGTGTTTGGAGCTTTTTGCCAGAATTTTATTAAGTGTAAGTTTTACTTTGTGATGACTGGTTGAATAGTTTTTAAAAACTACAGAAGAATTAGACTAAATGCAAAGAAAAGCAACCAAAAAGGATAAAGAGGTTAAAACCTGTGAGGAAAACTGAGAGATAAAGGAAAAGAGTAGTCTCTACAAAACCTGAAAACTCCAGTGAATGGATTGTATCTTCAAGGTAAGAAAACAAATGAAATTGCCCTTTTTCTGAAACAGTGAAAAGAAGAACAATCACCCATGGAAGAAAAAGTATGGATTGGGATAAACTAAAAAAATAAGATCATAAAAGAGAGTGGATGAGAAGCATCATAAAGAAATATTTGCAAGCAATATGGATGTAGTTGCTTAAATGATAATGTTGGTGGTCCTGCAGTGGCCAGGACCACAGACAAATCATATTATCTATTATGTTCCAGATTAATCCTCTGTAGGTACAACAACCTTCAAACTATGGCTGCTTCCACTGGGAATAGCAGCATCTCTAGGGAATGGGAGTCTACAGCTGAGTCACAAATTCTTGCCTGTTACTTGAATCAGTTCAAACAGAAGATATGAAATCTCAAAATATAATGACAGTTCATAACCTTTCTCAGAAAATCATCTGAAAGCACTTTATTGTGATTGAACAAAATGTGGCACCTTTGGGAGACTAGAAAAAAACTGATTTCCATTTCATAGTTTAATAATTCTAGAAGAATAAGTCTTCTAAAGATGCTTTAAAAACTGAACACTTAAATACATTCCTGAACCCATCTCTTATTTCATCACGAGATGTTTATAACACTAATGTTTCAACAAATCTGATACACAAGATGTGCTATTCTGGACTGTGTGCTCACTTATCATGATATATCAGTATTTCTATTGTGAGGGTTACAGGGAAGAAAGAAAAACCCCAAAGAACTCAAATTTTGCATGCCTGTCTTTTCTGGAATTAAACTTCCCCAAAGTGATACATCAAAAGCAGCGCAGTTAAAAAAAAAAAATCCATGTGATTCTGAAAATCCCTGACAGTGTAGATTTATCTGCTTATATTTTCAACCTCAAACTGAATTTTACCTGTGGAAAAGATATTGAGCTTTTCAGGCATTTAAATAATATGATAAGCAGAAAAGAACTGCAATACTACTTTCTACAAGAAATAAAGTTTTAAAATAAATCATGCCTCTCACATATGCAATCTTATTCTACCCATTTCACCTGGATAATCTTTCACAACATCTGAAAGAAGTACTAATGACTAAGGCACAAAAAAATCAGTTTTAAGGGAAAATCATATGAATGTTAAGAAATATTCTCAGGTTAACTTAGAGCTGGTTGATAGTTACCTGTCAAGATGCAGAAATAACTTCATTTCAGCCTCACCACACAGCTAAGCTCTGCAGGCAGGACACTGGAGAATAAAGTGTGAAGCATCCTGAGAGTTCTGGTCTGCTTCCTTCAGCTCCCTCCACATCCACATCAGCACCACAATTGCTACTCATAAATATGAGTCATTTATTATTTAAAGTAACTGCCCAGTTGCAGTTCACTCTGTTGAATAATGAACTAGAGCCCTTCTAAGTAATTTTAATTCTGCATAAGACAGTCTGCACATGTTTAAATATGCTTAAACTTATGTATGTTTACTTCATATCTTGAGCATTTAAAATAATTTCAATCAGATTTTACCTGTGAAGTGTGATCCATCTGATTTGTCTGAATCTTGGTCTTAGTAAGACCAAGCAGCAATATGTGTCAGCATTTATTCTCCTCACAAGAGAATAAGGGCTAAAATAGTGAATCCTATAATTAGCCTCATAGGTGATGAATTATAAAGCAAATGTGGAGGACTGGATCTAGAGAAGTGTCATGACACACAGTTTAAACCAGTATCAATAGAAATATATTTATAGAAAGAAAAGAGCATAATTAAAAGGAAAAGATCAAGCATGCATGCACTTTTTCTTTTATGCCTCAGAAATCCTGCTATTCAGAAAAGAGATTTTCTTCCCAGTTTTTTGAATGAATTGCTAATTATTACTTGTTCAAGTTGCAATTACTATATTCACCAACTATATTGAGGAAAAGAGAAAATCTATTTGCTTGAGATTAAACTAATATAACTTTCTATCATTTTATACTTACAATTTATTTTGAAAATAACACAAAACATAAGAAATCTTCTCCCTCCGTCAACTGTTTAGGCTTAAGAATTCCTCTGATAATAAAAACTTCCAGGTGGGTATTTCAAGACATGGCATAAAAACAGCTCAGTGTAGATGTTCTCGCCATATTTTCTGTTGAAAGGATAAGGATGTCCCTGAAGTAAGTAACATCTCAAAAAAGCCCTAACATTTTAATGGTTAGTGGAATATCACTCAATTGTATGAAACCTATAAGGATTTAAAATACATTAATATCCCAACCACAGTAGAAGGGGGTAAAAAAAAAGGAAGAGTGAACCATCTCCCAAGCCCATCTTGCAACCACTACAGTGAAGGATTATGGAATATTGTGATTTACTCACAATCTTTTTTTTTTTTTTTTTTTTTTAATCAAAACTCCTCAGTCTTTTTTACTCTTAGGTTACCAAATTCCATCTTGGACCCAAGAAATGTAAAACAATTTGTTTGTAAAAATGGAAGTTTGTAATTCCTGTCTGAATTCCTTGCGTAATTCTTAACTTCACTATTTGGCTTCCAACCTCAAATAATATTATCAGAACCACTTATTGAGGTTTAAATAAATGCTAAATAACTTGATGGTTCTCTTATTAAAATTTTACAGTTTAATGATTTGTATATGACTTCTGATTTTTATATGCTTTCTCATACAACAATGGAGGGTTGTATGAGTTTTCACCTAATCTACAAAGAAAAGAGGATGTGAAAAATGAAGATTAGGAACTCTGATTAATAAATTAACAATTTGTCAGTGATTCTGTCCTTCTACTTCACAGAGCAAAATGCAGATCAATGGGTAGTCCATGGCTCTCCACAACTTTCGGTACCAGCTTTCCAATTATTAATGTCTAAACATCTGAATGAAAGAAGGGAGAGGTTGAGCTTGGCAGTTTGTTAACTATACAGGTATTATGGATCATTCCCTTTTGAATTTTCTTTTTGTGTAGGAATCATAAAGCAGCTCTAAATTCCTTGTGAGCAAGTAGATGAAATGTCAAAATTCCTATATTGAGATTTGCAAGGCCCATTGAAATAAAGCATTTTTAAAGGATTTGCAAGCAAAATTGGACTCAAAGATAGGAACATTTTATTTATTTAGTAAGAAGCACAGCATGTTAGCAATAAATCTGGCACAAAAATTATGCCAACTGACCCTTTGTTTACCATAAATTTAAACATTAAATATGTTGTTGTATACTCTTTGCTGGCATTTTGATCCATTTATTAAATATCAATATTTTAATCTGTGAGGCATTTTTTATGTAGCAGAGTGTACATATTGCATCAAGGATAGATATACTAATTCTGTAACACCAACACTGCAGCTCATTTAGCTGTGCAAAATACGTCCTTTTATATGTTTCTCCTTCCTTATAATTTACCCAGTAGTCTGCCATCAGCAACAAGAAAGAGAAATTCATTTTTCAATTAAACACTAGGTAACAAAATATTGCTAGGGATTTATGCTAAGGTTTGAATTCCTTGCAAATCTAGTCCTAGATCTTAGTCTTCAGAATAAGTCCATAATTACAGGAATTTGTGCACTCTGTCTACCATAATTCCAGTATTTCAAGTATTTGAGCTTTCTGAATTTACAGGGAATTTCCTACTACTGTGAAATTATTTTCTGTGATTATAACCACAGTACTTGAGTACTTTACCCAAAACAATGCAAAGCTAAAGAAAAAACTTTTTAAAAGAGTATATTTGACCGTAATTTCATTATGGAAACCCACCCCCAGGGAAGAAAAAAGTGTATAATTTTCTATTTTCATGCTCACTTTTTTAAAAACCAGGTTTTGACTTATGTTGGTTCAATTCCCAGACATATGTTAAAAGGTCTTTTATCCTATATAGTGTTGCAAAAATACAATACTCTATGTCCCAGAGAAGACATATTCTAAAAGAATAAGTTTTGAGGGAATCTTTATTAGCTACTCCTAGTTGTGTCATCAATCCATTCTTTGGCTTTGGGCACATAAAACTTGTCTATTTTGTAATTCCCCACACATAAACCAGATTGCAAGCAATCAGTTTTTTGGTTTTGTTGTTTTTTGGGGTTTTTTTTTTAGTTTTTTCTGCTATTTTAAACGTGAGAGATCAATTTCTGTGTCTATTTTCTATAGCTCTTTAATTTTACAGTGCACATAATGCTCTAACACAAAAACAGCTCTAATTCCATCTTCAGTAAAGTCTTTCTGGACCTTTCTAAAATAGATTGTCTGGGGTTTTGTTCTTCTTTTTAATTAAAGACAGAGAAACAAACTTACTACAGTCTGTGTTTTCAGCAACAGAAGATTTACTACAAGGTTATTGATATTTGATATTTCCATTTTTCAAGCTAGATCAATATGGAAACAAAGGAGCCACAGTCATTCATAAGTGTTCATCCAGGAACATGTCTCTGGCCCCTCCAGACTGAAGGTATCTGCAGCCACCTTCATGGTAATCACATAAAACTTGACAAGAAAACAGACACAGGGCAGAATCAGTGTGAGAGGTAAAGCCTAATGCTAGTCTTTCTGAATTTGGCTTTGTTTTCTAAATCTTTTATCCTTGAAAAACAACAAAAACATTTCAGAGAATTAAAAAGCAACAGCATGATTAAAAATTAATTTTCTGTCTTCACCATAACAGATCATATTCTGTTTTCAGTCTAGGATTACAAATAGTTGCAGTCACTATAAGTTCTACTATTGATGTTAACAGGGAGGTTGTTATTATATTTAGGCATTTGAATGTTCCTTACTAGCACCAAGACATCTGCACTCTATAGAAAATCACCCATAAAATATGGCTCTGCAATATATGAGCAGAGGTTGCCAGAACCAAGTTCTGACAGAATACTTGACATATAAGATTCTAAACATGGCTGATTCTTCTTTGTTTCACCAGGGCAGTGAAGATCTGTGTAAAACTAGCAGATGAATTACAGGCAAATCCCTAGAGGAAAGAAGAACATGCCCACTTGACAGTTCCACAAGAAATTAACTTTCCTTAACTCACTATTTTCCAAATTGCTTTGTTGGTTTTTGTTGGGTTGGGGTTGTTTGTTTGTTTGCTTGTTTGTTTGTTTTTTATGTGAGAGTGTTCAAATATTGGGGATTTAAACTGAATCTGAGATTATCAAGTAACAAAGTATAAACTGGTTTTTCAGTTTAATGTGCATGCAATATCAAAGTGCTCTTATACTTAACTTTAATTCCTTGCTTCTTATTTAAGGTTGTTCTTGTTCATTAGGCAGTGCATTTTTTTTTGTTTTGCTTTGGGTTTTGGGTTTTTTCTTTTTGTTTGGTTAGTTGGCTTTGTGGATTTTTTAAGGGGTTTGGATTGTTTTTTTAATGACTCATACTGCAGCTCCCTTCTTAAAATTATATTTCCAGAAGTTCACAATTCATTAAAAACTTTACAACTCTACAATATTGATTAAACATAATTTGAAATTTAAACACACTATGCAATGACTAGAGGTAAGAAAACTTAGTGCTTTTAAATGTCATTTTAATATCCACTGCATATATTTTGAGCAATGAGTATACTTACAAAAAGAGAAAAATAAGATTTTGTTAGAGGCTTTGAAATGAGAACAAAGGCTTAAAGGTAAGTTTCTTTATTAAAACCTTTTTTAAAATACACTATATTTGCCTAATGATGAACAAATACACTAATAACCTAAGAAAAATACAACATATGCTTTTCTTTTTACTTCCCTCTCTTCCATTTAATTTCAACCTTGTTGGCTCAAGGTTGATTTCTTTTTATTGTTTTTTGCCTATGTAATAAATGGGAGCACCCATGCGTGCTTATATTTGTTTCTCCAGAATGGTTCTGAAGTGCCCAGCTGTACATTTACTTTCTGTTTGACCTCATGCCTAGCTTATTAATTCACTTTCCTTCAAGGGATTTCTTCTGCTTTTGTTTCTAGTTTATCCTAAATTAATTGAAAAGTAAACTACATCAAGGATATGAAGTCTGAAAAATCATTCTGCCTCAAAAATAATAAAACATTCATGAGCAATCAATAATCTGCATACACAGAGCACCAAAATTTACGGTCAGAAGTATTCTTTCCCATCTGCCCATTCCTGTATAAACAGTTCACTTTAAAGAGATCCTAGAAATACCAATCCAGAAAAGGCAGAGGGATAAACATATAAATGAAATATATGTGTTTCTGGCAATAACTCTCTGAAAAACTTGATACTGAAATTATTCTGCAAAATTTAACAACTAAAATGTAATGCACATACAAATAAAGCAAGGGGTTCTGAAACAGATAATTTACAAAAAAACAAGCTGAACAAGGAATAGGCTTCAACACATACAAATTTGAGAGCCAATTTCTCACTTTTCAACAAAGTTTTTGAAGAAGAATTAGCATCATCGCTGAATCTGGAAAAAATATATCAGAAAAAAGTAATGTATGAACCGTAGCTAATCCTCTACAGTTTTATATGTAAATTTTCTGATAAAAATAAGTCACCTCTTCAACAACAAAGTTCATGGGATGCCTATCTTGAACTTTGACATATTTGTAAACTTCTTGGGATTCAAAACTTAGGAAAGGCCTTCTGCAATGAAAATATGTAAAGTTTTCAGCTGGATTACACAAGAGCATAGCTCATGGGTACAACCTGTGATGTGGCAAGCAGCATGAACAAATATTCTCAAAAAACATTTTAAGGCTCTCCAGCATTAATCTGCTTTGCAAAAGCTTTCAAGCTTCAGCAAATTCTGTGTATTGCTGGTAGAATATGGCAATTGTGCTTCTGGGTTAAAGATCTCTCTACACAGAGAATGGACAAGGGTTTAGGAAAGGACACCAACTTTGTGGAAACCAATCACACATATCCCATTATGGAAAAGGTCACAGGTACTTTACAGAGTAATTCTCTATTTAGCTAATAATACAGTGATATTAATACTATATCACACATATCACATTATGGAAAAGGTCACAGGTACTTTACAGAGTAATTCTCTATTTAGCTAATAATATAGTGATATTAATACCAAGAAAAAACAAACAAACAAAACAAAACCCTAGTGAAAGGTAATTGGGTTACACACTATAGAGGTGTCAGTTAGGAAAAATACACTGGGAGTTTGCAATAATGTATACAGCGAGTACGGATTACTGAGATAACATTACATCATAATTCTTTGTTTCACTAAAAGGATGGTTTCTTTTTGAAATGTGTTACAAAATTCATAAGACAGGAGGAGATATTTCCAGATATCACTTGGAAAACTAGGAAATTTCACTATTATGCAGAAATGGAAAGGCCCACCTACCTGAAGTCAAATGTTGCTTTCCTTCTAATACTAACGCTGTCTGTTTCTACTGCTAAATAAGTGTTATGTTGAAGTGACTATGAGCCACTTGCCACTATTACTAGAAAGCAGAGCAGCAAGCCTCCTCCCAGGCTAGAGGTAAATATTTGTTTGGAACTACAGAATTTGAAAGGTAGGCTTCAGACACTTGCAACACAAAGGAAACAATAAAATCTCTTTGCTTTGACTGTTATTGCCTGTAATACCAGTTATGATGGAACACTAAAGAAAATAAGTAGGGGTAGCAATAAAGAATGCCCCAGACACTGTGCTTGCAACCCTTTCATCAATTTAACAGACACACAACAAAATATAAGATAGATTTTTACTTAAAGGCACTATATTATTGTCTTAAAGTGCTGTAGAAAAAAAAATAGTTAAAAATCTATGGAATTCACTTGAAACGGGAGAAATAAAATAGTGAGATAACATTTCATACTGGTCTCAGAAAAAAATAGTGTTTTGAAGAAAAGTACTTGTTTAGTGTAAGCATAATTCAAACTACATTAAGCAAAGGAATCCACGTTCCTGGCATGCAGCAGTCGAGGTTATACAAGACTGCTCTTCACAGCAACCTCTCCTAATTGACATAGGGCAAGTGCTGAAAATTAGTATCCTTTTTCACTTCTGGTCTTAATCTTTTATTATAAAGCTGCCACCCAGTTAATAGACAGTCTGAAAACTCCATTGCACATATGATTCTCAAAGACTAGTAGAGTTTTTAGTCTTCAAATAAAAGTTTCCTAGTTTTTAAATACTGCTAAATGTAAGTTAATGTTTCAAAAAAGACTAACAGTACTTAAACTGAAACCTTCAATGAAAGTCAGCCATCAGCATTTTATGACTCAGAAACATCCCCCAGATAGAGTTTTGAATGGATCTGATTACTTAAAATGCATGCTATAGCAGTATTTAATTTCCAACATCAGAAACTGCTTCCTAGAGAGTAACTCATATAAGAAAGCTAAAATAACAGTCTTTTTCTCAGATAGATTCCTATCTCCTAATGAACACTTCAGGACTCCAAAGTGGTAATGTGCAATAAACAAATATGTTTAATAGATATGGCATGGAGAAAAGGCAGAAGTCTGAGCCTACAGTTCAAATGGAGTAAAGATTTGCTACCTGCCAGGTAATAAATGCATTGGAGGACCTAATGAAATTGACAACAAAATACTTAAACTTCATGGTTTCCACATAAATCAACATGAGGTTTTTGGTTTTGGTTTGTTTTTTGGTGTTGTTTTTTTTTTTAGCACTGCTATGTTAACTCATAACTTATACACAGTCTTAAAGTAATTTCTGATAAACTCATGTAAATATTACATTTAATGACCAGGCTGGTGAAGACACTTGGCTATTAATGAACTTGAGGGGCTAGGACTCTCAGAATAATTATGAAGAAAACCCAGACAAAATATTCACAAACTGTGAGTACTGAAAAGAGAAGTCTGCTTCTCCACCTGACTGGTACACTGCCTCTTTGAGAGACTGTTTCAGCTACACAGTGCAATTATTTTCCTATTAATTCCTCCCTGTGATTTATAGTTCTGTCTAATCTCTTTTGAAACTTCCAGAACAGGGAAATGAAAATACGGAAGAGATTTTTTTTTTTTTTTTTGGAAAGTCTTGCTTTAGGCAGAATTGAAGATTATTTTGCTGAAATGACAAGAATAAGCTAGAATCTGAAACATTCTAATTTCAAAAGGAAGGTGTTTACCAGCAGCTACCAGTTACTAAAGTTGGAAATTATATCCTCCTTACCACTATGTCAAGAAATATGCCTCATCTGATGAGCAGCTGGGATGTTGTGATATCTGCAACCAAAACACCTATTTGAATTAGTCTAAAGTATCTGGTTTTTAAACATTTGGTCATCCTTTAATTTTTAGGATTTTCTCAAAAATTATTTGGTGAAGAAGTGAAACCTGATGCCCAGTCATGTTGCTGGTTTATTTGTGCAGCTAAAAATCAGCAAGTAACAGGCATCTCTAGAGGATGTAGAACATTGAACTGCAGAGAATATGGGTGATAATCCTGGATGTCCTGGAAACATCTTAACTTTCACTGAACGCCAAACAAATTTACACACACTGCTATGCAGAAAATACAATATTGCCAAATGTCCTTCCACTTTTTGACTAAACTGCCACTTTGTGGCAGGGCTTATGTCCTACCACACATGCTATGGTGCATTCTCACACCTTTCATCTCATATGCTTCTTCATGCTGGAAATCAAACACCTCACACCAAAACCTCTGAGTGCTCCTCTGGCTTGGAAAAATCCAGCACCATGCCTCACATCTATCCGCCATCTCCCATGAGGAACTAGAAGTCCAGGCCCCATAAAGGCATATAAAAGAGTAAAAGTACATCCATGCAAATGAAATGCAAAATGAAAGGACCAAAGCTGTGCAATTTGCCATTTTATGCTGGTTTTCCTCGCACATGTAATTATGAATGTCTGTTTTCTTTTCCCCTGGCTAAACTCTACTAGGTACTAAACATTTCTAATTTTCTTTTCTGAAAATGTGAATAAAAAGCTATATAAAATCAGTCTTCCTCATTAATATAATTTGTAATAGATGATGGTGTCTGTATTCTCCTCCATTTTTAATTTTTAGATGGCGAAATATGTATTCCAGACCAGAGAAATGCTTCCTTTAATAGATTTTCTCAAACGTTTTGCAGTACATAAGCTAGTTTTACCCTAATCAACGCACACAATTTCACCCTTCAATTGCCTTGAAGAGAAAAAAGTCTGACCTCGTGTTACAAATCCATGATGAAAGTGAATGATTATCATCACACTCTCAACCGAGTGATTGCTGATTGCAACCATGTTTTGAGGACAGGATGTTCCCTGACCTCACAGAATGAAGATTCTCAGCTGTGAGAAATCAAGAGTCCCAACAACCAGGCAGAGGATCAGGCTGAGAGCTGGGCTTCTCCAGCCATGGGCAGCAAGGCTGAGCAGGTGGAGTGTCCCACTGTAGGAACAATTGTACCCTAGCACATCTCCAGTCAGCCCTTCCAGCCACTGGTGGCTCAAGGACTCCCCAGGACAGAGGTTATAAACTCTGGTTTCAATATCCCTTCATGGACCCTTAATTAGCACTCTTTCACGTGCTAATCACCTTGCACCCACTTTAGCAATGATCTCCAATGAATTGCTACCTGTACCTTTGTTCTGTGATAAAAGATCTCTGAGGATCTTAGAGATCCTCAGGTGATGAAGGACCTTAGAAGAATCAAAGAGTATAACATTTTGTAATTAAGAATCCAAACATAACATTTATAAAAGCATAAAATTTAATTTTTTTAGGTTAGGAATGCAGTACGAAATGAACAGAAACCCAAAGAACATTCAGACATCCAATTCAATTATATAAAGTTGTGAAATTTTAAGAGTACATTTTCAGTTTTATATAGCTAGACTTTCTATGATGTGGGAGTACCAGAGAAAATATTTATAATGAGGGAAACTATTATGAATTTTAAAATATTTTTCTTTCAATGCATTAATGGAGAGACCCCATGCTTTATTCTGAGACAAAAATTTAAAAAGTAATTTGATTATTCTTTTCTGCTTAAATGTAGTTTCATGCTGTACCAGTCAGTATTTAGAAGCAATCTTAAGAATTTTTAATAAAAAAATAATTTTGAATTATTTAAAATATGACAGGGATTTTTAGCTATCATTTATAGTACCAGAAAATCATTGCTCTCCTTCTTTAAGACTAATGTTGATGACTTTGATTACTAAGACTTTCTAAGCAAGGTTTGACATGAGTGATATGATATAACAATACACTCTTTAAAAACTGTCTAACATGTCTGGATCAATGAATGAATTTTACTTCTCTAAATCTTTATTAAGCAAGTAATGCAGTATATAACTTTATGACATACTAAAACATGTGCAAAGGAAAGATTCAATTTCTGTTTCAGCCTCCAAAGGCAGATAAATCAATGAATAAAAGAAGGTAAAGATGAGGTTAAAAATGAAATAGCAGTGCAAAGTCTGCCCTGAATAGCAATATATTTACTAAAGGGCTCTTCTGTCTTTTGATGGGACAGCTTCAAGGACAGGTGCATCCTATTAAAAGCAAACAAGAGCCTCAGTTTTAACTTGGTACTCCACAGCATCTAATCAGAGTTGGCTGAAAGAACGTGCTTATCTCATGTTGAAATTCTGATAGTGCACAAGATATTTGTAACAAGGTGGTGCCAAAGCAATTAGAGAATCACAGAATGTCTGAGGTCAGGAGGTGTCTCAGGAGATCAAGCAGGGCCTCAAGCAGGGCCACACAGAGCTGATTGCCCAGGACCATGTCCAGAGAGCTTTTAAACATCTGAGTTGTCGAGATGACAAAATTCAATAAACTAAGATAAGAACATGAGGGTACAAGTTAAAAAATACATTTCAACAGTATTTTTTCCATCAATATTTGTTTATTTCAAAAGGAAATAATAATAAAGTGTGGGCATTTGGTTTCTTAGGGTTTGCATGGCTTTGCTTTCTTTGATGACTGCAAAAACCAAGAGTAAGTACGACAGGACTTCAGCAGACTTGCAGGGTAGTTTAGCTCATAGTGTCATCAAAGTTGACATGAAATCCTATGGTAGCACTGATGCAATGAACTAAATAGAAGGTTTTTTCCTCATTGAGCAGAAATTGTTCCCAGAGAATCTGAGAAAATTCATTCCAGAAATCACAAAATTCTCTCTTAGAAAATTTTTACTTTAATAAAATAAATTCTCTGGTGAAAGTTCTTAATATAAAGAACAAACCAAGAAAACTAAAGCCAACTCCTACAGCATAGACTATTCAATCATTTAATGGAGTAAACCCCAACAGATGCTATTTCCTCACCTGCCACAAATTATCAAAATACAAATGCAAAGAAATACAAGACGATTAAGATAATTTAAATAGAAAGTACCAAATAAAAGCATAAATAATGGCAGAGAGGGCTTTGGGCAAGTCAAATTTAATATAGTATACTTTATCAGAGCCTCAATTGCCTTTTCTCATGGACAGTGAAATATGGCAGATATGACATCTTCTAATTACTTCTTGGGCTTAGATAGGTTCTTTTATTATGTAAAGTGTTATATTGTTAAGGTGTGTTTCATACAGATTTACAGATCATTAGCTAATTATATCTAATATGAAACATGGTGATTAAATTCTCATTAATGACATTTAATTGGATGTTATTAAAAAGTGATAATTTTATTCTACTTAATTTTAATGCAGAAATGAAGTGCACTATAGCTTAATTACAGCTATGCAAATAATTTAAATAAACTAAGTTAGAACTCTTCTAATAATAGCACTTTTTCTCCTTTTAAAGGTACATTCATTTACTTTGGTCTTAGTCTGAAATTCAATAATTTGCATTATGCTTCCTTAATTAATGAATACTTCAAGAAATCACAGAGCAAGTAGTACTGAAAGCAGTGGAGATAAAGCATTCTGGTATAATGTATTGCTTTAAGCATTTCTATATGGTAGGGAACAGAACAGATACATCAGTTCTATAATCTGTGACTTGGAAAAGATTATTTCAAGCAATACTCACCCTAAAATGAAGAAATATATCATAGTAATAAATACAGAAAACAATGTAGATAGCACTTAAGAATTCTGCATCATCATAGTCATTGATTATTCCAGGAAACTTGTTGATGTATCCTAAAAATTTGTATTTATTTGTTTAGGATTTGATTCTGTACTCTTCTGAGGAGCAATGTATTGCTCCTCTACTTATCTTCCTAATTTCCAACTTAAAACTTTGTCTTAATCTGAATGTGCATATCAACTTTACCTAAATAAAACAACCCAAACTCTTAAATTTAAACTTTGATAGGAAAATACACTTTAAGCTATAAGGATGCGATGTTTCCCTTTTCAGAAGAGGATTTTTCCCAATCTGCATAACAATACAAACATTTCAGTGCTCATAATTAAATAAAATATTTGATCTTACAACAGCAATTTTTTTTTCCATGCCTCTAAATTACCAGTGGAGATTTTCAGATAATTCAACAGCCAAGTCTAGGTAAGACTGCTCATCCCAAATCAGAATGGTCAGGCTGGGGGCTAGCAGAGGGGGGTAGTTTTCTCCTTGAACCAGTAAGGGAAGTTCTTTTCATAGTTCATGAACTGTGGGCTGAGGTTTTTCTTTCATAATGCAACTCAAACCTCTCAATATTTTCTACATTACAACAGGAAGCCATGAGGAGTAGTGCAGCAATTTATCAACAAATCAAGTGTGAAGAGTTCCTCCATTCAAAGAAGTTGGTGATGACACCTGAAATTGGAGAATATACTGTTGCAACAGTATTATGTTGAAAAATTTTAGAAAGCAGAACCACATGCAATTTCTTGAAACTTAATTGGCAAAGTAGTTGCAGTTTAGTTAATTTTGCAACTCTGTCTAGAGGTCTCTACTATGAAAGCAAACACATTTTCAAACACAAAAAGAATTCCACTCGTTAAGTAGAAATGTGAATGTTGGGTATACAGTGCACTTTGCAGCTAGCTCATAGAAGGAAAAAAAAGCATATTAATTACGTGGCAGAAAAAGAAGAAAAGAAATGCACCTTTATTTTCTTCAATTTTTACCTATTTCTTTTCCCATATCATTTGAATCAAAGGCTGCTTGGCCAGATCCTCATTAATTTCAAAAATCAACAGGGCTGTGATCCAGACAAATGCTCCTTCCTTACTACCTAGCAAGAAAAACAAAGACACAAATGGTGCCTTGTCTTACACATTCCAACCAGTGAGACACCTCTGTGCACTGCTGGGAAAGCTTAAATTGCAGGCACTGCAAGATGCAATAGGAAAAGAAATGTTCCTAATTCATGGGGCTTCATAGGGCTGAGCTACATGATGTGTACTTTAAATATTGCAGAAATATGGCAATAACTCCTTGGAGAAAAAGAAAAGCTACCTACAGAAGGTTTTTTTTTTTTTTTTTTTTTTCTTGGCCTGAATTTTTTTTACTTTGTGACTACTGGCAGAAAAGGGAGAAGGGAAAAAAAAAGGTCACCAATAAATGGATATGTTCTCATTCCTTTTTTTTTTCCACTGGAACAAAAAAGTTCATAATAGATTTTTGCATGCAAATCTTGGCAGCACAGTTTAGGGGTATGATTACAGAGTACACACAGACTCCAAAATGTAAGAATATGCAATGGGCTTTTAAAATACTCTGTTCATCTTGCTATGATATTTACTTTTATAGTTATTCTTCCTTCTGAGAAATATATTTTAAACAATTAAGACTAAATTATTGCTTTTATCATGCCATTGTAATTTTTTGCGCAGTATTGGTGTTAATTTAGCAAGTTAAAAGAGAAACGCATTACTTTATCATAATATGAAAGCCAAATTTATCAAAGTGTAATATTTTCTAAAGTTATATGTACTCATGAAATGTACTAATGAAGGTCATCTAGCAGAAGAGCCTAAGAGTGTTTCCAAAGTTTTGGAAACTTCACCTTACATGCCATAATGTTTTTATCTTAAACTAACAGAGGGATTATGCACCCCTATAATAAATATATACACCTTTATATGATTTTTGATACCTTTTTCTTACACTTTACAGGAATCATAATCAAAACCTCATAAATTTTGTAGCAATTTCAAACTGGAGCTTTTATAAGTGTAAATTGAAAGAAATAAAGATGATTCACAGTTTTTAATGTCTTTTTTATGAGAAAGAGAAGACTGGGTATGTAAGAACTGGTCAGTTTTCAATAGTCCAAACTGTCCTGATGGAAATATATGCCCTGTATCAGCTGTGAAAACACAGATATGCAAACACACAAACCAGGGCTTTTATTACAGACTGACCACTAATCATAAATCAACCTACCTGAAAGGTTTTACAGATCAGCAGGATGAAGGGTTATCAACCCAAGGTAAATGAATTCGCTTAATAGAAACAAATACTGAAGATGCAGGTGTAGTCGAGCTGTTTTCAGTAAGAATCCCCAATCAAGGTAATATATTCAGAAATATTGTAATTTGCTTATTCAGCACTAAGTTATGGAACTATTAGGGCAAAATGAAGAAGCATATATATGACACAAATATTATATAAAAGACTACTCTGAAATGGTACATTATATAGAAAACAGACATTGGGCATTACTATTACATGAGTATAGTTTTTGTTTTCATATAAAAAAATCTGTATAATTCATTTTATTCTGTTTTCCTGCTAAAGTGTTCGTTTTATTTCTCAAACTATAGTCTGGAATGTATATATGGTAAGTAACTTTTACATGGTTTCTCATGCATTTTTTTCATTTACTTTAATTTCAACTGTAGAGGAATTTAAAAGAAACATAACTGAAGATGAGGAAGTACAGAGAGGAAATTGGAAGAACTATATTTGGTTTATGGAGAATTTTTCTAAATTTGTTTCAGACTTTTTACCGAGTTATCTATGGTTAATTTCCCTTGTATATATTTGTCATTAGAAGACATTATAGAAGATATGTTTATTCTTTAAAGGAATTATTCCTCAGAGACAGAATTGCTGGAACTTGTAGCACAATCCTTGGCATGATTCCTAAGAGTTTTGATGGTTTAGCATATTCCAGGATTTGATGTGTATTGAAAGAGGCCAGGTGTTCCTTAGGTACTGGTTTGTTTGGAATTTTTTTTTTTTATTCAGAATTAATTGTGACTTATGAAAATTCTGAACAGGAGAATGACATCTTCTTTTAAGCTAAATATTTTCAAAAAACATTTCACCAAACATAAAAGATTTCTTATTCAGTGAATGGGAATTCCTTTACATTTGTTCACGTGTCAGTAATTCTACTATTTTCACTTACAACATTTCATTCTGATCAGGTAAAACCTTGGCTATATTAAAAAAAATGCAATGATGTTAATTTTTCAGGAAACTTCTTTCTAATTTATGCAGCTGTCAGAAATAAATTGCATTTATCCTGAGTTTTTTTTTCATCTTTTTACAGGTTAGTGCTGCTCTGTGTTCCTGACAGAACTTCCACATTTTACTAATAGGATGAAATTTTTTCTTTGCAATAGCCTTTTCAAAGACATAAAAATGCAAGGGATATTCAGAGAGTTAAAAAAAAAGCTATTGTTTGAAAAATTAAGTAATTATACATCAGCAAGGTTACATACACTGATAGTCCTTGGCCCTGATAGCGGAAACTAATTAATTCATCTAATTTGATCAATTTAGGTGTAAAAACACTTCAGAGCTTAAATCAGTCTTTTAGTCACCCTGAGCTAAGAAGTATAATTTATTACATAACTTCCATAAGAGGGAAATTAAAAAAGAAACACCTATCTGTCATCTAAAAGGTACTACATGCTGCTAAATTTGTTTCAAAAAGCTGTACCAGTCTGGAATTTATAGTGATTTCTATTTCATGTCAATTTATAACAGAAAGAAATCTGTGATACATTCTATACCTTCTAAAATGTATGCATAACAGGGATATGCAGTTTTATTCATGTTTTCCAGGTTTATAAAAGAAAAACCCTCCCTGAGTTATCTAAAATTTTAAATTATATAGTGACAAAAGTGGTTTATTCCAGGTATTTCCTCTTTTACTCAGAAATTCTCAAGAGAAACAATGAAACCACATGTTCCAAGACACCCTGACACCTCAATAGAACACAGGTTGTAGTTTAAGAGAATTCAAGTCACATCAATTTCATGTACAAATAAGTCAAATAAATTTCTATATCATGGCTTATTACAATGTATAGGATATTTTCAAAAGATGTCTTTTATCCTGAACTCTGATTCAGCTCCAAAGTCTATTCCACCGACAAAAAGATTGCTTAAACTATCATAAGTGATCTTGATATATATGAAGATGTGATATACTCACCACACACACAGAGCTTTGTATATTAAATTAACACAAAAATAGATCCACTAGCAGAAACCCAAGTCTGAATTGCATTTTGTCACTTTTTGTGTGCTAAAATAGCAAGAGGATTAATGTTATTTCCTTCTCTCACAGGTATCCTCTAAAAGATACATCAATACTTATTAAGCAGGATTTTACTGGGTGTCAATAGATGACTCTAGCACCAGTAAGGACTCAGTCCTTTAAAATACAGCTCATCTTTCTTTCATATGTAGAAAAAAAACAACTTTTAAAGCATTGTGATATTTCAGTGAGGTTGGTATAGAAATGCAGATCTGAAGATGCATTCTTCTTCATTTGATGCAAAAGATTGTTAAGATTTCTTCTACATTAACAGACTATTCAATTGGAAGAAAATGGTTGGAATTCTAGCACAGTATAGAAAAAAATAATCTCTCTCCATATGTTCCCTTAATTACTTAATTATTCTTTGTAAGGTCTATGAACAGAAATAAAATTGAAATTTTGCACGTTTGAAAATGTGATGACAATGAATGCTGTAAACAGAAAGTGATAGACTGGTAGGATGGTACTTGGTAAAATGAAGAGTGTCTAAGTCAGGAAAATGTCTGCTAAAACCAGTAAAAGGAGGATAAAAGTATGAATGCATAAAAGCACAACTTTGCTTTAGATCTTCAAAGAATCAATCAGTAAGAACTGTCTACATATTCAAGCTCTGATAATGTTATTACATGAAACAATGCAGAATTGTAATGAGACTAACAGAAATCAAACAAACAAATACATACACACACATATATATAATTACTGCATATATTTATAAATGCACATACATATTTTCTTTTAAGACAACTGGAGGAAGGAGAATGCTGTTCCCTTTATAGAACAACAGAAAAAAAACCATAATTTTGCATACATAGTGAGGAATTTTTTTTTGAAAAACAAAATTTATAGCCAGTTTAATTGTATATGAAAGATAGAGTTCCCTGATTTATAATCACCTGCTTTTGGAGATTGTGAAAGTGGGAAAAGCATGGGCAAGTAATCACTTAAATAATGTACCTTTTACTTGACTGAACATTAAGTAGAGCCCTGAATTTTAAGTTTTTCCATCTGCCCCTGTTTTCTTCAGGGACCATCTGAAATGACCAACTGGATTTATATAATACTCAAAATCAGGAAGAAAAATTTATTTTCTTTTCCCTTAATAACTATGCTCTGAGACACATTTTCAGTGCAAGCAAGATAAGTAATCTCTTTGATACACTAGTTAGCACTCCACACAGAGAAAGGCCTTTAGTGCTATGCAGGTTATTGAAGGATTTCCACTGGTCCAGGAGAGTTGCAGTTAAATGACAGAAATTAAATGCCAGAGGTAGTTTTCAAAGGCACCCCTAAAAGAATTAGAGGTCTTTGTACTTCTGGTTATATAATAGATTTACTTAACAGCCTTGGGCACATGTGATTGGAAAAATTCTCTTTTCTTTGAGGTATTTTCCTTCACTGAATTGCTTCCACAGGAGCTAGGAAGAAACTGTGGGATGCATTTTTTTGAAAGGAAGCCTACAAGGTAAAAAGGTAAAGTAAATTCAATAGAAAAAGTAGGCAGGAGAAAGGAAGGAGCTTTATCTTCTGCAGGAATGTCCTGCTCAGAGCACAGCCAGAGGAGTGCCTGGCTCTGCTCAGCCAGGTCCCAGCTGTGCCAGGTGTGCTCCAGGCTGCCTCGATTTGTACCAACAGAAGATGAACACTAACATAACACTGGACTTAAGATCTTTCAGCCTTCAGTATGTGTGTGTCCTACATACTAATAACATAAACACTCATGTCAGCAAAACACTGCTGGGCCTGTGGGGAAAAGAAAAACTCAGAGCAGGATGTCAGAAGCTGAGTTTCAGGTGTGTATAAAGCAAGATCAAGGTGGATTTCCATCTGAAACCCTGCCAGTGCAGGTGAAACTTATAATCACTTCTCTTTTTAATGGACTATGTCTTTTGTTTCTTTTAGACTGTGCTTTTCTTTCTTTAGCCTTCAGCTTCCAACCACTGCTAAGTATTTGTTCAAAATGTGTGTATTCCTATATGAAGAATCAAGAAAAGCAAAACTTCCCTACAGAAGTTGGTCAATAAAGCAACATTCTAAATCAGTTATTGAAACTAAAAAATAATGAGAGATATCAGGCACAGGTGCACTACAACATAAAACCTATTTTATCTGGTGAAGTTTTTTGAATAGCCTTTGAAGTCAGAGCAAACCACTACAGCTGTGTCCTTTTATACTATATGTGAAGATTAACACAGCCCATTAAAAGGGGATTCTGCAGTAAAAGATGGAGGAAAAAAAACCAGCTCAATCTTACCATATTTTATAAGCAATAAATAGTAGACTAATAAATGTGATTTAGAGTTAAAATACTTCATATTAAATAATATGTGTCTTTAAGAATGTAATTACTCAAGTCCCTGATTACTTTAGCTCTTTTGTTGACATAATTTATATATTCAAACAGTAACTTTAAGAGGAATTCTCAACTATGGAGCAGCACCATGAGTATTAAACAGAGCTACACCCCACTTTAAGGAAAATACAGTCAAGGGAATCATAAAGACAAGCAAATTAATTCTTTCATGATGGCAGACAACCACACCAGCCTACACATCAGGATTAAGGCAGCTGATGTCCATGGAGAAGCTGAGCTGACAGCATCGAGAACAGTGCAGAAAGTGATAAACCTTGTGCAGCTTTCACAAAAATCTAATGGGAGAGAAAAATGATTTGGTCAAGAAACCTGATCTTTTTTCATTTTTTGATGTTTCACTTACCATGATGGGATCCTCTTTCATAGGGCATTACTTGAGATATTTACATAAATGCAAAAACACAAACACGTACATAATACATATGAATTTACACAAAAATGTATGTCATATATTGTATATAACACATATAGATTTTTTTTTCTCAGTATTGTTTTACTCTCCCATGATAGCTTCTGAATTCCAAAGTTGCTTATGACAAGGTACAAAACATTACTTGAAAAAAGAAGACAAAATTTTACAATTTTCAAGTTTCCCAGGGAAGTTCTGGATGCTCCATCCCCTGAACTGTGCAAAGCCAGGTTGGATGGGGCTTTGAGAGACCTGTCCTAGGGAAGGTCTCCCTGCCCACGGCAGGGGGTGGAACCAGGATGATCTTTAAGGTCCCTTCAAATGCAAAATATTCTATGATTCTATATACAGTGTAATAGGTATCTAGCCATCCCCTGAATATAATTAATTGTATTACCAGATTTAATGGCAATTCCTTCTTCAGAATACAATACCTTCAGTTACATGGATTCTTGTGTCTTACCATGGTTTTGGAGACCTACTTACCTTAAGAAGGTTTTACAATTAAATTGCAAACTAATAGTCCAGAAAATTTATTATTATAAGAAATAAACTCCTAATCTTTAGAGGGTAAATCTAATAGCAAGAACAGTTATAAAATTCAGTAATAATTTCTGTATTGGACAATGGACATTGAGTATGCTGAAAACAAAGGCCAAAGAGTAACCAATATTTCTATGAAGAAGAACTTTTTCACAGTAAAGTGATTATTTGAGGAAGAATGGGACCATAATAGAGAAATGAGATGGCAGAAATGATAGATTTAGTGAAAATATGGAATAACAACACATAAACAAAAAGACCGATAGTCTGATTTTCATAGATTCAGAAAGAATATGTGCCTGTGCTAAATATGATTGAAATGGAAAAGGTATGGACAAATGAGAGAAAGTGTATCACATTCCTTTTTAAAAGGATATTTATCTTATTTAAAAACAAAATTTATTTTATTTTATTTTATTTTATTTATCTTTCCAGTGAGGAAAACTTCCCAACTTTTTGTTTTGTTTTGTTTTGTTTTGGTTTTGTTTTTCTTTAAACGATTATGGAATAACATCATGACATGAGTTTGACATATGAGCACACCAAAGTTCTGAATTTATCTGTCCTTTTAACCTCAAACACTAATTGGAATGACTAACTTATAAAAAAATTAAGTGTTAGCAAAGATCTGAAAGCCAATTTTATCTTCACAAATATTCAAGCAGATATTTTTTGTTGTCCTAAACTATTTGGAATAAAACATGCTTATCATAAGTAATAAAGCTGCTTTGAAGCATCTTCTGCAGAGGCAGCCCACGAAACATTTTGCTGAATTGTTGCTGCCATTGCAGGAGACTGCCACAGAACATCCTCACAAACATTCCTGGAAAGGCTTCTGTTGATGGTGCATGAAAAAAAATGAATAGAAGTAAAATGACAAGTGGCAACTAAAGTTTACTGATCACTGAAAAGCAAGATTTTGTTTGTGTGCTTCCCTGACTGATAACAGACAACTTAGAAGAGGAGAAGAACATATATCAATATCTTGGAGGAATATAAAATTCATGCTAAACATGTTCCTAAGCTATTCATTTCTTCCTAACATTGTGAATTCATATACCACAATGCCAGACATATCATCTAACCTGCACAAAACAGCAAAGGTGGACACAATGAAAGATCCTCTTGCTATGATTCAGTACAGGGTAAGAAATTAGTGGTGTTTGATAGGCCTGCTCCCTAAAATAGAGATCACATCAGATGTTCTTTTGCCAGTGTATCTCAGCCCATAACTGCCCGAATAGAAATCACTTCAGGTGAAATATCAACAGCAGTGATGGACCCCCAGAGCTCTGATTCTTGTATCACAAGTCAAGCCATCAGTTCTTCAGTACAGGTATAGTTGACTATAGAAATCATTTCCCCACATCAAGGGGCTACTGTACATCCCATTCTCTTCATAATGTAGTCCTCTCAATAACTTTTTTCCCCAGTATAAACCTGAAATAGAATTTTTTCTTCAGATAATTTCTACTAGCATAGTTGAAAATAAGATTTTTTTTTTCTTTTTATATATAGATATACCTTAGCACAATGAAGTTCATACACTTGAGAGCACTACAATAATGCCATTTTCCCAACATATATTATCCCAACAGAAAACTGCAAAATCAAAGCAAAATTGTATAATCCATTAACAATTTAAGCATTTTATTTGTTACTACAAAGGCCTTTCATGTCTGTTTGAATATCACACATTTTTCTCTCTTGTTATTTCCTCTAATTCAAAATATATTTAGAATAATATTTAATTGCTGAAGGAAAATACCAATAATATTGTCCTCTGATATACTTCTAGGGTTCTTATTAGCAACTGTAGATGCTTGGATATAGGTATAAGAATGGTTCCATAATGTAGCTTTGTAGTCCAAAATGCACAAAAACCAAGTGAACTTTTTGTAATATTCTTGACATTAAATGTCAAAAAAAATTTAAAATGCAGTTGAATCTGCCTCATTGTTTTCCTCAGCTACACTGTAAGGTAAACCCTGGGATTTCATTTAAAAAAATAATTTAAAATCACAGGTTAAATACAGGAATTTTAAGAAACTGAAGTAACCCAAATCATGATAATTAAACTAATATTCAGGACCACCAGAAAAACACAATCTTGTCCCAGAGGAGCTTGCATGAACAATGATGACCTTCTTCTTCATGCTGGGGTGCTTTCCTACACAGCAGAATGCAGCACTGTGGTATTCCAGTTTTGGAAATTTCATATTTCATTTTCCAGATTAAGGCAATTCATTTGGCTTGTTGATGATATACTAGGGTAGGAAGTCTGCACTCACTGAATTTCAGCAGCTATTCAGCCCTGTCCTATGTCTCTGGAATTTTCTTTTTTGGTATTTTCCCTTCTACAAAATGAGTAAGACTTTAATTTCAGAAGAGGATAATAGCCAGAGAAATAAAAAATGTCTGTCATTAGAGAAGAGATAAAGCCAAAAGGCCTATCAGCAAGGAAGAAAGGAAAGGCTGAATAAAAAGAAATAAAAGTGCAGGACCTAAGGACATTATTGGGTCACTCATGAAAAATGTGGAAGAGAAACTTCTAGATTTTCGCTTTTAAGTGAATTATAATGTCATGGAGGAAAAACATTACTCCAGGAAAAGGTATTCCCTACCCCAAATTCTTTGCAGAATACATAGAATTAAACATTTCAATGAGCAAAAAAGCCTAAACACCATATGAAATTTTGAATTATCTGTTTAGAGGACTAACAATTGTTCTGCAAAAAGGCTTTCAAAAGCAAACAAAAAACAGTTTGTAAAAAACATAGAATCTCTTGACACCAAGAGAATACAAGGATGAACAGAGCATTTTTTGTTCATTAGCTTGTTTTTTGTTTAGGACATCTGTGTCTGGTATAACAAGCTGCACTGAAGAGACTCCTTACTGTAAGAAATTTTAGAGATATTAATGAAATCCCAGGCTTGTGTGTTATGTATATACTTACACAAGGTACTAATCTGCTAGCAGCCCACACACATACATCACACACAAGCTTGTCAGCAAGATGGTGATTAACAGAGTGCTTCTTATTAGCATTGGATTGCTAACTTTTTCTGACTCATGTTGGCAGGTGCGCCTCTGTTGCTGGAGGCAACTGTGATAAAGACAGGGAGATCTGGAAGAAACCACTGAAACCGCCAGGTTTGGGAATTAAATCAGAGATTTGAAATCTGTTATTATGATTTCAGTCATGAGGAAAATACATCCGACTATGTGAGTTTGAACTTTTGCACCATTCACAGCTCTTATAGGCATGAGAAAGCAACCCCCTCAGAGTTTGGTATTTTCACACACAGGCATTGTGAAGCTTTATTGTTGTGTTTGATAGCACAGTGATTGTGAGACTCCATGTGGCTCTGCCCCCGAGGCAGCTCTCAAAAGCCCTACTGTCTCAGCTCTGAGTCACTCAGACTGCCTCTGGCACTCAAAAATCAGCAGTGCTGATGATGCCACGACTCTTTGCCATCCAGATGAGATCAGTCCTCCAGACTGATGCAAATTGGAAAGAATGAAAAGTGTTTTCACTAGAATCCTCCTTATGTCTCACTGCACACACTATGCTCCTCGGCAGGAAAAGCCAGAAAATGTCCTGGACAAGCAAATGAAGAGTACTTTTAATATGAAGAATTAAATCACTGTAAGCAACATATCATCTACATAATGCAACATAATGTATCAGCTATTCGAACTATTCTACTCTTATAATTACATAGGAAAGGGACTTCTGCTGCACAGGGAGAGAGAGAATATTTCTGAAAATTTCAATAAGGACTTTTTAAATGCCAAGTTGACACACAGTTGCCCTAGCTGGGCACTGGAAGCACTCCTTTGGCTACACAATGGCTTGAGCAACAGCTGGAATTAACATGGGGTGTTAATCCTACAAATAGTAACAGACACCACCAGTCTGGTGGATTTTCCTGAGAGATGCAGCAGGCTGCTGGCACATCAGACAAAGACAGTCACACTTCTCTCCCATGCTCAAGCTGTGCTTCATAAGCCATATTGCCACTTCACAATAAAAAATAAAGTGAGGTTATATACAGTGCTGTGCAACCAAAGATATCACTTATTGTTTTTCTCCATTTAAATTTTAGGTTTTATGTGGAACATACAGTGATAAAGGCATATATTTTCTTAGATATCTGAGGAAGTGCCATTGCATCTTTAGAAATGTTAATCCAGTCAAAAAACTCAAAATGTCAGAGGACTAAAAGAAAACTGTGAATTTTTAGTACATGTAAACAGTGCCCATACAGAAAAAAACAGACTGTTAAGTACGTCATGAAAGGTGACTGGGATTGAAAGACTCCCAGTTAACAAACACTGCTGGTATGCTGTTATAATCTTTTATTAAAGGGGCTTTTTTACTGTTCAGAACAACTGCAGGATTCAATACCCAAAATATATCCAACAGAAAGTTTTTACACTCATACAAAGATCTTAGAAGTATATTTTAACTGTATGCCCATATAATTGCAATCCATGAAAAATTTGAATATACTTCAGTTTTTAAATTAATTCATATTTCCTACCATAAAGGAATTATACAAATGAATTATTTTTCTTCGTCCTTGCCCAAAGACAAAGAAATAATCAGGAGCACTGAATGGATAGACTTCTATTTACAACCATAAAATAAAAACCACAAACAGTTGCCTGCAGGCATGAAAGACACCTTTAGGATTGGCACTTTGTAAAATTCTTTTGGCTTAATAGACATATGGTTGTTTAAATATGATACAGATAAGGTCCTATTCTTCAGACACTTAAATTCTCTACTCAGAGAAAAGGTACACAATTTCTGATTACCATAGGCACAATCATCGAGCAAATAATCATAAATAAGAGTGGGAGACAAGAAAGGATGTGTTTCAGGCTTGCAGATGTTACCTAAATTTAGAGCCAGTTACGCATAGTTTTTTTCCCCCAAAATATTTATTTGTTTTACAGAAATTGATTACATGTCCTATATTCAGCACTGAAACTTTTTGTCAATGTTTTTTGAAACACTATAGCAAAACTAAAATGGAAAATACCAAAAACTTCAACATTAGGGTTTTATCTGAATGTCAGACCCTGAATTCCTGAAGTCAAATGATTTGAAAATAAAAGGAAAAAAAGAATACAGACCTCTAATCAGTCTGATATAGAAAGAAGGGAAGAGGATAAATTCTTAGCCCAAGTCTAACAATGCTTTTAGTCTCTTGCATTTGGAAATATAGAGGACTGTAGGGATTAAGATGCAAAAAGGAGAAACAGATCAAATGAATCCAGATAAAAAATCCAGTAGAATAAATAGCAAAAAATTTAAGCCTAACATTTTTAATCAAAACTTTAATTCTAAAGGTCCATAAGATAATCACAGAGCTTTGAAAAAGTACTGAGACTATCAGGGTAGCATTTATTATATATCTTAAATATAAGTATACTTTTTAAAAAGATGAAAAAACTGAATTGAGAAGTAAGAAATGTTCTTTGACAATTAGAAATATTCACACTGAAAATTCAGAAATAGAGTAACTGTTTTGTCAGATCAGCTGAAACTCTTCTGTGCATCTCAGGCAGAGTAGATAAAACAATGTCATATTCATTTTATCTTTAAAAAACTAACATAGTGTTAGCAATATTCAACTTGAAGATGTATATAAATGTAGTTTTATGGTACTATGCAGTACTTTCTTCAGCTTTAAGAAAAACCTAAATCTGTCAGTGTACTTTTCTGCTGTATTTATCAACAGTTCAAAAATCCCAAAACAAAAAAGGTCCATTAATATCACAACACATACGTAAAAGTAGTTAGAAGACAGTTTTAAAATTATTTTTATTCAAACTTGAAAATATTTTTAGGAGGAAAAAGCTCCTTGTGGTGGGTTGACCTTGGCTGCCTGAAACCCACGCAGCAATCTTTGTTATAAAAGAGAACCCACCACAATCACTCTTCCAAAGGTTAAACAATCACTCTATAAAAATGTTTGCCTGACAGCTAATCCAGTTTTCTAGCTCCTACTTCCAGCCATGTTGGAACTTCCAGTATTCATGATTTTTCCTCCTACATCATGGATATTTGCATTTATGTCAGTGGGCATTAGAAAAAATAATGACTTTAAGTATTCATTTGCATAATTTCATTTGCTATTCACTGCAATAATAGTAGTTGAAATAAATTTGTTTTGTAGTAATGCGGATGCCATACCTATTTCCAAAAACACTTTGTTCTAATCTACACTGGTTTACTACTAAAATTAGATGCCACCAGACAATTCATTAAAGATTTGTATTGTAGACATGTAGACAAGCTTAGCAAATAATTGCCTGAATATTCATTAAAAAATGACTCCATAGAGGCTGTGTAGATCATCCCAAAACTCACCATCAGGAAGGTTTAACTGATTAAATTCTGGAATAATATCCTGTAATAAATAAATAAACTGCAGCACTCAAAAATCCATCCCTGACTTTTCAGCTTCTGCCTAAAAAATCTCCAACTACACATAGAATAATCAGTTGGTCAGTTTTGAAATATTAAAATGCAGGACACCCTTTCCTCCGAGGATGTAATGAACACCAAGGATCCCTTCTTACAACAATCATATCCACTATAATGGAAAAAGTACTCTTTTGCCATAAAAAACCCTTTTTGTTTATGTTGTTTAAAGAACAACAAAACAGTCTGGCAGAAAATGAAAAAAAAAAAATTGTTTAAGAAAAAAAGTTATTGAAAATGAAGGAGTAAGGATAACTATACCTCTTGTTTTATAGGATTTTTTTTTAATATCATAGAAAAGTGCTGACAGATCTCTGACATGAATTTTTGGAGACTTTCCAGTCTTGAAATTTTTCCCAGTATTTCAACATACCTTTTAAACTTTGTCATTAAAAAAAAAAAAAAAAAAAAAAAAATAAAAAATAATTAATTTCTCAC
>VZRH01007888.1:224381-284364 GCA_013397555.1 Urocynchramus pylzowi
CTTTTAAACTTTTTTAATAAAAAAAAAAAAAAAAAAAAAAAAGTTAAGAATGATTAAATGTCAGCAAAATAGAAGGTTTTGTTTGCTGGGTTTTTTGTTTTGTTTTGCTTTTTTTTTAAAATACATAATTATCCGTTCTTCAGAATTATTTAAATGTCAGTGTCATACTTGTTTTAACTAACTCTTTCATCATCATCCGGTAATTGAAGGAGGAATCAGTTTGCAAAATAAATGAGGATAAAACTGCCCTCTAACAGCTGTTTTGGTGATTCACTGATTAAAGGTTTTTAAAAACAGAGTAAACCAGAATTTCATGCCAGATTGCTCAGGTTAATTAGTCTCTCTGAAGAGTCTAACAGTATAACCTGAGTGACAGCATTTAGAAGGATAAGTTGTCTCTTACCACAGTAATCATTAGGATACAAAAATATATAAACACTATGCATGATCAAGACTGACAGGAAGTGGCACTAATTTCACAAAAGGACAGATCAGTTCTGCATGCCCATGCAGGAACCAGCCCAGCAGAAAAACCCTAAAGTACCTCAGAGACCCGAACACTCATTGAGATCAGCTCTTGGGGGTAGGAGAAGGAACAGAGCAACAACCAAAAAATTCTCACATTCAAAATGTGAGTAGAAGTGAATTTTTACAACAGTGAAGTTGTGGATCTGCTTTCCTGGAAGATTTCCAAACATGAAGATGCCTCCACTGAGCAGGAAATCTACTGCAACAAGATGGAAGCAGAGCCTTATCCAACAGCCTCCAGGAACACTTATTTTACTCCAATTTTCTGTGAACATTTTTGATTGACTGAACATCTGCATCTTTGAAGATTTTTTTCCTCTTGGAATTCATGGAAATATGCAGGGTTAACTAAAGATTTTCCTAACCAAGCAACTTGACTGTGTCTCAGGAGGATCTATTTGTACTTAGGAATAGCATGTTTAATTACAGAAGTCAGATTTAATACTGATGTGTGCCTGAAGTTTTTAATAGCCAATAAACTTAAATGTCTAAAATTTGAGTTTCATAATTTTAACATTAGATGTCCATTATTCTAGTGTCTTAGCTGTGCATTGCCAGTCAATAGTTTTGTAAGAAATCCATTAGCTGCTGAAAGGATGAAATCTAGAACTGAGTGACCACACTAAACAGTTTTTGTTGTCTTAGACATGCTGATGATTTAGGGTTTCTGTTAGTGGCAAAAGCATCAGAATTCCCACACCTGCCACTCTATTCCCTGCCAAGGCATGACAAATTATAAAGTAAGATGTTCTGAATACTGACATACTCCATGTCTCAGAGACCACAGAGCAGTACTGTCACCCCTCAGGAACATCTTTTTAAAAGTCATGGTATGCTTATTGCAAAAGTTCAAGACTTTGAGTCTCAAATTTGAGTTGATTACCTATTTTTAGAGGTGAATCTTATTAAAATGGTTGGTGGGTTTTTTTGTTTGGTTGGTTTTGGGTTTTTTTGGTTTTGTTTTTCTTTGTTTGTTTGTTTGTTTGTTTGTGGCTTTTATTTTCCATAAGCAGTCACGTGGACATACAGAAACTTTCTCCTTCATGTTATGTAAGATCTAAAGCCAAACTGCTAAGATGTGCAAGGAAAAAGGACTTGGACAGGACAGATGCCAGTTTCTGTAAAATGAAAAATGATAGCAAATTAAAATACTACTGGCTTAGCACAAAATATTGAAACCAAACTACATTAATAGCAGTAATAGGCAAGACATTAAACAATAAAAAATTGTAAATAAATTTATGATACTCCTGTTCTAGATTTATTAGGACTCTGTATGTCATTATGAAAAGTACATGCAGAATACAAAATATATTACCTTTGATGAAGATAAATGCTGTTGAGTCACAATATAATTTTATGGGAAGACAATCTAATTGACATGTACAGGCATTTCAGATTTTCAGTAAAACTCTAAGTAGCATAATTTCTGTTGTATCACGACAAACAAGGAACAAAGAAGCCAGAATATATTGTATAACCTGTTCATTTGGATTACTGTCTCTTGTCATTTCTGCAAAGAAACCTGTCAAATTCCATACATGATTCTCCCTCAAGGAAAATTAAGACAAAATCCCTTAAATTTAGATATCCCTCTCTTTTTTTGAAAGGAATTCTAGAGTTAAAGACAAATGGTGGTATAGAATAAAAATAGGTTTGCCTAGTTTTCTTTAGGAATGAAGGACTGACTAATGAAGGGAGAACTTATTACAGATAAAGTGACAAATGATTATTTGAATACAGGATAATTTCAACAAATATATCTAGATTTTATTTTTCTTTATCCTTGTATTTTGTTTCTCATTTGATAAAAATTAATTTCCATGACACGTTCAATTTTTACAAGCCAAGGTATCTTTCACAGGTGACAAAAGCCTCACTTAAATTCACATACACACAGTTTCAGTATGAAAGCCTTCTGCTTAAAAATCCCTAATCAACAGTAATGTTTTCAGTTTTCCTGAATAAGTGCAGAAATTTCATCACACACAAATGAAACCTGACCAGGAGACGTGACAAGTCTTGATGCATTTTTCAGAGAGAGTGCATGATTTGGCTTCATAACCAAGACCTTATAGTGATCCGTTAAAAAAATTGAAGGAAAAGTTAAAAAATTGGAATCTGAGCACATTTTCTCTTTGCTCTCTGCTTTTCCTCCAATGGAAGTTAACATTTGATAGAGAACTACCACCTTCTAGTGATAAATGAACCACAGAAATGCTGTCTCTAGTGAGGTGAGATGCCTCAAAATGGATTTTTTTACTATTCTTCCTTCTATAATTTTTACTGCTGCTGAAGGTGTTCTGTCTCTGGTCAAGGGTTTTTTGTAAAATGCCTTTTCAACACCTCAGTGATGATAAAAAAAGGGAATTAAAAAACCCAAACCTAAGCAAGCTATGAGTATGTTGGAGGGAGAAAGCTGTAGTTCCATTTAGGGTTTCCTCCTTAACTTTGGAGAGGAAGTCCATTAAAAGAGGGAGGCATGACCTAACCAGGTTGGTTGGCACTACTGAAATTATTGGTGAGACTGTGGGATTTTAACAGGTAAGCAAGAATAAATAAGAGAAATCTGGGGCATGGGAAAAGTACCTAGGCTGTCTTAAGGATATTTACTTTGAAAAATGAGAAGAATGGATGCTAGAAACAGATCTGGATACAGTTTGGGTTTATCACACTAAGTTTCTTTTAAAGTATGCATAGTTGATGTAATCAAATACAACCTACCAAACAGATACAGCAAAGGTTTAATTACATTAAAATGTGAATGGACTTTAAGAGTGTGAACTGAAGCACAAATCCACAGGGAAAATATGTGATTATAAGCAGTCTGATGATATCTCAATAACTAGTCCTCCTGCTTGTCACAATTGATTCCTCCCATGGTGTTTAGCATCAGTTATACTTAAAAATACTCATTAAGCTAGCAATGATGCCTAAAAGTTGCCGTGAACCTTTTGAAAAGGTTCCCATAATTGTTTTTATTTACTCTGAAGAGCTGTACTGCTATCACACTTACAGAATCTGTCCTGTACTTAGCAGGTTTCAGTACATTTCAGAGGAAAAAAAAAAGTTTGTCTATGATTTGTTCAATTTTTCAGGATAAATACTTCACTGTAAACTGCCATTGCATAGATAAACTCTATGCAGCTATTGCTTGGAACTAGGTTATCCAAAAATCAGATACTAACTAATACACTTACCCTTGCTTTCAGTACAGGTGTTCCTGGGAAGAAAGCTTTAGAGAAGATGCAGGTTTGTTTTTTTTTTAATGCTTGTATGAAAAATAACAGTGTTCAATGCCCCATTGCCATGGGAGGAGGTGAGGGGGTTGGAGGGTTAGAAGGGATCTCTTCTCCACAACTGATTGTATTAATCTGTTCTGTGGCATGATCCAGTAAATACACCTAGAGAATTTACCAGTTATCTTATGACAAGGATTTAGAAGACAACTTTGTCAGAAAGCAGTAGGAGTTAAAGGCTAAATATTTTAATGTACTAAAGACTTCTGTCTTCCTCAACTCTTTAACTCAAAACAAAGAGAAGGGATTCTGGCATGAATATGCCTTATGGGGTTTTTATTGGGGTGTTCAATTATTTATTATTTCTGAGGGTACCTAGACACCCAACCTACAGCATCAAGTATGAAAACAAACACTATTCAGGCAGGAAAAATGGGTCCAGTTCTGTTCAAAGACTAAAGTTTTCAGCAGGACTTGTTCTTTCATTTATACAGATACCTTTAGAAGTATAGTATCTGCAATTCTATGCATGGGTAATGGTATCAATATTCACAAGAGAAAATCACTGATACAAAAACCAGAACTTTACACAGGTACACATTCTTTTGCAAAACATAATGACATACTAGGCAAGAAAGTGAATACCAGAGGAAAAAAAAAAGCGAAAAAAGCAGATTTTCATTTGACTGGAGTTCTACAGAAAGTTGAAATAAGAAATGAGGGTTATGTAACTGCTTAGCAAAAGCAATTTTTTGGCCCATTGGCTCTGTATATTTTACTTTAGAGTTCACAACTAAAGAATATAAATTTTTCCTCTTTTTCAGGCTGCCTTAATTTAATTTTTTTGTCTTGGTTTTTATGTCTAAGTAAAATGGGTAGGTAATTATTAGTAATGGAAGAAATAATTACATGTTCACAATTACTTCAGTGAATAAACTATAATCATTGAGCTTTCTAAGAGAACACATTGGACATTAAGTTCTTCAAGTGTAAGTTATACCATGTACTCTTAAACTCATGATTATATTTCTTTCTGAACAAGTAAAAGGAAGTGTTGATTGTGTTTACAGTCTATCTCTTTTGTTATTAGTGTATTTCCTATATTTACAACTGAAGGAAAGCTCACTGTCCAGACATTTAGTGATCTAAATTGTAAACGTTTATTGCAGTCAATAAGGACAGTGAATTTATACCAACTAAAGATGCATTCTACCTTTTTTAAAGGGTGACATGTAATGCATAAAGGAATGAAGGTAAGCTGGTTGTAAACTTTTTTTAATGTTTTAAAAATATACTAGGCTCCTCTGTGAGCAAATTAATAGAAAACCCAACTAGTAATGTACTTCATCAACATAATACAGTAAAACCCAGGTACCATTTTGGGAATAGAAGTTTTTAGTAAATAGTTTCCTTAAAAGAGACAGATGCAAAGGAACATACTTTTCACCAGTTACTTTTATTTCCTATGTTCTCCTTGCTTCAAAAATATGTTGTAGATGAGCTAGTATCTTAGCTATTGTCTACAAGCTGTTCTTTTTCTATTCTGCAAAATGAAGAGAAACAATCAACTTGAATGCATTCATTTCACAAAGACATCCTCTACCACCACATAGGAAATGGTACTTTATGAGTAAATTTCTGTACAGCTTGAGCTCTGATTTCTTTAGAAAAGAGAAAATATTATGCATATGAAAAGTGGATACTATAGACCTTGGTTTAATTAAAAAACCCTTATTTAAATGTTTAAATTATGGGAAATATTTTGCTGAATTAAGAAGAAGGTTTTAACACTAGGTTGTAATGACATTACAACAGTACATAGTATGCATTATTTAAATAAAGCATGTTTTCTTTGATCCTTACCATAGAGAAGCCTTAAAACCCAAACACCCTGATCATGTTCATACTTAACCAAGCCATTAAACCCTACAAGCCCTTTCTCCTTCTCTGACCTTTTCTTAGCTTTCAAACAGAAAAAAAAATGCAGGAAACAGAAATTTTGACCTCTAGAAATAATTTGCTTCACCATGTAGAAAGCTTTTGTGACACACAGGAGGGTGGAAAGGGGAGAATGCACAACCTAGGCTGGGGGTTTTCTCTGAGGGGTATTCTTTCATTGTACATGTGTGGGCTGTACTTGGCAAGTTTTTGGTAGTGGGAGAGCCACAAGGCTGGATTCTGTGAGAAGATACCAGAAGCTTCCCCCATGTCCAAGAGAGCCATTCCACACAGCTCCAGGACTGATCCATGACTGCCCAAGGCCGAGCTTATGGGCTGATAGTGCCCATGGGATAACATATTTAAGAAGGGGAAAAAATGATACACAAATGTAGCTGGGAAAGAGGTGTGAAAATACATGAGAGAAGTAGTCCTGCAGACACCAGTGAAGAAGGAGGGGCAGGAGGTGCTACAGACACCCAGGAGCAGAGATTCCCCTGCAGTCCGTGGTGAGGAAGGATGTCCTCCTGCAGCCCACAGAAGTACTCAGTAGAGGACTTATCTACATGCAGCCTAGGAAGAACCCCATGACAGAGCAGGCAGATGTGCCCTGCAGGAAGCTGTGGCCCTGTGGAGAGCCCACAAAGGAGCACTTTTCCTGGGAATACCTGTGGCCCTGTAGAGAGGAGCCCACACTGGAACAGGTTTGCTGACAAGGCTTGTGACCCCATGGGGGATCCAGGCTAAAGCAGCCTCTTCCTGAAGGACTTCACCCTGTGGAAAGTATTCCTGTTGGGGCAGTTTGAAGGACTGTGTCCCATGGGAAGGACACTACCTTGGAGTGGGCAGTTTGAGTAGAGTGACAGGGACAATGTATGATAAACTGACTGCAACCCCCATTCCCTGTGCACCTGCACTGCCTGGGCAGAAGAGGTGCAGGAATCAAGAATGAAGTTGAGTCTGGTAAGAAGGGAAGGAGGCAGGAAGGTGCTTTTTAGATTGGTTTTTATTATCCTATTCTCTTACTATCTTATCAATATTATCCTATTCTCTTACTATCTTATCAATAAATTCCATTAATTTTCTCACTTCAGGTCTGTTTTACCCATGACAGTTACTGATAAATGATCTCCTTCAGTCCTTTATCCTGATTCATGAGCTTTTTTGTCATATGTCACCCTGTCCAGTCGAGGAGGGGGAGTGATAGAGCAGCTTGGTGAGCACCTGGCATCAAGGCAAGGTTAATCCACCATAATATCATATTAATCTTTGGCATGTTCCTGTTCTGTGTTCAATTATTTTATCTGTCACTATGAGATGCTTTTCACATTAAACACACATTCCCTTATCACCACTTTTCACCATGCAAGCTGTCATCTCTGAGAAAACATTGAAAAGTCTGATTCTGTTTCTGGTACCCTGAGTTTGAAACTTGATTGCTGTATTTTGAAGTTAGATCCTTGGTGGGGGGTTTTTTTGGGGTTTTGGGGTTTTTTTTTTGGGGTTTTTGGGGGTTTTTTTTTTTTTTTTGGGGTTTTTGGGGGTTTTTTTTTTTTTTTTGGGGTTTTTGGGGGTTTTTTTTTTTTTTTTGGGGTTTTTGGGGGTTTTTTTTTTTTTTTTGGGGTTTTTGGGGGTTTTTTTTTTTTTTTTGGGGTTTTTGGGGGTTTTTTTTTTTTTTTTGGGGTTTTTGGGGGTTTTTTTTTTTTTTTTGGGGTTTTTGGGGGTTTTTTTTTTTTTTTTGGGGTTTTTGGGGGTTTTTTTTTTTTTTTTGGGGTTTTTGGGGGTTTTTTTTTTTTTTTTGGGGTTTTTGGGGGTTTTTTTTTTTTTTTTGGGGTTTTTGGGGGTTTTTTTTTTTTTTTTGGGGTTTTTGGGGGTTTTTTTTTTTTTTTTGGGGTTTTTGGGGGTTTTTTTTTTTTTTTTGGGGTTTTTGGGGGTTTTTTTTTTTTTTTTGGGGTTTTTGGGGGTTTTTTTTTTTTTTTTGGGGTTTTTGGGGGTTTTTTTTTTTTTTTTGGGGTTTTTGGGGGTTTTTTTTTTTTTTTTGGGGTTTTTGGGGGTTTTTTTTTTTTTTTTGGGGTTTTTGGGGGTTTTTTTTTTTTTTTTGGGGTTTTTGGGGGTTTTTTTTTTTTTTTTGGGGTTTTTTTTTTTTGTTTTGTTTTGTTTTTTTTGGTTGAAACAAAGAGGAGTTTTCCACAAAACTCAAAGTGAACACTTTAAATACAGGACACGGACCCCATTCTGGAAAATAAATTCCTCAAGCCCCACACCTGAAAGATGGGAAGGGAGCCAATTACTTTGGAGTATAAATACTAAACACCAGTCAAGAAGAGATGAAAAATGGACATAAAACTAGTCATGTTTACAATGAATTACTAATTATTCTATTTCAGCTCATGATGCACTGGGCCTTAGTTAACAAGTAGTGCCACCAAGATGAATTCACTAAACACTTAGAAAGACTATTAATAAGACGGAATTTTCTTGGCAGTAGAAAAAAACTTGGCTTACATTCCTCTGCTTTTCCAGAACCAAATGAAATGGAAAGTAATGCTTTTCTCACCACCAATTTCTCAATGTATTTTATAAGTCATTTGCACATATTGAGTAAGATAGGAAAAGCACAAGAATCACCCTTTCCTTCACTAGGTAATATTTATGATGAAATCCTAGGATGCCTTCTTAGCTTCAGAACTGCAGTGACTGAGAAATATTCACAGCATTTCTGCATAAAATAGTGAGAATAAAATATGTAGAGAAGTCATCTTGCCTCTCTGATCAACAGTGAAGGAATGGTGGATAGAAAAGCCACAATAATATTTCTTCAGTCCATCAAATTATATAAAAGTCAAACCCACAGCAGCCATTGATGATTTTCATTTTTAGAAAAGTCAACAAAGTTACACAGATCAAACTCTAAAACACAAAATTTCCACATTATGGATTAATTGCCCACCATTTTGCACTAGTAAAACACCCTTGAGTGGAAATTTATCTCACTGCCAACTCATTGAGCTGAAACACGGATCTTTATTTGGTTTTTTAACATGCATTGTATAAGTGCTGATTTGGCATTACTTTTATTTGTGAGACAGGACACCCAGAAAGGTCATCTGCTTTGTCCTGACTGCTGCACTGTGGCTCAAATAGGGATGCTTGTGGGGTAAAAGGGCATAGTTCTCATCTTGAGAGTAATGGTGTGTGCTCAGAAATAATCTCTGAGTGCAAATACACAGCTCAGAATAAGAAAATCATGGGATCAATAGAGCTGTGCACTGCTGGCAGTGAAGGCCAGCAGTCCCAGAAGTTTCAAAAGTATATCAAGAACGCAAAATTTTCTTAGAGATACATAGAAGACTACAAAATTTCTGCAAACCAAGTTCTGGAAACTACTGGAATGAGGACCTATCCAGACAGGACACAGCAGATTGGAAACACCTATTTTCAAGCATTTTATATTAATCTGCCAGATCCAGAATATCTAGGATTTGTTGATGGACAAAATTGCCTTCAGAAGTTGAATTCTACCACAGAGGTACCTCTGGCCATTAGATCCTTTCACAGTGTTATTGGATGGGGCTCTTCCCCCTCACTGGTGATTCATGATTCCATCAACATTAATATTAGTAGGACAAGAACTTTCTTAACGAACTGGAAAATTTGGTAACAGTTAACAGGTGCTCATGCTGGTAAAAGAAGCCTGTCCAGAAAATGGCTGTGAGAAATTAAGTGGAAGAATTTGTACTTCTGAAAACAGAAATTTTCCCTGTATTATCCTCAATTTCTATTTCCTTAGTTAAACAAAATTAAAGGGCTTTTTGGGGTTTTTTTCCATTACAATTAACAACAGTTTATGCCTCTACACAAGAAGATCACTACTTTGTAATGAAGGAGTTGCAGAGAGCTTTGATGTCAAGCTGAGGACAATAAGAAAAATGTTTCAAAATTACAGGGTGCCTCGTCAAAGGGTAATCAGTTTGAAAGCTGAGAACTCACAGAAGGAAAGTAGAAAATTGATTGAGAAGGAAAAGGTAGGGAAAGCAATAACCTCTATGAATACTGCAGTTGTTAAAGGCTATCTCTTATTATTTGCTTCATCACAGTACTTATGTAGCCCTTTTTACTAAATATCTCTGTAACTTTATTAAATTAAGTCCTATTCTAAATCCAAATGAAAACAACTGAAACACTACTCAGTAAGAGACCTTCTACATGGAATGCTGACTTTTCCTAATCTAGAGCCAAAAGCAATTCTTTCCATAGGAGTTCTACCATATCAAAATTGTATGGAGAACAAGTCAAAGGTTCTCATGAGGCAGATACATTTTTATTTCATTACATTTGTTTGTCCACAGCAGTCATGAGATAGCCAGACACTCTGTGATCCAACAGGGAGGAACAGCAAGTCGGTACCTCTTTGTACTACCACACAAATCTACCACAATGGCCTTCTGTGCAATAAAGGTAATGGATTAATCTGTAAAACAGATTTCTTCCAACGGGTTTAAAATTTCTTACAAAATGATATTTTGCATCAAGTTTTTCATACAAGTGTTTCACATTGTAAAAATGTTCACATCCATGAAGCATCAATGTGCTGCAATATGTATCAGCTGAAGCCAAACATGGGCAAGATCTTGGACCTTTGCAAGCCTAAGACCTTCTTAGATATCAGTGCTGCAGCTGATACATAATATACTAGCAAACACTGTGATCTGCACTGGAAGATCATGAAATTAACAACATGAGCAGAGAAACAGTTTACAGGAATAATCACCACTGGTTGTGTTCTTCAACCTGGCATCCAACCTGAAAAGCCTCAGGCTGAAGATTCCTTGCAGTTTATTACATGGGCATAATAGTTCACATGCAAGCCTTACAAGGGGCGATCTACTGCTGTGTTAACAGGATTTGACTCTTTCCACTTTTGTTGGGACTCCTTTTTTCCTAGTCTGTATTTGCTGTGTATTCATTTGTACTTAATGTGACCTGCAAGTAGCATAAGGAAAAAGGCTCTAACAAAAGACTCACTTCATCCTGAGAGTATCATCTCTGGATAGAATTCTCTCTCCCCAGACTTCAAGCAGGAATATGGAAGGACTAGATTAAACCAAAATCAGGAGAGATCAATGCAGAATCACAGAATCATAGATCACTAAGTTTGAAAAAGACCTCCAAGATCATCGAGTACAACCATTAACTCAGCACCATTTGCATTCACCACTAAACCATGCCTCCAAGCTCACAGTCACATTTTGAACACTTCCTGGGATGGCCACGACCCTGAGTATCACCACTCAGAAACACCTGTTTACATGGACAGAACAAGTCAGTCATGAGACATCCTGATTAAGGTATGGTTTCCAATAAATGTACACAATTTCAAATACACACTTTAGACATGATGCCTCTATAGCTGCATACAGCTTTACGTTTTTATTTTCATTTCAGGCTATTCTCGGATGTCTGCAAAAGAACCTTCCTGAGCAAACTCTCAGCTCACTAAACTTTTCCTGAAAAAGTAAAAAAAAAAAAAAAAATTGCTTTTCTGCCTTACTGATAAGCCTTAGGGTTCATTCATATCAGCTGTATCTGAAGGGGATGGGTGCATCAGTGCACTGCGTAGAAGATTCCCAGCACCTTTTAAAGGCTATTTTTAGAGTCCCTGTTTGCTGGGAAGTGGGTTCTCATCTGTACATGACAGTAAACAACTGCTAGTTCTGAGTCATCAATAACCCAGCAATGTAGGAAGTTCAACTTTTCTGTGAAAAATGTAATACATGATTATGATATTTAGGTTAATCAACAATACTTTAAAATATTTTTTGGACAACCTGGGAAAAAAAAGGGGAAAAAAAAATTTGAGCATTATACCATGCTTTCGGCTGATACAGGCAAACCTATTAGGAAGTAAATATTCATGGCTAACCACATATTCTTCATGACAAGACAGTGAGAAAAAAATATGTGTACAGGTCTTAGGTTGCAAGATGTGGCTGGGGGTGTGTATTCTGTTGCCATCTGTTAGAGGTGGGGCAGTTTTCTTCTGTTAATTGAGTCACCTGTTAAAACCAGGTGGGGCAGTTTTCTTTATCTCTTCCACAACCAATCCCCCCTCCAGGAGATATCTTCTGTTAATGGGCCAGCGAGTGTCACTGCATGACTGATAAAAAATTACAGCATCCCATTGTGAGATGCTCTGCACAGAGGGAGGAGCCAAGCATTCCTACCCGGATATAATCTGAACTTTGGAAAACCACAAGCAGCCTTCTCCACTGGATTATCAAAGGATGACCAGACCTATCTACACCAGCCCTGGACCTTCAGAGGAATACCCCACCCTTCTACAGGATCACTGCTTCAACAGAACCACATCTATCACTGCAGGAGGACTGCAGCCACCATTTAATGGGACTGCTACCAGAACCCTGACCCACAGGGTGTCAGGTCATATTCTGACTCTGTCAGTGTTGTTTTATATTACTGCATTTTTATTTTTATTTTTCCTAATAAAGAACTGTTATTCCTACTCCCATATCTTTGCCTGAGAGCCCCTTAATTTCAAAATCATAATAATTTGGAAGAAGGGGGTTTACATTTTCCATTTCAAGAGAGGCTCCTGCCTTCCTTAGCAGACACCTGTCTTTTCAAACCAAGGAAGTACATCACTGCCTCAGTAGGATTGTTTGAGAATTGAGTCATGGATGAATGAAGAAGACTATATAAGGTATCAAAAAAATGCTGAGAATTAAGCATAATTAAGATAACACTTCAAACACTATTATCTCATTAACTTTTCAATAGATGTACAATGTCCTTGCACCTTTCCTAATACAAAATGAATAAAAATTCCCTTAAACACTTAGATCCCACAAATAAGCAACCTAAGCAGTGTGCATTATTGAAAAAGTAAATAGTTTGCTTTATTTTCCTTCTTCAGCCACACAGATATTTGATCTCAGCAAGTTGTACATTTGCATCATGTCCAGCATATTAAAAAAAAATACAATAGATACCATTTACATGTCTCCTCTCAGCATTTACTTGTGATAAAAAGCTGCACAAGCCACACTTAAAGCTGTTATTGATATTAAATGAATGGTCTGTCAGAGATAAAAATAATCAAATTGCACTTTGGTATTCAAGCTGAAGAGACTAACACAAGATGTTTATTCACCATTGTTGCCAACAGAGCTCCCCTTAGTAAATAGAAGTATTGTTATTTTTCTTCCTCCAACATTTTCACACACCTCATTGCCCATCTACACAATCTTCCTGAGATGGCAAAATGTTCTAAAGTACAAGACACATTTCCTCTTAAAAAATCATTTTGGCACAAGGAACCATATTTGCCAATTTCAGACTGCAAAGCTGCATTGTATCTTAATAAAAGGAGACAAAAAAGTTGTATTTACTCATCAATATAAGCTTCTTACAAAGTAAGAAGCTGCTTATCAGGGATACCTTTATGTATGGAAACAGATACCACCTGATGGTGAAATTCCATGAAATAGCCAATTCTTTTGTTAAATACTGTATTTTCATCAATGTTGGTAAAGACACTAAAGTAAACATTTTGACAAGCATCACTAAATAAAGCCCTTAGAAGTATTAGAAAATCTTGGAGGCTCTTTAAAGGTTAGAAATCTTCCAAGAGGCCTCTATTATATTTTGGATCCATAGTTAAGTGCTTTTTGAAAAAGTGACTGCCAGCTGCCAATATCCAGATGGTGGAAACCAAGAAAACTAAGAAAAAAATAACAACTTAAGTACTTGGGTTTTAAAAATACCGAAAACCTGCAATCAAATGAAATAAAAAACGCCCAAACAAATCTGTAAGAAAAGAAATCTCTACTTGTTTAATGAATACTCTCCACAGGACTTCATTTAGCTGGTAATCCTGAACCTTGAATTACCATTAAGTAGTCATGTTAGACATACAGATTTTGTACAAGTCTATGTCAATATTAGTTTCAATTTCAGTGCATATCGGCATCAAAGCAGGATGCAGAAAACAACTTACAAAGGAAAAGAAGTGACACAAAGCCTGGATATTTTAACTGTTGGCAGACCCATCAGTTCCTGGTATTTTTTCCTTTTTTTCCTTATTGATCTTTAATGACTCTTTCTTTCATGGGTTAGATGGTGTTATTTTTAATGACTGAAATAAATAAAAAAAGGTAATTCTTTCATAAATATCTATAAAGATGAATAAAGATCGAAAATTTATTTTCACTGAGGTCTTTTCACCAGTAAAATTACTGCTTATATTTACTACATTTGATTTTGAAGGTTCTAAACAAGCACCCACTGAAATATACTTCACTGATGTTCAACAGACTTGAATTTAGTCTTTAGAAAATTGTCAACTTTTACTCAGAAAAATGAGTGTGTGGTTGAAATTACATTAGAGGCTGCTGCACTTCTCAACATACAGGTTCACACTAACATTATTGTGTTGCCCAAATGCAATCACAAGACAGTGGCCCTGTGATGTCAGTGCTCAATGTGGAGCAGGCAACAGGTGACAAATGTACAGCCTCCTGGAATACACCTTAACTCTGTGAAGTAAACTATGTACTAGAGGTGTAGTTCAATCCTAATTTAGGAGACAAATTGTAGGAGTAGTCCTCCAAACCAGAAAGAATGTCATTACATGGGCACAGATACAAAATGATATAAAAGTATCTTGACAGAATTCTTTCCAAAATCAGGATCTTCATTATTACTTTAAAAAATGGAGTACACCTATGTAATCCAGTTCCATTGGTAGCTCAATAAAGTCCAGGAGAGTCTTTTTATTGACCCCAGAGAATATTGAAAGAAATATTTACAATAGATAGATTTTAATACTTGTCTTAAATAATTAAAGGCATGTAAATATCAGGAAGCTCTTTAATCATCATGCAGGGTATTTAATTTGAAAAAATCTAAATTAGACAACTGGAAATTGTTAATGATTAGGCTTGAACAAGAAATATATTAAATGACAATATTTCAGTGAAAATATGTCTATTAAATGCTTAAATTCTATTTATTGTAAAATATTCTATTATAACAATACTCTATTCTGTGTTAAAAAATAAAAGTACTATGAATCTGATATTAGATATTTCATTATATACATTATATGTTCTTATATATAATTCATTTAGATTTTTTTTTCCCCTTATAATTTCTTCAGGAGTTATTTCATTGGACAATGGAATTTATAGCAGCCTCCTTAATGATCAATGTAAAAGAAATACCTAAATTCCTGGCTTCATGTGAATCTGTGCTGTGACCACATCACTCTAGGGAGTGCCAGTCTGGCCACTCTGTTCTCTTATGAAAAATTTTTTGTGATCACTCTATCATGACTGATCTATAAAGCATGTATGCACATAGGGTACAAGCAAGTAAAAAAAAAATTAACAAAAAACTAAAAGTTGTAATTAAAATTAATTCATAAACATTAAATAATCTTCTGAAAAACAAAAATAAGATCACAATCTGAGAGTAGTGAAAAGCTGAACAGCAATCATCAATTAATTACCATGAATTACAGGGATTTTGGGATTATACTTCTTAATATCTAATTAAATCATCTTAGTTTTTCTCAGTAGTCTTCACAGACTTTCCTCCCAAAATCATTTTTTGGCTAAACATAATTAAGAATTGTTTTCCTTCAACTTTCATATAAATAATATCCTTGCTTTTATCAGTCTCTTAACTTTTGTAAAATGTACTTAGAGCTGTAAAATGTACTTAGAGCTTTTGTAAAATGTACTTTTGTAAAATGTACTTAAAATGGCACCACAGAGAAGAAACATGATTTGACTAGTTTGATGTAATTTGCATCATAGATCTTACATAACAACAGCTAACAATTATCACCCACCCTTAAAAATGCATTGCTTTATTTGCTTCCAACAGGTAGCATCCTAAAAGGGTTAAGCATTCAGTCATCTTTAAAGGATACTGCCACAGCAAAATGCACCACCAGTATTCAGGTACTTGTTTCAGCAAATAAATATTGCATTTACTTGCTGATATTTTCTTGTTGAGTTGGTTTTTATTTTCTTCTCCTATATATAAATATCGCTACTATAATCTTCAGTAAGGCTAAGTATGACATTCTTCAAAAAGAAAATGTCACCAGTCACCAAATGTTACCACTCTGGCATGTCTACCTTCTTATATTGACTTATTTAGATTTAGGTGCCATAACTTCAGGTCAAAGGGGAGACCTTGAGGCTTCTAAACTTCAGTGTGTTATTTATGGGCTGACCACAGGGCCAGGCACTGCAGCTCCCTTTCTCAAGAAAGGAAGAAAAGAGAGGTAGGAAGGCAGTAATGCACTAAATGTAACCTTGTTTTGTGGGGGAAAACTATTCTGAATTTGTGTGGTATAGTGAGAGAAATAACATATAGGAGTGATCATAAGGGAGTGATCTATCTATATTAATTAATTAATCTACATTAATCAGTTAAAATTTTAATCATTACGTGATTCTACTTAAGACAGAAATTACTTATGCTTAGGAATAAAGGTAAATCAGCAAAAGAAATACTTTCACTAGCTCTAAAGAAAAGGCTTATACAGCAATCTAAATTAATGTAAGACAGCAACTATTAACAGCTGTGAACAATTCTATTGCTCTTTTAAATGTAATTCTTCCCATTTAAGTCATCTGGACCAAAAAGAAGGCTCCTAAAGTTCTGCTGTTGTTCATTAAAGCAGGGATTACTAGATTACATGTATTCACTCATCCACTCAAATGTGTCAGAATCTTAGAGATAACTTTCTGAAGTTTTAATAGAATTTTTATTGAAGTAATTTATCCTCAGAGCACCAAGTTTGAAGAGCTCAACTCTGCCTACAAAACAATTATCTAGAAAAACAGAATGCAGCAGATTCAGTCTAGTGGCCATAAGTTTTATATACTTATATAAAAGTATTTTATAACTGCTTTGATTAGGATCTTAAGACAGTATCACACGGAGTTTGCCCCTGCCCCCCATGCCCCAGTTCTTCCCTAGTTATTCAACAAAACCATTACCTGACAGCTGAATTACCAAGCATGCATTCCACATGTAATGTCTTGCCTCCTCACAGGAAATATATTATTGATATCAGAACTGTATTTTATTCCTTGATTCTCAGCCATTTCTTGATAATGTGAGATGTCCATTTAATTTCTGCTGAGAATACACGGTGAAATTACAATACAGGAGCTTTTAATATTAATGTTTCCATCAAGGATCACATTTGCATGGAGTTACACATAATACAGATACTCACAAATATTTTGTAGTATTATAAGAAAGGAAGGAGAATGTTTTCTAATGGCTTCATACTAAGCAATCTACCAAAGAAAAGAGAAACAAGAAAAATTAGAGGCAAAAATCGAGGCAAAAATCAAGGCAATGAGAAGGAAAATTATGGCAAGAAGTAGAAAGGGAGGAAAAAAATCTTGGTATTTAAATAAAGTTGAAGAAACAGTATGAAATAAGTGAAAGACACCGTAAGTTTTGAAAGTGCACAGTGTGTATAAAATCAGATAGCTAATTTAGTAAGGTTTCCAACACAGCTTGCCCATTTGATATATGGATCAGAAGAGGAATTGAAGTAGTGGCAAAACCATTTGCTCAACATAAAGGAATGGAAATTTGTCAGAATGTTTTTCACTTCAATATGTTAGAAATTTGAGAATTTTGCTATGATGCAAAACTGCAAAATTATCCAACAGAATATGTAGCTATTTCACATTATTTTTCCCCCCCAGATATTTCAGTTGCTTCAATAGTTCAAATATCTTAATGCTGCATTTTTATCTAACTGAAATACCTCATTTTTTGCTGATTGGATTCTGCTTATTCTTGTGATGACAGGAAAACCACACATTCCCAGCCCCTCCCCAACAATATTATAATGTCTCAGTTTTCGTCAAGAGGAAGGAAAAAATAAACAAAAATATTTAAGAAATTATATTCTATTTATAGACAAATTTGATATTAAAATTTTAGGAGCAGCACCTACAACAACACTGGACAGACAACACAGAACAGATCAACAATGTTAGTAAGACGTTCAAAGGATCCTTGCCTCATAAAGAATTTAAAGGAAAGTCATTAAAAGTAAGTTTAATTTGGCATAAGATTCAGTTTAACAGCTTAACAGTTTAACAGGACATGAAAAACCTATCAACACTTGCAATGTTTTGCCTTTATCAGATGTGCTAAGATAACACTATTATGTTCAGTACGTTTTTCTAATCTTTAGTTTGGTATTTCATTAGAGGTTAGTGCTAGGATAGCTGAGTTTCTTGTCTTTTTAAATATAATTACACACTCGCCTAGATTTAACAACCTGCCACACTTGCAGAATAAACAAAATTAATTTTCACACCTTTTACTCATCAAAGTTGGCAAACATTATCAGGTATTCTGGTTAAACTTTGATTTTATCAGAAAACCCCTGCTTTTGGATGAGTTCATCAACAACCTCAAACTTATCCAGATTTATTTGCCTTGTGAACAACCTGTGATTTCAATTCCATCAACTTTTTCAGGACTGGAAATACTGACTCACTTACCAGCTCTGTTGCAAGTAATTAAATTACCCTCCTTATCTTCTTTTTTTGGGAAATTCACATATTGCAGAGTTCTTCAGGGATATTTCCTGAGCACTTACAGAATGCTCTAGCAAGCCCATCTTTAACATGAAAACCAATCAATTGCCAAGTTACTGAGTGTCCTATTATCAACAATGATATTTTTTAAAATATACAAATGCTACTCATTTGACCCAAATATGTACAGACTTGTTTTCAATTAATGATATATAAATTCTAAAACATCTATTCAAATAGCTTAGGTCTTAGTAAACTGCAAGTTAAATGGGTTTTTAAAGCACTTCTCTGAGTTAAAACTCTTAATATCTATCTCTGGGAATGATTCTACCCTTCTGGTGCTGGTAAAAGGAGGACCAAAAAAGTTAATAATTTTATTGAAACAAATAATACGCTAGTAACAGTAACAATTTTCATTTCAATCATTTTATGCAATCTTCCTAAAATGAAAGGATAAGCATCTGAGAGCATGCTTATTTAAGGTTTTGGTGTGAAGTTACATTGGTGGTGTTTTTTTCTATCTACAAGGCTGTTACACAAGTCATAAGTTTCACAATGTTCTCATTTTTTTAATGCAGAACAACTTATATTTTCTTCTCTCTTTAAACATCATGAACATGGCCTTGCTTTCTTTATTCCCAACATGATCACAGCAAAGGTAAAATGAGTCATCAAGAATGATGTGAAGATAATTGTAAAACTGAAAGTAAAACTACATATGCTTTGCGGAAACAAAAGGCACCATATGCTCATTAATTTAGCCTCTACTTTCATGGGAAATTGGTTTTGCTGTCTTTTTTGTTATAAGAAAAGACTTCTACTGGAAAAGTTACAAAAAAATCACATCCAAATTGTAGTTATTTAACTTACATTATAGTCAAAAGAAAAGAAAAGAAAATATTTAACTGAATATTAAAAATATTTATAATGACTTCAGGTAATCAGTAGGAGAGTTTAATTGAAGTGGAAATTATTTTTTTTACATTACTTTTAGGATCTTAACCTTTTGGGTCAATGACTACTGAAGTGTCCTAGGTAATAATGATAAAAATTATAACAATGATAACAACAATAGTAATTATTATATTCATCATCATCATCATCATCTTTTCAAAGCATAGAATTGTCAGCATGACACTTCACTATTTGTCACTTATACAGATGTAAATCATATGCTCAAGTTAATTCAGAATACAGAGAAAGTATGTTTCAGAACGTGTCAGAAAGTATGTTCTGCTTTCTTGTACTGAAGGGCTCTTTCCCATTTCCTGGAAGAGCTTCCAGCCATGTTCATTAGGTACAATACTAGTGCAGCTGCACAGCAAGAAAATGTATACACACATTTCAGAATCTCAGTTGGAACTTAGCAATGCATGCAGGAAAATACTCATCAGTTAACATTTATTTCCTTTCAGGAAAGATAGTCCAGTAGAAGTTAAACAGGAGTCCCCTTAAACCAATTTTTTGGAAAAGACAGCCTAATAATGAAGGCTTTGCGAATATTCTAAAGACCTGTGACCTAAAGGAATGGAAAAAGATGTTAAGGAAAAACCTAATTGTTTTAAATTATGCCCTCCACCACTCTTGAAAGAATCATGGAGTTTTTATGTGCACAGATATTATTCCACTGAAAAGAAATAAAAACAACATATTCTCAGAGTGTGTATATCTTTAGCATCCTTCCTTCTCCTATTTTTTTTTTTTCTTTTTAATCTAGCAAGAACTTTCACAAAGACAAAACAAAAGGGATTTGTAATTCACAGACACCACCAAAGATTGCATACTCATATTACACAGTTAAATTATTAGAATTTCTCTGCTAATCATTGGCTCCTTATTTCACCACTTTGAAACTACATAGCATTTCCTGTCTTCTTGGAATCAAAGTGAAATAAAAAATCATCAGTTGGTTTCTACAGCAATAGGAAAACCACTTGGAAACACTCTGAGTGCAGTAATTCCTGTCATGCCCTTATTTACAACAGTTTTGAAAATCTACTCTATTTGAATAGCATGCCTATGATTTAAAAGTTTTATGTAAATTAGACAGAAATTAGCCAATCCCAATATGTCTCTTATGACACACTTCAGAAGACAAATGATTTTTTTTTTTACTGCTCCTTTCAACTCTTGCTTTCCCCTAATTCAAGAATAGGTAATAGGAAAAAAGAAAATAGAAACCACTGAGGCTACAATTCTGCATATATGTAGCTTTTCACTGTCCTTAGAGGTCCTTGTGAATGAACCAGTGAAAAATGCGAGAACCAAAGTCCGTAATATTTGCTAGAACTATCTAGATCAGTAAGAGTTACCAAGATTAAGGAAGGAAGTTTAAACATTTTCTTGTAAAAAATAAATTCTAATTTCCACAATCCTAAGAGTAAGAACATGTTGTCTGTCTCAAATAGCATACATTTTCACAGAACACCCTTTACAAAATTTAGAAACTCAGTCTTTCACCCAGGATTTCAAACAGGTCTCCTGCTAATGTCAGTGAATCTTCACTTTGTTTCAATATTAATATATTGATTGAAATAAAATAACTTACTTTGTTACAAGAATTCTGGAATATAGGAAGCTTTCTTGTAATGTTTGTTTCTAAAATTGCTAGAAAAATTTCTAAAATCAGAAATGCACATAAATATTAACTGTCACTTAGCATGATCTTAATCACTTCATAATCAACATATGACTGTCCACTGTTTCATTTATATTCATTTCTGCTGACCTACACCAACACAGAGACACCACAGGGAATAGTGCAATGGTTTGGATAGATGGATAGTTTCTTTGAAAACCCAGTTTGCTTTTAGGTATACAGTGGGTTAAGATAAATCACACAGAAGTTGCCACATTGATGTCACACAAAATACCCAGAGAGAATGAATGTCACCATATTTTCAATGTATATTATTATTGTATTAAATATCTATATTATATTCAAAATTAAATATAGTTAAATCATCAAAAGGCAACAAATAAGTGTAAATATGACAGAAGTTGAACACATACTTCATTTTTATATTTTTTTCTTTTTTAAAGGTTGCAAATCCAAAAAAAGTAATAGTATTCAGCATCATGAATAGTGAATCACCATGCAAAAGACATTCAAACTGTTCCCGATGAATACTTTCAAGACTTCCCAATTTCATTCCTTGCATTATTCACCAGCTCTGCAGCTTATCTACATGTACAGCAGCAATAATTTACCTGAACTTAGAATTTCAATCATTCTACATTATTTTAGTTTGTGGATTTAAAAAGGAATTAATAATATTAAAATACTATTTAGTCAACATTAGGGATGTCTGAGTAAGAATAAATCACTACTCCATATAGAGTCAGCAGTTCTATTACCCTGAAGAAAGCTGCAAGTAAATTTTGTATAATACAGCCATGAGTAATCTATGGATCTGATGTGTCTTTTCAAAGAGCATAATATTTTTTTCTAATTTTAGTGCCTGCACAGTACCTGTTGGTGTAATCTCTAGGTTCTGACAGTAAAATTACTGATTGTAGATTGGTATTCTCTGGAGTGATTCATGCTCGCATTAAACTTTTTATTATTTCCTCAAGCTCCCATTAAATGTTGTTACAAGCCAACTGTGACTTTTTCAGTTTGCCTTCTAAGAAAGTTAACTGGGTTTTACAGAGGCTGCTCTGTAAATATATATGTATGGAATACCTGTACTTCTTTAGATCTTACTGTAAAGAACTGACATTAAAAACCCAGTAATTTTTGGCAAAAGAAATGGCAGATAGATCCCCATAGGATAAGTGCTGGACTAAGGGAAGCATTACATGCTACACCACTGCAGGGTCACACCCAGAAGTGAAGCTAGAAATTGATTTTAAGTACACACATCCTTCAGAAGTAAGACAAAGCGTGGATGAATGGTTCACCGCAACTCATAACCATCCTAACTGATGCAGAAGGAAAGCAGTTGTTTTACTTCATTTACTCCATCCTTGTTTATTCTCCTCTTAAACTCCCAGTCTGGAGCATCCTTTCCCCACTAACCAGTAGTCTGGGCAGCTCTGATCTTCCCCTGAGGTTGGTAAAAGCCAAGGTCAGAATTTGCTTCTGAAATCAGGAACTGCAGCAAGGGTTTGTTCTCAAGGTAAAATATGCTTAGTGCTTAAATCCTACAATACAGCATAGTAGTTATAAAACTTCCTCAGTCACCAACTTCAAAAAATGCCCAAGGGTGATTTGAGTAACTGTAAATGTGTTGGCTCTGTAGTCTACTAGAATATTAAGCATCACATACAACAGATAAAATAGATGCTGAAAAAATGAGATTTTGGGGTTAAAAAAAAAAAGGGAAAAAATGAAGGTACTTCTACTCAGAAGCTTGAAACATCAAAAATATTCAAATAATAATTTTTCAGACAAGATTCCAAACACTATTTTCCATATTATTGAAAAGTTGTCCTTTCCCTAAATATTTCTAATAATTTTCTCACATGTCACAAGCAACCTAAGAAACACAATGGTAAAAGAAAATAATTTGGTACAACAGTATGACAGCATATGCAACATGAAAACATGCCTGAAATATGCAAGCCTCTGACACAAAGTGCATAAATAACATGCAATTAAAAAAAAGGGAATGAATCACATTTGTTTGCACATGTAGGCAGAGTTTCATCAAACTCATCAATATTCCTTTTAATAATGGCAGCATTATTGCTGGATAAGTGGTGGCTATAAATAAATCATGTATGAAGGGCTTCTTTATTGTAGAAAAATTAATTTAATCTTTTTTTAATTGGAATGAAGAACAACAAATTCTACTTATGCCTTCTATTTTTAAATGCTTTTGTGTCAATTTCTAGTAGAACTGAAATTTTATCCAATTGTTACAGAGTAGTTTCCTTTCATAGTGAAAGAATATGGTGCAGTAATTTCAGATAATGTGAGTCCTATCCAGCCAGAATCCTCTAGCTACTTCTTCGACCCTGGGAAGTGAAAAATTCTCTGAATAGGGGCTTCTAAACAGATATAATTACAAATTAAAAAAATTGGCTAATCACTTCTCCACTAGTTTTCTAATTATTTCCTTTAATGGCCAAAGTATTTGGTTAAGGTAGAAATACCAAAGATATTTTGTTTCCTAAATATTTCTGGTTTAATACTTTGCTGTAGAGTTTCATACAGCCATATATTTGCTGTTCCACTCTTATGTTCTGTTTTACACAGTAAGCTTCCCAGGTTTTCTAAATTTTATCCCCCCATGAATTCTGGAGTTGCACAGTTTGACATTTTGAAAAAAGAGGATGATTGGATTCAGAGTAAAATACAGGGACTGCGTGCATGATGAATATACAAGCACAGATCCTATAAACTGGCAAACATCAACAAGGAAATCTTTTTATGCTTTGACTGTCATATTGTAGGAGAGGAACATTTGAAACCAAATATGTGTATATATACAGATGTACAGATACACAGTTCAGCAGAAACTTAAATCTCACTTGCTTTACTAGGAATATGCAAATTCAAAATAAAATAGAATCAATATTCTGTCACATAAATATCAAAACTTCAAAATTTGTTATAAATTGTTAGTGAGAGAAAATAAGGTTTTGATTTGAATTTATCCTTCTGTAGAATGACTACTGCCAACTACCTCAACCGTTTACATCAAACATAAGAGACTCAGCTAAAAAAAAAGAAAAAAAAAGCCAGATAAAGAGACAAAGTATTCTTGGCTTCTTTGATTCTGTTCAAGGACCTTAATCTGAAATCATAAAATATATTAATATGCATCATATTTAGGGTGATGCAGGCTTCACAGTAATTTAATACCTGATTTTTTTCTTTTGATTGCCTTTTCTGATATAAAGGATGCCCAGTGGGGATCATTTTTGTATTGTAACTGAACTGTACAGTGTCAATTTTAAGTGTTTTGGGTTTTTTCTACATAAATTTTAATAATTATGTTTACTGAGAAAGTTATTTCTAATATTCATGTTTAATTACATGTAATTAATTTGGTTATTCATGTTTAATTACATGTAATTAATTTGGTTATCTATTTACCAATTTTTAAACAGGGACACCCAAGATTTGGTAACTATTGTGTCTTAAATTCATAGTTAGTGTATATGAAACCAATAATTTGTTTTGCAATGGAATTTGCAAGGAGATGCCAGAGAATGCAGAAGTTCATGTACCTAATATTATTTCTTTTTCCAGTAAGTTACACGGATCCAGACTTGTACAGATGTTTACTTACATATTTCTCATCTGTTTTTGAAGATTTAAATCCAAATATTAATAAACTGGATTAAATTATACTTGTAGGAGAGGGCAATGGATTATTCTTTAATGTCTACTTGCTCTCCTTCCCAATAGTAATCTTTGGTAGCACTTCATATTTTCAAAGACCTTTACATCTTTCATCCTTCCTACAACATTACTTTTAAGAACGTCAGTGTGTTGTGTATTTCTGTTTTAAATTCAAGGTGTTGAATTTGAACTTTAAATCCGTATAGAAAAGTAATAAAGAAATAGTTTTCTAAATAATTTCTTTCAAAGACTATAGCTCTTAGGTGAAAATATAGTCTTCTTTCCTGTGTTTTATATATAACAAAAGTTAATTAAGGGAATCAAAAATATACATGAATTTAGAATAATGTATCTGGATAATGTCATGATGATGTGAGTATATCTATGAATGAAAAGGGTAAAAAGTAAATATTACAGTAAATGACAGGACTGTAGATTTTTAGTGAAAATTATTCAAGAGAAACACACTTAAATTATCATTAAGTAAATTAATTGGGAAATATGTTCTGATTTAAGAGTATTGTACAACCAGAAGAACCAGAAAACGGTTTAGTGACAGGCTCTGCAGAGACTGCTGTATTGGGTTTGCATGGTAAGGTTTGGTAGTGGGGGACTGCAGTGGTGGCTTCTCTGAGAGGCTTCCAGAAGGTGTCCAAGTGAGAAACTGGCCCCAAGATGGACCTGCTGCAGGCCAAGACAAAGCTCATCAGCAATGGTGGTAGTGCCTCTGGAATAACGTGTCAAGGAAAGGGGGGAAAAGCCAAACTTCAACAGCAGCTGAAGAGAGGAGTGTGGGAACGTGGGAGCAGCAGCCCTGTAGACACCAATGTCCGTGCAGCAGGAGGGCCAGGAGGTGCTCTAGGCATCAGAGCAGAGACTCCCCTGCAGCCCATGGTGAAGACCAGGGTGAGACAGCTGTGCCCCTGCAGCCCACGGAGGGCCACAGTGAAGCAGAGATGCAACTGCAACCCCTGGATGGCCCCACTCTGGAGCAGGCAGTTGTGTCTGAGGGAGACTGTGACTCATGGGAAGTCCACAATGGAGCAGGCTCCAGGCAGGACCTGTGGCCCTGTGGAGTGGGGAGCTCACAATGGACCAGGTTTCCTGGCAGGACTTGTGACCCAAGGGAGATCCACACTGGAGCAGTTTTTGAAGAGCTGCAGCCTGTGGGAAGAACTCTTTTGGAGAAATGGAGAACTGACTCTTGTGGGGAAGACCCTGCACTTGAGCAGGTTGAGAGTGGGAGGAGTCCTCCCCCTGCAGAGGCAAGAGTGGCACATTGGACAAATGTGGGATGCACTGACTGCAAGCCCTGTCCTGCCTGTGGTGGCAACTGGTGAGTGAACTCTGTGTCTTTATGTCAACTCACAAGCCCTTTGTTACATTTTTCCTTCCCCGTCCAGCTGAGGTACAGAGGGACAGAGCAGCTTTGGTGGGTGTCTGCCAGCCAGCCAGGGTCACCACACACAGTTTCTCACACAGAATCATACATTCTGTATGATTCAATACAGATTGAATAATACAAATGATTATAGAACATTTGGGTTGGAAGGGACCCTAAAGACCACATAGATACAATGACCATGCCATGGACAGGGGCACCTTTTATTTGACTAGGTTGTTCAAAGTCCCATCCAACCTGGCCTTGAATACGTCCAGGGACACAGCATCCACAACTTCTCTGGCAACCTCTTCCAGTGCCTCACAACCCTTGCAGTAAAGAATTTCTTCCTAATATTTAATCTAAACTTACCCTCTTTCATTTCAAGCCATTATCCTTTGACTTGTAAAAAGTCTCTCTCCATCTTTCTTGGCTCCTTTCAGGTACTGGAAGGTGCTCTAAAGTCATCCCAAAGCCTCCTCTTCTCCAGGCTGAACAAGCCTAACCATTCTCAGCCTTTCCTCATAGGAGAGGTGCTCCATTTTTCTACTCATCTTAGTAGCCCTCCTCTGGGCTTTTTCATGAGTGGCATGAAAGATGAAAAGCCAAATATTTTTTTTTTCTTTTTTTATTAGTTGCATCAAGATTTTTTATAAAATGGAAAATACTAGAATTGTTGCATCTTCCAAGCATTCATTTTTGTGCTACAAAACTACAAAAAAGTTCTACTGGAAATACAGCCTGAGTTTCAAATATTCTATCTGTACTTAGATTAATTTCTGGTTTCACTTGTGAGATATTGAAATAATTAGAACAAAGTACATATTCTTCCTTCTGTTTTGTAGAAGCACATTTTTGAGATGTCCCTTGCTCTAGCCTTATGTCTCACATCATTTAACCAAAGATGCAAGCTTTCAGACAACAGAAAAGTACAGCAATATTAGTCAGTGACATTAGACGTAAAAATGCTGTTTTACTAAAGTATGGCTGCTACTAAGAGGATAATTTTTGTTTCTCTGTATTTTGAGACAAAGTTTTACAAATGGCTTGATATTATCTACCCGCAATCTTTCTTCTCCTTATTGCCAGTCCTTGTCCATTTATTCCCAACTTTAGCTCATTTTGGACATTTCCCTTCTGTCAGATTTGTCACCCTATGTGACTCTCTGCATGGACATGTAATTGCCAGGGCTGATACCAGAGTTGTCAGGTGGGGCAGAATCTCCTTTGTCACCTGCAGCTTTACAACACCAAAGCCACTCCAGCTTTAGCTGTGGCATCAGGGACAAAAGAATAAGGCAGAAGAAACATTGAATTCTCTATGGCATTTGTAAAATTTCCCTCAGGGCAGTATGACTGATGGTCATTATAATGTGTTTGCTATACAACAAAATAATGAAACAATCTACAAGTTATATTTTCTGCATTAAAAAGAGGCATATTTCAGAAAAAAAAAAAAAAAAAGTAAACTATTCTCTTACAAACAAATCATTGCAAAACCCTAAACTCTGAAAAGTTTATACACACACACAAATATAAAATTAAAGTTACACACACACACCCACCCACCCACATATGCCAGCTCCTTATATAAATACAATGGTATCTTTCCTACCAGATGTATTTGATACTTTGAGACTAGTTAAAATTTTAATACAATATAATACAGAAAATATCAGACTTATCCTTGTTTCAAACATTTTTTTTCTTCAGTACATCATGCCAGATAGTCAGGCAGAAGCTCACACATTTAGACACTCAAAATTTCCCACTTGCATGTGGTTGACAGATGTGATGCTGGACTGAAGGAAGGCTCTGCATGGGCAGCTACAGGCCAAGCTGGATTCCTCACAGCATCTTAAGCAGTGCTACACACTCATAATTAGGCACCTGAGTACAGCCCTGAAAAACTGTTTCACCACTAACACCAAAAGAAAATAAGCTCTTAACTGTATATAAATAAGGAAGGTCTCACCTTTTGGTTCACCAGTTTAAACACTGAAACTTAATTTTCTTCATGGAGCACCATTATCCCTAACTTCACAACATCCACAGGAAAAATGGAAATTAACAAAGCATTCTTATAAAAGATATTTTACCACCACTAATTACAATTAGCTTGAGGTGTTTAAACAGCTTTCAAAAACGGCATTTAGATTGCCAGATATGCCATAATTCCCACAAGTAGCCTAGTAAAAGGAGGAGGCAATCAGCTCCAAGACTCCTTATATCCCAGCCTGGTTCTCAGATACTGATTTCCTCATTCCATTCCAACAATTATTGCAATAAATTGTCACTCTCAACACTGCAGTGCTGGTTCACAGAATTATAGAATCATAAAGTGGCTTGGGTTGGAAGGGACCCATGAGATCATCTAGTTCCAAACCCCCTGCTGTGGACAGGGGTACCTCTCACTAAACAAGGCTGCTCAGAGTCCCATCCAACCTGGCCTTGAACACTTCCAGGGATGAGACACCCACAGCTTCTCTGGGCAACCTGTGCCAGTGCCTCAGCACACCCACAGTACAGAATTTCTTCCCAACAGCTCATCTAAACCTACTCTGTTTCAGATTGAAGCCATTCCCCCTTGTCCTGTCACTACACCCTCTCTCTCCATGTTTCTTGTAGTCTCCCTTCAGGTACTGGAATGCCACAATTAGATCCCCTTGAAGCCTTCCCCAAGCTGAATAATCCCAATTCTCTCAGCCTTTCCTCATAGGAGAGGTTCTCCACCTCTAATTATCTTGGCACTCCTCTAGCAATGACCAAAGGGTGACAGCAAAAATGTCAGAAAATTGAAACAACTATCCCTAACAACTTCTCTTTTGCTAAATAGCTGACAATGAAGTTGTTTGTTTTGTTTAAGAAGAAAATTTCCTCAGAAGAACATTCTTTTCACTTTTAATATCAGGAGGTATAAAAATAGTATGAGCAGAACTATGAGTCACTTTTATGCCACACTAGGTAAATTTCAGTTTATCCTTGTCCCTATCTTAGTATTTCTTCAGTTACGCATACAGGTTCAGAAGCTTGCTAATTTTTTTTTTTCATATTGTATCTTTTAAATTATTCATTTCCCTGTTAATAAATTCAGATATGCATTTGAATACACAGTGTTTACAGCAGTGAATTATTCAGCCTATGTACTTAAATGCCAACTAATACTAATAATTACAAATATAGACACATATTAATAGAAATACTGAATAATAGGAAATATGCACAAGTGATAAAGCATCTCCACTACAAGAGAAGGGTCTAAAAACTAGGGAACTCAAAGAAAGTTTTAAAATGTTCCACCCTTTTGGCATACTTTCTGGTAGCCTCTAGTAATGACTAAACTCATTCTGAATTGCCTTCACCACACTCATGTGAGGATTACATTGAGATTCCTGGATTCTCTATAATCCATCTGAAATAATATAGGTGCTTGTATTTGCTACCTTCACAGTAGCATTTCTAGAAGAAAGCTATTTGTTTCAGGGTTTTCTTAAAAGACTTCTTTATCTGAAAGTTCTGCTGCTAAGAGTATGTCCCAATTTTTATCTTGTTACATCATCATATAATGTTCAAAATTAGGTTTTGAAAGGTCAAGAGAATACCTGACATGTTAAACTAAAGAGTTATTAAACTGGATGACATGAAAATATTTTACCTAAGAGCTTTTCACAGTCAGTGCACTATTTGTCATTGTTCTCCTGAACTGGCTTCAATCCCACGGGATTCCTCTATGACACGAAAGAGCTCAAAAGATGATTGCAGCAATGAGCTATTAAGGAACAATACACTGTAAAGCAGAAAAATCTATATAAGACAGAATCTACATAAACAACCTTTCCTATTAAATTATCCAACAATTATATTTGATATGACTATTGATAGGAGATGAAAACATTTCTAAAACAGCCATTTTAGTGACCTGAGTGGTTTTTTGCTGTAAAACTGCAATGCAAACACTAAGTTAAAAATATTTTTTGAAAAAATGGTTGCTGGGTGAAGCCAATATTTATGAAAAAATACCTGACCATAATGTGTTTTGTTTTTTTTTTCTAGATAGGCCATATGGAGCATATTCATACCTTTTGTTAAAACTTATGATTATTCTTGCTCCCTGTTATTACTCAAAATAATATTTAAATTTATACACTGCCTACATAGACAAAAAAAACCTAAGCCTGAAATTCCTACAAGGCATTTAATATGCAAGGAGGCTCTTTTTATTTCTCTAGAAAACTCTTGTACAAGGTACAATTCTACTTTAATGGTAGAATTTTAAATATGTCAACCTACAGCAAGTTTCACCTCCACGAATCAAGATCAAATAGTTAAATATAAGGGGAAAAAAGTTATATATACAAAATCAGATGGTAGTATGTAAAGGTAATCACCAGAACAATTTATTTGCTTCAGCCCGCAAAGTTTTGATTACTTCCTTTTATTTTTTATTTGACAGTGACTTCTATTTGGTTTTTGTTTGTGTGTTTCAGAAAAAGCTCTTATTTGTGTCATCTCTGAGATGACAGAGGCCCTGCTCTGTTTGGGTCTCCAGCTCCAGGGCCAACACCTCTGGCTCCTGCCGGGGGTACTCAGCCATCCCAGTGCCCCCTGCTCTGGCTCTGCCATTTAACTGTGTGAATGAGGGAGCAAAGAAGAGACCTGGGCAGCACAGAAATCAGGCAGCACAGGCCTTTGGCAAAGCATTCTTTCATCAGCTCAGCACAAGGAGAGGGTTGAAAGAAATACAGTTGAGTCAATCTCTGCTATGGCTTTGTACACTAAAATGTTTCATTGCTTTGCCCTTGCCAGTTACACTTTCTAGGGGGAGATTAATTATTTTTATTAAATAGTGCTTTATGGAAGCACAGGTATTTTCATGTGGGAACCAGGAATGACACTGGTACACAACAAAATTTTACTTAGGAAAATCCTTCCATACTGAGGCTCCTTCAGCAAGAAGGAAAAATAAATTACATCTCAGTTTAAATTAAACAGCAGCACTTTAAGTATAGACACTTCACTTAACACAAGAAAAGGAAAGGGAGGCAAGTTGGTAAGTGAACTAAGCACTAAGTTTGTTAATAAGACCTATGGGAGAATAAGAAATTTTTACGAGGTCATTTGATTATCAAATTATACTATCTTCATAATGTGTCATTCTATTAACTGAGACCCATCATAAATAAAAAATGGAACAATAAATCTTTGTTTTCTATTTTAAGAAATACATAAAACATCCTTCCTTAGCGAAAAATAATATTGAGGCTGAAGAAAAAGAACGTTTATAACATATGATGAACAACTCTTTTTGGCTATGGTAAATCTGTTGAAGGCACAGGTTAATTCAGCTCTACAATTTTTCTCAGACTATTTAAAATATCCTCAAAATGATTGTTAATATTGTTAATCCTTCCAGTCACTGAGTTGTATTCACAGAGAGCCACTTCTCATTGACCTAATCTTCATGTCATGAAAAGTAAGCAATCAAGTTTAGTTTTGAAGAGCCTAAGCAAAAATTAAAAAAAAAAAAAAAGATTTTAAAAAATACTTACAGCAATATGTTCACAAATAATGTCAGTATGTATGCATTTGGTACTGAGTTAGATAGGCTCTTAAATTCCCAGACCTTCTTGAAACATTTGGAGTTTGTTCTCCTTACGGCACTGGCAACCTTTTAGAAGAAAATTTTCACAAAACATGCTGCAAGACATCCACAAGAACCCAAAAGTTTTTGTGTAACACCATCATTTGGCCCAGGCAACCCTCAAATACCTTTATGAGCACAATAAATATACAGTTTATTGAGCAGTTAATTCTCAGGCATAGTAGGAATAAAATAAATCAAACTATATTTAATATAATTTCTTCACAGAAAAGTTTTCATCTTGTGCAACTTTTGAGTAGGACCACTTCTGCTGAACATGGGGCTTATAATTTTGTCATCTTCTGTTAAAAAACAACAAAAAACAAACTAAAAAAAAAACTCCAAACACAAAACCAGAGCATAATTAGGCAGCACATTTTATGCTTTCTGGGTTGATTGAAAGACCGTCATAATCTGAGTTGTTCTGTTTTACAAAAAAAGAATAGTTATTACCTAAGAACACAATTGCAGCACATACTAAGGACAGAAAAAATATCAGTTCTTAACCATATGAATTATTTGTAGAAGTGAGTTCTGAACAAAGTTCAGTCTGTATTCCTTCACAAAAACTACTCTTTATTTACTTTGTCCTCTTATGGCACCTCAGTTACATCACAGCTTGTTACTTCAAGAAGCTATAATAAAAATAATTCATTACAACCTTTGTGAGTGAAGTAATGCATGTTTCATGTAAAAGAGTACATAAAACTAAACAAGCTCAGTTACATTATCTAATTTAACTCAACCCAAAATATCATCACATGGCAGATTTTAAAAGTTTTGAGAGCCTCAGAAGGGGAATATGGAGGATATCCCACAGTTTCAAGCACTGCCAGAAGTATAATCACATGGGGGGAAAGACCCAGGTAAAGGATACTCCATCTATTCTCAGCAGTTCTCTCAAAATAGAAGTCTTGGAGGAAAGCACAATCTGGAATTAAACATGAAACGTACTAACTCAATGTTGTCTAATTGGAATGAGAGATAAGTCATTCAGTCTTGCTGAAGAGAATGAGAACTGATGCAAAGGTGACTGCTACAGAAAACTCAGTAGTTTTTGGGGAATGTTGCAAGTTGCTTGTTTTCTGTAACAACTCCTTCTTCTTTGGTGGTACAGTCATGTATGCATGTGATTTGGTTCCAGAAGTCACATCCTGACACACAGAGGTACCCTCTGACAGTGCATCCAAATCAGCTGGATTATAATGTTTACAGAACTGCCTTGAGTAATGGCAGAGAAGTTAAACAATTCTCTGTGTCTCTCATGTGGTAAAGGTTTGTGAACCACCATTGAATTTGGGGGATTTAAAACCAGTAAATTTCAGCTCCTTATCTAAATTAAATTGGTTAAATTCTATTGATATAATTATTTCAGTGCATAATAGCATCATACACTGTTCTCTAAAGCTGTGCTCACATCAACAGAAAACACTAAGGAAGGCAGAGTTTACCTTTAAGTAACTAAACTTGCAGCACTAAAGCAGTGTCTTGGTCCCAGCTAGGTGCTTTGGAGGTTTTATAAGGTAAAATCATTAGACTAAAAGGCAATCCTACATGTGTGTTTAGAACATATTTTGACCTTTTCTATGTTTGAAAAAAGTAACTGCTACTGCTAAAAAATTTGGATTTGAGAAGCTGCTGAGTATATTGCTTTATGGGATTTTATAATGAAAGGAGTTGGTTTGGAGTTGTGGATGTAGCAGGTTGAGCCGAACACTGGTTACAATGTGATAGTAAAGAACTAGAAGTAGGGGAGGTTTTTTAGATTTCTTAAGTGAAAAGTATGAAAATCCTATTGAATTTACAGGAAGATTGGGGGTTTTTTCTTATAAGAAAAATAGGGCAAAAAGACAGACATGCCTAAATAGACCCATTAACAGCTCTACAGTAAATCAAACCCTCATATATTGATCTATGTATAGATATATTCCAATTTAAAATACAATGCTTTTGGTTTTCAAATGTGAAAACCAGCAGCTTATTAATTGAAAAGCTTACTGACTAATGTATTCATAAAGAAGCAACATAATATACTTTAACTTTCTGCTACTATTTTTCCAAGACTGGACCGAGATCTGTTGATGTGTTCTCTTTTTTTTGTTTTCATGTGCTGTGACTTTCTAAATTATTGTATTCCTTTTTAACTTGTTAGTGGAGCATTAGAAGATAAAGATCATACTTTCTTCGTCCCTTGATTCACCAATTCATTCTTTTTTCTTTACCTCAAAGCTCAGCAATTTTAAGATATAATACTTTTGTCTTTTTTCTTTCCATAAGAAAAAAACAGAACCACAAAAGCAAGCAAACAAAATAACCTAAACATCTACTTGTCTAAGCTTAAACATTGAAATCTGAAACTTCAGAACCAGAAGATGAAAAAACAATAGTTATAATTCCGAAAAATACATTCTCTTTATGCAAGTATGCAACTGAGTGTAAAAAGTGACTACAAGGAATCTTACAGTTTGCACCATAAAAGATCAGATAATGCAATATTCCCCTTCAGGCTTTCATTTAATAGATTTTATTAAAACAAATCTTTTACTACAAAATTTTGTCTGGACTCATAGTGATTACTGGGATTTCACAGAGCTATCCAGAGCAGACTATTCTTAAATTATTCAATTTAGAAATTTATTATTAAAATAAAAGTATCAATTCAGGACTTCTATGTTGGTCTTAATCTGTTGCCTCTGCTCTACTAGATAAAAAAAAAAAAATCAGTAAAAGTATTTTGATTGTCATGAAAGATGACAGCAGTCTAATTAGAATGAAAAGATGGGAAAAGGTGACACCAGGAGAATATTTTTTTTCACATTTAAAAAAAGAAACCACCCCATGGTCATTACTGGATTTATTAGTACTTAATGAAATGTTAATTACTGCATCTGAGAAACAGTGATTAAGCAAGTTACTTTTATTTAAACTAAAAAAAAAAGAGAGAAAATATGCTAAAATATTAACTTGATTTAATATTGTAGTAGGAGATGATAGAGTCTGCATTGTAATCAGTTTTCTAACTTTATTCTAGCTGCGCTTATCGATAAGTAAGACTTCAATACTGCTGACAGGTAGATTTAATTAAATGCATGTATAACTAGGGCATAATATAAAATGTTTTCAAAGACCTTGCCAGTAAATGTAAAGTGATGGGATTTTTTTTTTTTCCAGATTTCAGGGAAATGATGAAAAAAGATGAAGGCATCTTCATATCCTTTGATTTTAACAAATGATTGAATAATTTAATTAGGTCATGCAAGCTCTCTACGTGTCATATTTAGTCTGCTCTTACTACACATTAAATTCTGAAACAGAGCTCTTAAAATATAAGTAAACAGTCTTTATTTATTAATTGCATGTGGGTAGTCAGTTTTATATTGTAGTGGCAAGGTCTAAAAGGACAGGAAAGGCTAATTTACTACTGCACAGATCTCACACAATCCAAGGTACTTAGAGACTGCAAAATTTTGAATTCAGTCTCAATGAGCAGTCTAAAAACTGATTCTGATGCTGATCCTGACAAAAAGTCAAAAGTAAGTGTTAAAAATTGCATTATGTTATCATGCATAAGATTCAGTTTGTACTAGAATAATTTTCATTACGAAAAGATGCTGTGATATAGTCCTAAAGTATTTCTGGACAAACTTGTCTCCTGAATTAACTGACTGTGTTTAAAACTCTGGATTTCAACAAGTATTGGCTGTAACTTTATTTAAAAACTAGCTCAGTGTACCAGGCCAGGTACACAGGAATGATTTTCAGTCCATAGGAAAATGTATTCATAGAATGAGAGGTACAATATTAGACAATACTTGACCTTCTTAAAGCAAATCTTGCTGAGCTATTAATTTTCCAATTGAGCTAAAATGCACTGTCTGTTTCCTGGCAGAATAAAGAGCCTTTTACATTAGTGAGGGTTTGCAGTGAAAAACTCCTAAGATATCTTCTTTAAACTTCAGGAGAGGTTATGAGGATCATGTAGCAACACCAAATTGGCTACATATCATTTGAGATCCACTGCTAAAGAGGATGTGAATTTCAATTTTTCCAAGAAATATTTTCTTAGTTTCCCCTACCTTCAAGTTACCTAACATTTAAAATTACTCTGGCACTATTCATTAAGCATAAAAGAATAATTTTTTTTAAAAACATTATAAAACACCAACTTTTTATTTTTATTTCCATTGAATATAACTAGAAATATCCAAAATATTTCCACTCTCAGAAAAGTCTATACCAAGTAATTTACACAACAACACTATGGATAACATCCATATAGTCAAGACTGTAAGTTAACAGAATCTTTTTTCTTGAGAATCAGCTAAAGAATATCATATGACCCATCTGAAAATCTTCTGTATGGTTTTGGAGTGGCCTGGGGTCCTAATGAAAAGAAGCTTCTTACCTGCCCCCAAAAATCTACAAAACAAACAATAGTGCCACAAGTTGTTTGTGCTGTACTTTTTTCCTCTCACATGGGAAGTGCTGAGATCCATAAAGACTCCCTGGTAATCAGACTTCACACTGTTGTTCTACTTGTTCAAAAGTTGAAAAAAAAGCCCAAGTCTTGCTTTTTTACGGGAAATTATTTCCTGATTACTGATGCTCATAAATCTCAGAAAACTAGGGCCTAATAAGAACACAGAGTATAGATATTTTCATTGCAGCACCTCCAGCAGTTCCTTAGTAGTTTGAGGATACTCTGTGAAATATCTGTCTTTGCTATAATTGCATTTTCACTATGCTTTACTGTGACCTGATGAAAATTGATACAGCACATGGAAAAATAAAAATAAAAAAATATCCTCCAGTTATTTTCCACAGTTTTATCTTACCAACCTCTCGGAAAGTGCAGGTACACTATTATGATATAACCAGGAGAATTGAGATTGTGACCACACTGTGCCCTTGATCAAAGCAATGGAACAGTAGAGGAGGGATTTTGTGAGCTATAAAAAAATGCATTCTGCATCTGTTTCCAAATTTTATAAGGAAAACTGCTATAAATTTTGTAATAAGCAAAGATTATAATGTTTTTAATTATAACAGCTAGAATAGAATTTGGAAATCAGAACAATCCAAATTCCAGTTTTTCTTTCTGATATTTAGTTTTACCCTAAACCTGAGAGCAATGCCATCTACCAAAAATTAATCTCAAAACACAATAAATCAGTTAAAGGAATAAAATAATTAATTATGCATTCATAGCCCAAATAATCTATTTTTGTTTTACAATAATGATAGATACTCATGTAAACCCATTCTAGTGCTTTTTTCACAGTCTGAAAGACAAGAGAAAATGGATAACAACTATATTTTCATTTAATGACTTTGATACAAGACATACAATCTATTGTGGAGGTTTTATCCTCAATATTCATATATGTGTGTATTTTTTTTTCTGGCCCACTAAATCTTCTTTACCTTAATAGAAATCTTTCAGCTTCTAACACAGCTTCCCTTCCCTTCCCTTCCCTTCCCTTCCCTCCCCTTGATCTTTATCATTAAAAAGATAAACCTGAAACTCTAAGTCCTGCTAGCTTTGTACTGGATAAATGGCACCTCCAGGTCAAGTACAAGGCTCATATTAAACTGTATTTACTCTAATGTTCAGTTTCCTTCCTTTACTCAAATGCTTTCATTTTCACAGAGACAAAAAGACAAATTTGGCTTTGAAATATGAACACTTTTTGAGGACAAAACCAAAGACATGTTTCCATTCAAACATATTCAGACAAGTCTTGAATTGCTTGACTACTATTGCAAAGTTTTATATCTGTAGGCAAGACAATAAGAAATTCTAATTATAAAAAAAAAGTAAAGTATTATTTCAACACAAAATTATTAATATGCTTTTTTATAGGTACAGTATTGCTTTATTTGTTTCTAGGAATTCCCTGTGAAAACAATAATGCTGAAAAAACCTAGGAATTGCTTTACTGTCCTGTTCCCCTTAACTTTATTTTTTTTTAAATTCAATCCTTGAGAGGAAGCCTTCCTGTGAAACAATCCTTCACTTAGACAAATAGAAGAGTGACAAGCTCAACTTTATTGATCACTAAAAGCATTAAAAAAAAAGTTCCAGAGATAAAGTCTTGATTTGTCTTCAGATTCTTTAAATTCTGCAAACTCTTCTGCTTCCCTCAGATGACTTCAGCACCTTTCATGTTAACAGGTATAGAGCAACTTGGATTTACAGCAATTGTTATGAAGATTCAATTGTGAAGACCAAAATCAGAATTATCACAGAAAAAAATTAAATCTGATGCACACATTAGTGGACAGCTTACATAGTACCAGTTGTGTGACTAACTGCATTTCTAGAAGAGGAACGTTGAAATAAGATATATAATCTTAACACATAACCTAACTAAATGAAGAAAGGATTGGGGCAAAATGTGATTTATTCTTCCTGTAAATTTGAATTAGTCTTTGCCTTAATGAATAACATGTAGAGGTGCTACAGTATTCCATTTTCCTATTTCTGTTAGCTTTGAAAGACTTTTTAAAAAGGAGTAGTTTTATTGTTAAAAAAGAAAATTATTTGTGTTTCCTGGAGCATCTCTTATTTCACTGCAACATGAACAGCTAAAGAGCTAAGAATTGTTTTGTTTCTAGAGTTACACAGGAATCTTACGTTACTTAAATCTGTTGGAAACAATAAACATCACACTGCAAGACTTCTTTGCTTGAAGATTAAGGAAGTATTTATATTAAAGTATCCTTTACAGAATTTCCTATTTTTTTTCTAACTGCTCTAACAGATACACAGATTACTTTTATCATTAATGTGTGGACAAAAATGACACTGGAATGTAGCTTTTGTAAATGTTTATGAACACCTTGATGTTCATATCAAAAGCCCTTTAAAAGAAAAAAGAAGTATCTTACTGAATTTGGTGTAAATTGTCAAATTAAATGAAAAACATGCATATTCCATTTCACTATTCAATGTCTTGTATCATTTTTTCCTGCGAATCTCAGACAAACCCCTGAAATGCCCTATGGAATGCTGAAATTACAGCTGCTTGAACACCATTGGATTGCAAGCCATTCTAATTCATTAAAAAACTCTACGGATTCTGGTGAGACAATTTTTTTCACTGAATCACTGTATCACAGCAATTTCCATTGACTTGTCTCTAGCACTTATTTAAATACATAATATAACAATTTAGTTTCTGATTAGCATTGCCATGTCAGACCTTTGTCTGAGGGTCTGACTCACAAGCAATCAGGAGATAATAACTCTTTGACAGTCAGAAAGACCTTGTTAAATTGGTTCAAATGAGAAGAATCAATCTACACTAGACTGGTCATTTAAAACAAGCTTGATTTCTTTTTCTTTTCAATTGTCTGAAGCTCCAAGGAGAGCAGAAATCAGAAGGCTAAGTTTGGTTTCCATTATAGCATAATAAACATGAAAAATCCCCATGTGTTGAATGAAAAGAAAACATTGGAAATCAAAAATTGCCAGACATAAGAGCTGAAATTATTGAGACTTACTTGAGTATATTTAGAAATGTAAGTAATCTGTGTAGCTGAAAAAGTGTTCCATTATTTTAAGGGAATGTACCTATGTGAAAGAGTATGCTAATACTGACTCATTCCAGACTATGGAATCAAATGCCATAGCTTGTAGAATCAGACATCACATAAAGTAAAACTCAATTTCCATAATGTCACCATAGTCAAGGGAAAAAAATCTAAAGAAATCATAATTCTGTGATTTTTTGTATACTTATTTTGACATCAGTGAGAAAAAATGTTTATCATTTCCTCTTCAGCATTTATTTTAGAACTTAGGTATTTTTCCAAGAAGACTGAAGGGATATTTCCATGATTTTTTCTGTGTCTACAAAATTAAACAGGAAGAACAGGGTTAATCTATTGATTAACAGTTAAACCAAGAAACATCCTGCTTTCTATGGGCTAGTAGCTAATGAATGCCTAATTAGCTGTAAAAAATCACCCCCACAGGACTGATTCAGATGAACATTGCTCTTGTGATGAAGCCAAATTGGCTTAAGAGAATTTTAAAGAATTAAATAAGATTCACAATAAATTAATGGAACCTAGAGTGGTGGTGTCCTGCATTCAAAAACTGAATAGGTTTCTATAGAGGATGTGACAGAATGTGTCAAAATTGAATAAATCATATATTTTTTTTTACTTCTGACTAAAATAATGTGTCAAGTGGTTCTCTGATGAATCCCTGTGTGGCTTGAATTATTTGTATATTTTATTTACATCAGTGCTCAGATGTTGATTTTTTGTCTTTGGTCTAACTTCCACCAAATTCTTTGGGCAAGATACAAAATGCCTGTGAATGTTCAAGTGTATGCTCCATTCTTGTAGGTAAAACATGAGTCATCCTATTGAAAATAATCTTGTTGCTTTCATTCATATATATGGGTAAATATACAACCAGAGACAGATATATTCTTCTGGAAACTTCAAGGTAAATGCCTACATTAGTATGGATTTAATGCCTACATTAAATAAAAACTAAAACTTTTTTTTTTTTTCCAGAATTTGATTACTTGCAATGACATTAAGACTTGTGTTGGGAAGATAAACACATGCTTCCCTTTCTAAAGGACAGGACTAAACTAAATGCATCCTTGTTCTTTACAAAGAAGTGAGAAAAGACTGGGCAGTTACTCCCAGAATACATCAAAATATACATGATCGGGCAATATAATACTAAAGATGCAAAAGGGACAGAAATACGGATGGACTGTAAACCTATTGGAATTTTACATACAGTAGCACCTTAAGAAGCTACTTACAGTGTTTGGAAGTACAGAAAGAACTATAAGCACCAATTTTTCAGAAAAAGAAAATATAATTTTTGTAGGAGTTTTGTCTTCTATTTCATATGTGGAATTTAAAAACTGACATTGATAGAAAGATGTACCAAGAGACTACCCAGGCTGATTCAACCCTCTGATTATTACCCACTGCTGATACTCCAGGCTGGCAGTGATGAGATTGAAAAGATGAGTGTCAGGGCAATTAAAAGGGGCTTTATGGCACTGGGTCAAGGGGCTGAGAGGGCAGGAGCGCAGGTAGTGTTCTGCTCAGTCCCTTTGGTGGCAGAGAAAAATGATGAAAGGAATAGGAGAGCCCACATTATCAACAAGTGGCCCAAGGGATGGTGTCATGGGCAGAATTTTGGGTTCTTTGATCATGGGGCAACTTTTCTGGCACCTGGTCTGCTGAAACTGGATGGGTTCCATCTCTTTGTTAAGGGCAGAAGGATTTTTCGCTCATGAATTGGCAGAACTCCTTTAGAGGGTTTTAAACATCAATAAGACTCTTAAATTGGACTTTCAGAGGGCAGGCTTTGGCCTGTTCAGGAGACCTATTCAGAGTTCCTCAGGAAGCAGCCCTTAAAAACAAAGGAGTCCAGGAAAGGTGGGCGTGCTTCAAAACAGACTGTCCCCAAGTGCTGAAAGATGAGTCCACGAGGCAAATGTCCAGCCTGGATGGGCAACAAGGTCCTGAAGAAACTTAGGAATAAAAAGAGGATGTGTCATGTTTGGAAGGAGGGTCAGATCTCTCAAGAATTTTTTAAGAGGGTTCCTAGGGTATGTAGGAAAAAAAATTTGGAGAGGCCAAAGCTCAGTTCGAACTTAATTTGGCAACTTCTGTAAAGGATAATAAAAAATGTTTTTACAAATATATTAATGGCAAAAGGAAGGGTAAGACCAACCTTTGTTCTCTACTGGATGTGGGAGAGAACCCAGTACCTGCAGATGAGGAGAAGGCAGAAGTGCTTAACGCCTTCTTTGCCTGAGTCTTTAGTGGGAAGACGGCTTGTCCTCAGGACAACTGGGGGACTCCTGGGTTGGCAGAGGGTGTCAGGGAGCAGAATGGTCCCCCTGTTACCCAGGAGGAGGCAGTCAGAGAACTGCTGAGCTGCTTGGATGTTCATAAATCTATGGGACCAGATGGGATCCATCCCAGGATGATGAAGGAGCTGGCAGATGAGCTTGTGAAGCCGCTCTCCATCATTTCCCAAAAGTCCTGGCTCACTGGTGAGGTTCCAGATGACTGGAAGCTGGCCAATGTGACACCCATTCACAACAAGGGTGAGAAGGAGGATCCTGGTAATTACAGGCCAGTTAGCCTGACCTCAGTACCTGGTAGGGTAATGGAACAGTTCATATTGAGTGTCATCACACAGCCCTTACAGGATGGCCAGGGTATCAGACCCAGCCAGCATGGGTTTAGGAGGGGTAGGTCATGTTTGACCAACCTGGTCTCCTTTTACGTCCAGGTAACCTGCCTGGTGGATGCAGGAAAGGCTGTGGTTGTTGTCTCTTTGGACTTCAGCAAGGCCTTTGACACTGTCTCCCACAGCACACTCCTGGAAAAGCTGGCAGCCCACGGCTTGGACAGGAGCACTCTGTGCTGGGTTAGGAACTGGCTGGATGGCCGGGCCCAGAGAGTGGTGGTGAAGGGTGCTGCATCCAGCTGGGGCCAGGCACCAGTGGTGTCCCTCAGGGATCTGTGCTGGGGCCAGTTCTGTTCAATAGTTTTATGGATGACATGGATGAGGGTATTGAGCCTTTCATCAGTAAATTTGCAGACGACACTGAGCTGGGAGTGTGTGTCGATCTGTTGGAAGGTAGGAGGGCTCTGCAGAGAGACTGGAACAGTTGGATGGATGGGCAGAGTCCAATAGGATGGAGTTTAATAAGTCCAAGTGCCAAGTCCTGCATTTTGGCCACAATAACCCCTGCAGCGTTATAGGCTGGGGACGGTGTGGCCGGACAGTGCCCAGGCAGAAAGGGACCTGGGGGTGCTGGTCTGCAGCCGGCTGGACATGAGCCAGCAGAGTGCCCTGGGGGCCAAGAAGGCCACGGCATCCTGGCCTGTGTCAGGAACAGGAGGTCATTCTCCCCCTGTACTCAGCACTGGTGAGGTCACACCTCAAGTGCTGTGTCCAGTTCTGGCCCCTCAGTTTGGGAGGACACTGAGATGCTTGAGGGCATCCAGAGGAGGGCAACGAGGCTGGTGAGGGGCTGGGAACACAAACCCTGTGAGGAACAACTGAGGGAGCTGGGGGTGTTTAGCCTGGAGAAAAGGAGACTCAGGGGTGACCTTATCACTCTCTACAGCTTCCTGAAAGGTTGGAGTCAGGAAGGGGTTGGTCTCTTTCTCCAGGCAAGAACTGACAGAACAAGAGGACATAGCCTTAAGCTGTGCCAAGGGAAACATAGGTTGGATATTAGGAAAAGGTTTTTTACAGAAAGAGCAATAAAGTACTGGAATGGTCTGCCTGAGGAGGTGGTGGAGTCACCATCCCTGGATGTGATTAGAAAAAGACCGGATGTGGCACTCGGTGCCATGGTTTAGCTGAGGTGTTAGGGCTGGCTGGGTTGTACTCGATGATCTTGAAGGTCTTTTCCAAACTTGTGATTCTGTGATTCTGTGATGTAGCTTTTAAAGACAGTTTTGTAGGTCTGCTTACTTCAAAGATAGATTAATTCAGTAATCAAAGAAATTAAAATATTGACTTAAGTTCTCAACCATTGAAGAAGTTTGAATTTGAAGGTAATTATATGAATTTCATAAATTTAAATACAACTTCTGAGCATTTGAAAAACTGATAGGTAAAAATAAGATATTTTCAGTGATTTTGATCTTCCCTTCACTCTGCATATTTCATTTAAGCAAGTAGGAATGGATGCATTATTAAGAGTTATATATTTTTATATAATTAGAGTCAAGGAAAATATTTTAAAATAATATAGTAAGCAAGCTCTGAGAACTGTAGCACAACCAAAGTACATAAATATATTTAATGGTCAGTTTCTGCCTGGGGAAAAGTAATGTGAAGCAATGTGCAATGTAGTCAGAAGCTCAGAGGAGAAGAACAAAACTATTCTTTTCCTTGGAACACTGAGATTAAATATTACATCATATTACTAAGCAGAATGTTACCTTCATTAGACCACTCTGGGTTCTTAAGTGCAATGAGAAAGATGTTAGATGCTTTAGAAAATTCTAGTAGGGTTACTGTTCCTGAAAAGATGAAAAACAAGCTTGAATAAAGACCATTGTCTTCTGCTCTGCACATTCATCAAGGAAGAAATGTGTCTCCTTCACAGACTATCAGACAGTTTTATCAACTGACTAGATAATGGAGGAAAGGAAGGGAGGGAAGTGCTTCAAACCGTTCATGGAAGTGTATGGTACTAACATCACAGTGAGTGGAGGCTCAGATTTCCTAGGTGATGTTGTGAAGCCTCTAAGGCAAAAGATCCATGGAGGTGTTCTCTCATGTTCCCTTGTAAAGAGAGCTCCTCTTCAACAGCTTCTCTTCTGTTTTGTGGAACTGAATGTCAGTGTATAAACTGGTCCTATGCTCTTGACACTAAAAATAAAGACCTTCCACACAGCCACCATTGCTGCGACCTCAGTCATGTTTCTCTGCAATTTTTAACTTTCTCTGCCAAAATAAAGCCAAAATTTCAAAATGTATGCAATCATTTCCACATAAATGGTAGCCACATGTATTTAGGTAAATAGGAAGACTTCTTTACTTAACTATGTTACGCTGGCTTAATACAACTTCATAAAGGAAAACCTGCTTCAACACTCTCTGCTTAACTTTTTAAAATTAGAAATTATGAAATTTATCTCCAGAGTAAAAATAGTCCACATCCCCTAATCCTGGAAATAACCCACAGAGAAGTAAGAGAATTCTGAATTTTGTTAAAAATGGAGTTGAACAAGATTTTTTCCTCAATGCATTAATTAACTCAATACTATAGCAACATCTGTTGGATTTAGGATAGTTTTTACCATTTCAGTTAAAATCCATGTTTCAAACTTTCTTTTTCTGCTCTGTTGAATGCAAAATCTAAACTGACTGCCACATCTATTTTTAAAAATTACTACAAGTCAACTTTTTAGCTGATAATTGACAGCATCTCTACCATATGAGCTCCTATGGCAGAAAAGGTTCAGAAATAGTTGAGACACATGTTCTATCTGAGATATTTAAATCAAGAAGTACCTAATTCCAAAATGCTATGTGACATGTAAATTTTAATATCTAAACTTTGTCTCAAAGTATTTTGTAAAACCTGAAATCAGCTAAAAGGTCTTTGCCTAACTTCATTCCTTAATAATATAACACTACACTGTCACAGCTTTGAATTATGGCACATTTATACAAGTCAAACATCAGAAAAGAAAATTAGTCCTCCCTGTGACCATAACATAAATTTAAAAGTGGAGCCAAATTTTATGGGATTGAAAATGATGTGGCTATTAATTTAACACAATGATTTTGTAGAAATGCCAAATTTACCATGCAGTCTTCCTGACTGCTGCCCTGCCGCCCCGCCATCATCAATCACACAGGTTATCCCATTGTGTTACTTTTGATCTACTAACCTATTTCAGACTAGATTGCACAAGCATACACTCCACAGAACAGAAATAAATGTGATGTTGTATAATAGAATCTCCCCTAGAACCAAAATATTTCACGAAACGTTATATTACTTTACGAAAAGTTCTCAGTCAGCATATCAGGGATGTGCAGTACAACACAGTAAAATAAACTAAAAGGGCTACAGTCACTCATAGAGAAACAATTAGAAAAATCCTCTTTGATGATCAACAAGAGAATTCTGGAAGTCAAATTCTGACTTCTGACATTTGATTTATTTTTTTTTTTTTAAGCCGTCCATAGTTTCACTGATTTTCTTTTTTGTTGTGAAGACTCTGAAGTAAAGCTGGCCAATACCAAAAGATTAGAAATTGTCCTTAAAACATTAAGTAAGCACATGAAAAGTGTACATGAAAAGCTGAACTACCAGCAAAACTCATTTAACATCACTGGTCTATTGTTTGTTGGTTTCTAATATGTACTCATAAATGTCAAAACACAACAGAGCTCCTACAGGAGAGAGATGAAAATTGAAGGGCTCAGCTGCTCCTGAACAAGGCACTTTGTCACCACTAATGCAATGCAACATCTCCCTTCATTCCTTGTTCAGTCTGTCAAAAACTTGGATCAGTGAACTTTTCCTGGCCAGAGAAGTGAAGCTACACAGATAAGAAGAGAAGGTAGGGGAGAAACTGGAAACTTTGAGCTAGTAAAATTAGGCCAGCAGCAAATTGCTACCTCCTTGCCCAGAGCAAGAATGACACTGTGACTCAGAAAGGTGTCTGCATTCTGATGGCTTTAGGGCATCTCAAGAAATAATGTTGTCTAACTGCTGCACTTTCTATGCTTAATAAAGGCAATACAATGCTAGAATCAGTTATTGGGAGAAGCTATAAAAAAGCTCAGGTTATTTTAAAATATATAGGGGACCATGTCAATGTAAGTATCTGAAGGTTATTCTACCACAAGTCATGTGAGTAGGCCTCAGCCCCCTGTACACAAAGATTCCATGATCTTTCATTCTTGGGGGGAAAAAGATTGGCCCATTGGTAACCAAAGCCAAGTGCCCACAGGTGACAATAACAGGATTATTTATCACATGAAAAGACGTGGGGCTGTTCACTTAACTCTTTGCAGCTGCTGCTTAGTGTGCAAACAGCCCCACTCTGTAACACTGAGGGAAGGGGAAACCTTTTGTTCTATGAAAACCAACACAACTTCTGAGCTTGACACTGGTGTCTTTGGTGGGCTGAAGGAGAAAACCTCTCCTGTTTCACTCTCCCTAAGGAAAGTTCCCCTTTTTGCACATCATTGGCAGTGCTCTCCTTGCCCTGTTCTGCCAGTTCTGGATGGTAGGGCAGAGTGAGCCTTCAGCAAGTTTGCTGCTGACACAAATCTGTGTTTGCAACCAGGTGTCTCCAGCTGCAGCAGGGGCTAATGTTTGCTAATATTCATTTATGTTCTCTGTACCTTCTGGCTATTCCCAACCTGTAAATGCTAAACTTTCAGAGTCTAGGAATCTTTGTGTTGACAGAAGTCCATCAGGCCTCAGCCAGCAAAATGCAAACCCTTGGTTAAAAGACTCTTTTGAAGAAAACCCTCAATTGCCCCACTACCTTGGCAAAGGCAAACAGACCCATAACAAAAGTGACTTAAATATTTAAAAGTTGTATAATTTCCAACAGAGCCACTGACCACAACTCTCTGGCTGTGTCCATCTGGCCCATTGCTCGTGCCCCAAACAGCCCACCCTCCAAAGCCAGGGCTCTGCAGTGTGGGGCTTGGGCTGTTGTGTGGGATTGTGCCCAAAGCCTCACAGGGCTCCGGGCCCCGCTGGTGGAGGCTGGCCTGGAGCCTGCCCAGCGTCCTGAGCGAGCCACGTGGGCTGCCTTTGCCTGGATGTGTCCCCCCAGGCTGAGCCAGACTGCAACAAAAACCACTCTCCCATTAGAATGAAAGTTGGGTTTAGGAAACAGTAGTAGTAAGAAAGAAAAACAGAAAAATAACCCCATTAAAAAATCCCCCCAAAAAGAAACCAAGCAAAAAACCAAAAAGAAAAAGCATAAGCATAAGCATAAGAACAAGAATAAGAATAAGATGAAGAAATAGTAGTACATTATAATAGGAAGAAAAATAGTAAGTTGAGTAAGAGTAATAAGATAAAGAAGAAGAAATTGTAGTAGTAGTAGTAAATAAGAAAGAAAAAGAAGAAGAAGATGAAGAGGAAGAAATAATAGTGGTAAACAATAATAAGAAGAATAAGAAAAAGAATAAGAATAATAAGTTGAATAAGAATTAGAAGAAGAAGAAGAAGAGATAAGAGTAGAAATAAATAAGAAATAGAATAGGAAAAGCAATAAGAAGAATAAGAAAAATAAGAATGACTAAGATGAAGAAAAATGAGTAGTAGTAGTAAAGAAGAAGACTAAGGTGAAGAAGACGGAGTAGTAGCAGTCATAAATAATAATATCAAATTAAAAACGCATCCACACATCTTCTAGAATCACAGAATAAATGGAAGGACCTTAAAAATTATCTAGGTTCAACTGATTATCTTGTGCTCTTCTCTCTCTCTCTGAGACCTCTTCTATTTATTTCTATCTCTCTACCTCCCCTTTCCTGTTAAATAAAATCCATGTGAAATGAAATCTGTATGTTGTCATGTGCTCTCATTTGCACCTTCACTAGGGCAGAGGCATCTCTCCCTAAAAGGATCATAACACCTGCACAGGGCCCCTTCCAGATGGAAGCATTCCACGTTTCTGTCAGCTCCTCGCTTCCCTTTTCTTCTTCCCTCTAATTCAAGCTGGGAATGTGCTTGAAATTGTCCAGCAGACAAATATTTACTGTCTGTTCTGGGAGCCCACAAGGCTTTGGGACCTTGTCACCTGCACCTGCTCAGCTCCCTTGGGAAGGCAAGGCAGAAACAGCACCCCAGGAGCCTTGGTAATTCCCCTCTGTGATCCATGGCACACACTGCAATGGTCTGGAATTCCAGTTTCCAGCAAGGAAAAGATGTTCCTGCCCTTTAAGGCAAAGCTCTGAAAGGGCCAAAACCCAAGGGGAGCAAGATCTTACAATGACATTTCACAACCAGCCTTCATAACTTAATCAAGTGTTCTTTTAGCACGTGAATTGGGAAAAATGATGAGGTGAGAGCCTTTGGCTGGAACTGCCATGGGCACAGATAGACACTAGGAAAGGAACAGAGCAGGCAAAGGAAGGAAGAAGAGAAAAAAGGACACAAAGAGCACTAAGCTGAGAAGGTGGCACTCTGAAAACCAAAGCAGAACTTACTGAAAAGGAATGGGACAGAAATAAAGTGTTCTGAAACTTTAATTTGCAATCCAAATACAGTTTCCTTCCTTGATCACAAACCTCCTCCTGATAACAGTCATCCAGCATGGTTTTCAGAAAGTCTCCTTAGTTCTGAATGGATGTTGCAGGATGCAGACACAATGAAACACAGAATGGCATTTTTCCTTATTCTCCTCAGCAGGGGACATGATGAGGAACCCAGAAGAAAAGGGCAGCTTGCATTTGCCCTTCAGTGGGGTGTGGGGGGTGGCAAAAAGGTCTCATAACCTCTGTAGCTGTTCCTACAGTCATGTGAAGCCTGATCCCAGACCCCCAAGGGTCACTTTAATAGCTGCCTTAATGCAATGCTCACTTGGTATTGAGGGGCAGCAGGGCAATTTTATTCACTGGCTTTTCTCAGTGGTGCCAAGCAATAGGCAAGAGGCAACAGGCAGAAAATGATGGAAGTTCCACCTGAATACGAGGAATAACTTCACTGTGCAGTGGCTGTGCAGAGAGGTTGTGGAGTCTCCCTCACTGGAGATATTGGAGAGCCAACTGAATGCAATCCTGTGCCATGTGCCCTGGGATGGCCCTGCTTGAGCAGAGAGCTAGACCAGATAGCCAGATGAGGTCCCTTCCAGACTCACCCATTCTATGATTCTGTGATCCCTAAGGACTATAATGGAGTGATTTGCCATTTTGTTTCTTCTTCTGATGTTAAAGATCAAAGTTATGTACATTTCACTACAAACCCACTGAGTTTCTATAAGCTGAAAAGATTTACATCTGTTCTGAACATATTCTAAAGATTTTTGAGGAGTTTGTAAAGAGCAGTGATCTCAAAATGCATCTAGTGGAAGTACTTTCTGATCACAGAGACTGTCAATGCAAGAAGCTCAATAACAGCTCAAAAGTGAAGATGGAAACTCACCAAAAAATTGAATTGTTGGGTAGAAACAAGGGAGGGTATCCAGAAAGGAGGCAATAATACACTCGAAAAAAAGGTAAAGAACATTAGATTGCATTTAGTTAAAATTTATAAAATTACCTTGGTAGACTAAAGACTGAGAATTTTATATTTTTATTTATATTTTTATAAATATACTGTTGTCATGGAAGTTAACATTTTTCTTATGAAATATTTCATGTGGGAATATATTTGCTATGCTTAACTATATTAAATTCAATATTTAACTTATATCTTTTACTTGTTCAGGGTAAATATGTTTCCCAGTTCTTCCAACATTTGAAATAAACTAACATAGTTGGCTTTAAATAAGAAGGATTTATTTTACTGTTATATGCAACTGACTGGAAGATTCCAAATTATCATGTTTTGAGATCTCTTCAGACTGATGCTGCACTTTCATTTCTCCAGTTGCAGCTAGTTCATTGTGTAGATCTTTCACATACATGAAGCAGATTCATGCCACTGTGTAGGACTTGCAATTCATTGCAAGGTAAATTTAAAGTTCCTCATCCAGATTTTGTTTTAAACTAATTAGCTCTCCCTTCATCTCAGAGTGCTTCACCTCTTTATAATCCCATGTTAGCTGCAGGCAGACAAGACTAAGAGAAAGTCAGTAAGTGAACACTGGTAAAAACCAGTTTGAAGTCTCAGTGTTAAACATGAACCACACTGCTTTAGAATTATATTTGTATTTTATTTTAGTCATCCTTTCAGACATAGCTATAATTGTGTTGGAAACTGAAGAAAATAGAATGTTACATAAAACAAAATTAATTCAGAACTTGGTGGGTTTTTTTTCATTTTGTTTGGGTTTTTTTTGGTTATAATATTGCCTCCTCTCCTACCTCTGGCCAGGGCTCTATCTCCTTTTTTTTTTTCAGAGGAAGCAGTTCAACCCTTCTTTAAGACTCTGGGTTCAGCTGCATACAAATCCATTTAATTACCTGTGATTAGCTTCTGACATGACACACTAATCCATTTGGATGCCAACATCAGAAGGAAAAGAAAACAAACTAAGAAAGCCCTACATAATCTGACCACTGTTTGAAGGGTTCATCCTTGAGCATGATAGAGACCCAGCAAAGTCCTGAGGAAAGTATTAGATACTGTAATATCCAATTCAGAAGATTTAAAAAATGCTCTTTTCACCTTAGGAAAAAAAAAAAAGTTTAAACTCCAGACTAAAATGGTGTTGAAAAGTCAGTTGTAGTCAAGGAGATTCATCTACAAATGTTTAGTGTTTACCATGAAAATATTATCCATTGATGCAACCTGAAACAGACAACATCACTAACTATGCTGGAAGTTCTTGAATGTTTAAAATTGTGTGAGTTAGAATTTTTGTGCCTATATCCCAATTAAAAGGAGTAATATCAATTAAAACCATACAAAAATTTGTTTTGATTGTGTGGTTATTTTGGATAGGGTTTTTTGTTTGTTTTTTTTTTTTTTTTCTAAGGAGCAAAGTATAACAAGTATTATTGCCCTCTTTCAGAAAGTCACAAGCCAGCTAATGAAAATCTAAGCTTCTTGCTCAATAATTAGTGCCATTCATTGTTTCAATGGTATGTTCTAGTAGACTTAATATGTATCAATTGAACAGTTTTCTGATAATAGAAGTTTTATTGACAGGGTATCTACATTTCATAGAGTTTTTCCCAATCACACAGTTTATTTCAAAGGTCTTACTCTAACCACTAATATATTAGAGAAATCAGAGCTGCAACTTATTTTATAAACCTTTCATTTCATATAACAAATTTTGGAGTTATTGCAATGAATTTAAATAACTTTATATGTAAACAAAATAAAAAATGGATGGGTCTATCAGGTTTCTGTTCACATCAGGAACTTAATCTCCACTTGCCTTTAACAGAAGCAGTAAATTGCCTTAAGGAAAAGAAAAAAAACCTTAGATTAAAGAAAAGCATACATACGGAAATGAATTATGCAGAAAGTTGAACTAATTGAATATTAATTTATCTCTTTTTATTTCATTATAAAGCCTTTTCTAAGATTTTTTTACGGAATATTTTTTTTTTTTAATTTAGATTATTTTTCATTATTTTGTTGCAGGTAACCAAACCTGTTATCAACTAGCTGGTTTTCTCTTTTTTTCTCCTTTTTCAGATTTTCTTAGGATATTGGGTCTACCAGACTTGATTTTTAATTCATGCATTAGGTCATTCTGAGCTATAAAAGAGTATTTTGAGACCCCTAGCAGAAAGGCAAGAGTCCGTCAATTTCCCAGAGAATTTGTGCAAGCTCTGTCCCTGAAGGTTTTAAAAGACTCACATGGATAAAGTTCTGAGCAATCCAGCTTGATGTCAGAGCTGACCCTACTTTAAACCTGAGACATCCAAAGATCTCTTCCATCTTGAATTATGCTACAAAAGAAAGCTGAAAAAAAAATCAAAACTATTACTTGGCTCAGCCATCTTCAGTTCACAACTAAATCTTTGTGTCAACAAAACCACATAAATACAAAAAACATCTTCAATTGTGGTCAAAAAGCACTTCAATATTATTCTGCTAACAACCGTAGCTAACAACTGCTAACAACCAGTTACTGGAATGGTAGATTCCAGGTAATGGAATTTGCCTCCATATTTGTATATATTTTATGTACAGGCAACTTTAATTATTCATATTTAGTCTATGTCATTATGCTACCACAATTCAAATAGAGACTTATTCAGCAGGTATTCTAATTTCACCCCAAAATTTAAGAAAATATACAGCACTGCACTACTTATACCAAAAGTAACTAACTACAGTAAAAAATCCAAAACCAATCCATAAACACAATAAAATTCAGCAAGAGAGGTCTTCAAGAAGGGGGAAAAGGCAAGAAGTCTTCTTTGACAGAATTAGATGTAAACAAAAAACTACTCTCATATGTGACTGGTCATTCAGAATTGCTTAAAGCAGTGAAGGACTGTGAACAAAGCATAACATAACACATTATTCTTCTCTTTACAGTGTGATGGAACTTGATGCCTGACCTTTCCCCTAAGCAAGAGAAAAGATTTAAGGCCTTCATATTAAATTTGGCATGGAAATTAGGATCAGGCAAATGGGAGAGAAAATAAGAGCTATCTCACTGAGCATATTAATTAAATCAGCCTAATAAAACATAAACTAAATTAAATTAAATTATTTTTAATAGCTGAAGGTAGAAAAGTAAAGGAACTGGGAGGTTCTCAGAGTATAAAAAAGCATCCTTGGTGCAAGTTAATAATTAGAGAATAAGATACTTTTAAAATTACATAGAATCACAGAATTGTTAAAGTTGGAAAAGACCCCTAAGAACATTGAGTGCAACCTTGGACTGAGCATCATCATGTCAACTAAACCTTTACACTAAGTGCTATGTCCAGACATTTCTTGAATACCTCCAGAGATGGTGATTCTACCACTTCCCTGGGCAGCCCATCCCAATGCTTCACCATCCTTTCAGTGAAGAAATTGCTCCTTATGTCCAGCCTGAACCTTGGTGTCACTTGACCCCCACATCTCAACACCTCCTTTCAGGTGGTTGTAGAGAGCAAAAAGGTCCCCCCTGAGCCTCCTTTTCTCCAGGCCAATCACCCCCAGCTCCCTCAGCTGCTCCTCATCAGACCTGTGCTCCAGACCCTTCCCCAGCTCTGCTGCCCTTCCCTGGACTCACTCCAGCCCCTCAATGCCTTTTCTGCAGTGACAGGCCCAAAACTGGACACAGGATTTGAGGTGTGGCCTCACCAGTGCCAGCAAAGGGGGACAATCCCTGCCCTGGTCCTGCTGCCACACCATTGCTGATCCAGGCCAGGTGCCATTGGCCTCCCTGGGCACACCTGGCTCAGGTTCAGCTGCTGTTGACCAGCACCCCCAGCTCCTTTTCCTCCAGGCACATTTCCAGCCACTCTTCCCCAAGTGCAGGACCTGGCATTTGACTTTTTGAATCTCATACAACTGCCCTCAGCCCATGAATCCAACCTATCCAGATTCCTCTCCCACATGGCAAAGCTTGCCAAAGTAATTCACTTCCAAGAGTTCCTATAGTTTACTAACATTTGCAACTGTTTCTATCAGGAAAATTAATTCAGAACTTGAACACAAAATCCTCAACAGCAATGTTGAGCAATGCTGCATGCAGCATCAACTGCAGAGTTAGAATTAACAGCAGCATTTTAACATTTTAACATAACTGTCTTCAATACCAGACACACACAAAACATCCTGGCTTTGGGTAAGTATCAGCTACTTTGAAATGCAAAGGTTTATTACATGTGCATTACTTAGCAGTGGCAAACTGAAACACAGTCATGAATGAATAAAGCAGTCCACGTACTTAAATATGCATAAAATTTCATTTCTTTTCAGTTTCCCTGAATTACAGATAGCATGACACTAGTCAGATGATAAGGACAGCTGCTTTTTCATGGAGCCTTTTGAGGAGTGTTATCAGCTTCTCTAGGCATTTTTAAAGTGTAATCACACTAGGATTCAGTAACTTACATCCTGAAAATTGTCCACTAGTGGTTTTTTTGGTGGGTTTTTGTTTTTGGTTTTTTTTGGTGCAGTTTGTGGGCAATGACCTTGCATTTTCATGTACTGTTGAGAAAACTCTTAGTGATAAATTTTTAGGTTGTTAAATAACATCCTGTCCAAACTGGGTTTTGTTGCAATATCTCATTGTTTCATTGTACAGACTTATAATAATTTAACTATGAATTCTAAGAAAAAAGGTTCAGATAACAGTAACAGTGGTTATTTCAAGCAAGCGAACAAAATGTATTAATTTATTAATATGTTTGTCATAAATCTGTTTACTTTGAAAATTTTCCAAAAAGAAGTAAGAAGCGTTTTCCTTAATCTCAAATCTTACTATTACTTTTAAGGGCATTTTATCGTATATATTTCAAATGTATAGAGAAAAAATATTATAATTTTAAAAATATAAGCCATCCTATTTTACTATTTCTAATCAGGAGAAGTGAGATGTTCCTTCGCTCCTTGACAGGAGAGCTACTTCTCACAATAAAAATGTATTTTCTGACAAACATGGTTTGCCATGGGTTATTTTTTTTTAGATTTTCTCTAATCTTATGCTTCCTGCTTCATCCATTAATAGTCCCATTTTGCTAAAAATTCACAGCAAGTAGTACACAAAAAAAATGAAAGTTTGCATATTTGAAAATTTATACCAGCTAGCATTTCTGCTGAATAATTGTTTCAAAAAATGTTTATTACTGAACTGGAATGCCTTGTTACTGACTCTTAAATTTCCTGGAAAAATGCAAAGTTTAAAATTTTGTTTTGTCTCTCAGGTAAAAAAAAAAATATAAGTTGTGTTTAAAACACTGCCAATGGCAAAAGGATAGGATACAAAATAAGTGATTTTTTTGCAAAGTGTGGGAAGTGCCTGGCACAGTCATCAGAAGAAAAACAATGAACTGACTGGTCTCTGTGCTGGTCTGAACCTTGTGAACCCATGAGATATGCATCAGCCACTTCTAGAAAAGGCAGCTTGACTCCTCCTCATACCTGGCTCAGATTGTTTGATTAGAAGGAGCTCAGAGGTTAACACTATTGTTCCGTGTTTTCCCTCCCCTTTTGCTGTGCTGCTCCCCAGCAATCACGTGTGTGAGAGCATCTCTGCAGGCTCCATGATCCGTAGGAAGGAGCTGAGCCTTCCCTCATAGCACAGATATCTCCACATACATGTACAGGGATTTTGCATTATTCTTTCCTGTCTCTCTGTTTTGGCCTCAGAGTTCACTCTGGGTTATACCACCAATGGCATTCAGCAGAAATTCTGAAATTTAAGACAAGTCTACCTTGTACTTCTTAAAAAAATAATATTAACAACAGCTTCACTGCTGACTGCTCTCTTTTGGTCTGACCAAGCCATGTATGTTGCTGTTATTTTCAAGAGAGTAAAAACTGCTCCTTTTTGTCAAGGATTAAAAAGAGTCATTTGTGGAAGTGGGCTAATCCACTAAATGAATTTTCAGATCACTTCAACACAATTGTCTGCTTTGCATCTGTACAACCAACAGTTTCCTGAAATGAATTATGCCTTCAGAGCAAGGTGATGAAATTACAGGAGCACTCACCTCTCAACTAACAAAACTATGCTGTAATTTACCATTACAGCATTCTGACAATTCTCCTTATAATTGCAAAAAAAAATGCTTTGAAAAAAAATTCAAAAATACAAATATTACAAGACTTGCCTATCCTGCTTTTGAAGTAAAGACCATAACAGCTGAAACAAGTCTGAGCAAGAACATTTGAAGAATCAGAATTGCAATCTAAAGGACAACATTTTCTTTTCATGCTAAGGTGGTTCCCATATATCTGTGTATATAGCATTTATAGCACTTTCTCCCTCCAGCCTTCAGGAACAGCAAGTCAGGAATATTTTAACAGGGCAGACGTCATCAATTTTAATTTCCTTTAGGTATAACAACAAATTATATTCTAATGGGCAGAATTTATTTTGATGGCTATTATTTTTATATTTTAAAAATTTTCATTACTGAGTTAACATAAATAAAAAAGAGAAAATTATCAGATGGCCATTACTTGTCCTTGGGGGTTTTTTTGCCTTCTTATTTTCCACAGTCATTATTCTATATAAAATTGATGGGATAATATTCAAATACATAAATCTTCTACAACAGTGATTTCTGATCGAAGGTCACTGGCTCTTTCAAATCTTTTAGGCTGTTTACCAACAGATGCCAATCAGTAAAACAATCCCTAATGGTTCCCCAGGGAACATAGGGACTGTGGAAGAAAAGTCATCCTGAGCAGCTACTAAAACTCAATGACCGAACTATGTAAGAATATCTATTACTGTCCTTTTGGCTTCCAATTTTGTTTCGTCTCCTTTCCTATCATTAGTCATTTCTTAATATATATTGCACACTCTAAAACATTGACCCTTTGCCAAAACACAGACAGTCCTTTCACATACTATGGTATTACTCACAATCTCCCAGGACTCTGAAAAGTATCGGGATGGATCCTAGAAACAACAAAAGGTCATATAACTATTTTTAAAATGCCAGCCATCCTGTTCATAAATGCTCACAGGACAAGTAACAGCTACTGCTTTCATAGTGACTCCAAAATAAGTAGTGTGTCACAAAGGATTTGTGCATGAGATGCAATCATTCCTTACTGCCCAAATCCTCCAGTGGAACAGAATTATATTTCTTTCTTTCTTTCTTTGCAGTATAGTCTCTCTGCCACCCCTTGGTATACAATCCTCATATTTGCTGTTCATCTGACATATTGAATAGCATCTTTAGCTTATAAAAGCAGAGTAGAGACCATTGGAGCCAAACCATCCCCATGCCCAGCTTCAAATTCATACTCAAAGGAACCCTCTAACTTCCTGAATATGCAGAAATTTACTAAATAAGTTGATTCTTCACTTGTACTTTCTTCCAGTATCTCTTGACTCACAAACAGCAAGTCATGCCTTTTCACCTACCAATAATCAAATGGAGGTATACCTTCATAAACTAAGAAAGAAGTTGAGGATCATACCAAATTTGGTGTAAATGGCTTTGTCAGAATTGCTGCAGGATGGAGATATGGATACTTTTGATGTCTAAATAAGGTGCTAAAGGACACTAATTGCTCTTCTGACATCCTGGTGCCATGTAGTAATAGCAAAATGCAAAAATTTTCTGTGGATTATATTAATTACGGAAGGCCTCACAATTCCCTCCAGAATTAGACAGACAGCAGAAGTTCAGGACAAAGAGTGCAAGTGTTGAAGGAGGCAGAGCATTTATACAGTTTTTGCATCTCTAGATCATCTAGGCTTCCCTCCCAGCAGGCACAAGAAATTATTCATCTCAGCTGACCCCATTACTGTATTGCTTTTGAAGGTTTTTATCATTAAAAGAAATGTGCAAGTACGAAAGCAAGAAACTCCCTCCTACTGACATACAACTTTATCTTGAAGAGTAATTAGAAAAAATTCAAGAAAGTGGCTACACTCACTTAATTAATTCTTCAACTATGAAGAGGAAGTTGTAACATTTAAAATTAAACAGTGATTTCTACTACACATTTAAATGGGGAGGAATAACCATCTTTAAATAAAACAGAACAGGTGCAAAAAGAAAACTAAAACATATTTTATTCTTAGGAAAAATACCTGAAGAATATTAGTGTTAATAAAATCAATATGGAATTAATTGCTAGATCACAATATAAGAAAGTTGCCTAAGAATGAAACAAGGATTTCTGTTTATCTCTATTTTTTTTTTAACTGTAAAGATTCACCCTCATCTTTTTGTCTCTTTTCTCTCAAAAAGAAAAATATCTCAGAGTTTTCACCATTCAGCCCCACAGCTACAACCATAAACTAGGTTGCATATTTATATGCCAATTCAAAATTAGTTTTTTGAAACAATCCTCATAAGAAGCAAGGTTCACTTCTTAATCAGGTCATGATGCAAAAATAATTCTGTTCCCCAGTGCAATAAGAAAGGTACACACATATTTGCTTAGGACTAATATTCACTATACTTTTTCTTTCTGTCACCAAACAGAGAGATAGAATAAACATTTTTATAGAAATAACAGTAGTCTTGATTCTTCCAGTTTAAAAAGTCATTGCTCATGGAAGTTAATCTTGTACATCAAATAGACACAGACTCTAAATATTATTTCAGTTTCTGCATAACCACACAACAAGCCACAAGTCTCATCAATTAATAATGGGAAATTAACATTCTGTAACGGAGTGAAAACAACAGCCAGGAGCCATTAATATCAATTGACATCAACTCCTATGGTTTACAAGAAGCATATCCTTTATTTACATCCATAATGCTTTGCTCCAAGCTCACAGTACCTGGAGTATGGCATATGTGAGTGTTCTGCTCATAAATTGTATAAGAAAAAGAACAACAGGCATATTAATTTATTTTTTAACGTTCTTATTACTATTCAGTGCATACCACATCCAATGTGACATCCATCAACTAATTACCTTTTGACAAGAAGCCAAAAGGAAAATACTTAGGCAACCAAAACACAAGCAGAATTAAAAACAGAATAGAATTACTGAAAGGAAGATACTAAGAAGAATAGGACTATTTATGTAGTACTACACAATTAGGTCACCAAATTTCACCTGGAAGGGTTACAAAAAATAAATTAAAAATACAAATACTCAAATACTGGGTACCAGATCTCTGCTAAGGCTCAGCACTTAATTATGTGCAGTTTCTAAGTGTTTTTATAAGTTGGATTTTATATATATGTTCTATAAAAGAGTGATTGACAGTTCAATTATTAAGCACAGATGAGTAAAGTCAATTCAGAAACTCTTCCTAGATGCAAAGTGTTCTCATACTGTCTTAACTTACTTATATTTCTTACTTCTTTTTAAACTACATTGTTGAGTTCTCATTATGACATTCCTGATTACATGTAAAATCTTGGCTTTGTAGCTGTTAAGGATGGTACTGCAGAGATATGTTTGTTTTCCAGTTAAAAAAAAAAGTTGGAAAACTGCAACTGTCTTTTTATTCAGAGATATTATTTTATAGAACTGCTATAATTATCTAAAATTGACTTATTATTTCTTGAGCGATAAATCCTAAAAAATCATGGATGGCCATAATTTAGAAAAATATAACCTTGTAGTTCTTCAAGAATAGCTATTTGAAATTTTATTATGTTTTTCCAGTCTGTTCCTCAGAGTTGCACTATTTTTAGAAAAAAAAAAAATCTAGAATAATTTTTACCTCATTAAAATTAATATTTCACTCGTACAAAAATAAAATTCAAAAATAGCAACTCAGTGTCAAAGTCTTTACTACCTTATTTTCATAATATTGATCTTTCATCCAAGTACGACAAGAACCACCCATACTGAGTAATAATAGCTAAGGCAAAAAAATACTAGACATTAAAAAGAGAAGCAATTTACTGCTACACAACAAAATACATATCTAGACTTTAATCTCATCATAATGATGTGAAGGATCTCATACATATCCCAAAAACCCATCACTGGAAAGATTTTCCTTCCAGTTAAATCATTCCATTGTATCTGGAAAAGAAAATTTCTATTCAAAAAAGCAGAACTGATCAGAATATTAATTAACTCATAATGCAGAATCATCTGTAGAAAAGCAGAGAACTAGAGGCAGTAATAGCAACTCTCACCTCTGATACAAGGCAGCCAGATTGTTATTAGGCAATCTGAGCGTGAAAAAAGCGAATACAATAAAATCGTCTGAATATACTGATCAGCTCATAATTGTTTTATGTAATGAGATCTCTTTTCATACTTTTTTCATTTTCCCTTTTACCACATTTGTGGGTTTTTTTGGGTTTTTTTTAAAGAAAAAAAATTCCCAAACCTTTCTTTCTTTTGTCTATTCAGCATCCTTGGACAAAACCACCAGATGGCAATGCAGTGTTCAAGTATTTCATTTAACATATATCTTATAGGGAAAAAAGTCTATATGCATCAGCATGAGGCTCTCTTTCCTAACCTACTTCCTCTTTGATGAATATTAAATAATTCATAAGCCAAAACTCTGTTCAGCACAAGTAAGTGATCAAATACCATTCAACCTGTAAAGAGACTTTTAGAAATCTAAGTTCTATGAATGTAAAACCACATGACAAAAAAAAAAAAAAAAAA